>JANRMT010028174.1:67283943-67310805 GCA_026402145.1 Polypterus bichir lapradei
ATATATATATATATATATATATATATATATATATATATATATATATAGCATTCGAAATCTGAATCACAATCTGATTGTATGAGTGGTTACCTACCAGGTAATGCGAATGTGTGTGGTTGGTCTGCAAGTCAGCAGACATTCGCCACGGGTGCCCTCTTAGTTGCGAGAAGCATATCATAGAATGTTACATAGTTAACTGTCAAATAATGCAAATAGTATGCGACACGTGTTTCGCCCTATTTTGGGCTCCACTGCACCCCTCATCGGGGATCGAACCTCGGACGTCAGACAAACACACTTCGATTGTGACATTGTGAGAAAAAAAATCCTCTTCCAATTCCACATCCAGTCCATACCCTCCACAAACAATTTTTTGTAATCCTTTATTTAGTCGATACAAATTGGAACGCTAACTAGATCACAGCCGGACTTTTGCAGTAGCTTGCGCGTTTGACCGTGCCTGCAGGATGACCAGTGTGTTAGAAGAAAACAGATCTCAGACTGGCCGCCCTGGATGTCAATCAAGTGGCAAATGTCACAGGGAGGATATATGATAGACTAACATTTAAAAAAAATTTTTTTTTTGAATACAACGCGATCTACCTGCACTACCTTTGCGATCTACCGGTTGATCGCGATTGACACATTGGGCACCCCTGTTCTACAACTTCCATAGAATTCACAACAACTCCCGTGGCTGTGGTTGAACATGAGGTGAGCAGACTTCTTCATACACACACACACACACACGTCTTTTGTAGTGAGAAGTGAGGTGCATGCAAGTGTTGAAAAAAATGTAAAAGTGCATGCATGTGCCATCTACTGGCTGTGGTTGAGCGTGAACAGAGCACACTACTTCATACACATACAGATCTTTTGTTTATATACTGTATGTCCAACAGGCAACATGAATTTGACATGGAGAAGAAAGATCATGCAAAGTGATGTGGACAATGTGATTGAGCCACAAGTGAAGACAGCTGCTGTGGACGTTGACTCTCCCAAATATTTCAGATACTGCAGATTAACAATGAATGCAAATGTAAGAATAAATAATGGACTTTCTTATTGAAAACAGAAATACCACTGTGACATTACTTAACTGTAAATGAGGTGCTTTTTAGGATGATTTGAGTGCGACTATCTTTAAATGCTGCTATATTTATTGAATTACATATATGTATTTAATGGCAGATGTGTACACAGGCAAAGAACACTGACAATTTATTCAGTTTATTTTTGTATTTGCATATATCATCAGGTCAACTGTTTCTATAAAAACAATGCAAGTGAACTGTATTCACTCACAGAGCACTCCATCCATAATGTGCAATCTCACATTACTCCTTTCCCCCCACGTAAAACTAATGAGGGCAACACACTTTGAATTGACAGGTTTATTGCTATACCAGACACTTGGCACACTTCATGCAGAAATACATCATGTGTTATAAATAAAGGCAGACATACTCGTTAAAACAGCAGTAGTTAAAATATGATGGCCTTTCACACAGTGAAAGTCAAACGAACCCAACATATCTAGAATCAAATGTAAGTAACAAATACATATACTAGATACTGTGGCCTTTTTGAATGAAGATAACACTCAAGTGCTAGGGAAACACAGTTTGACTGCTGATGTGATCTGTTAGCCTTTCATAAGCAATGTGAAAAAAAGTCATTGCTGATAATATTTTCACAATACTTTCCTCCATAATTAAAGTAGGCATTTCCATTTCTATGCTTAGAAGTACTTGCATTCAAAATGGATGTTTCACTTTCAACAAGCTTCTGCACTTTCACAGGAGACCCAGCTGTTCTCCGAAACGGTTTATGTATATACCAGTGCATCCTCAGATATATACAAAAATATTGCTTTGACTTAATATTGTGATTACAAATCAAAGTGGTTTATGCCAAATAAGAAAGAGATACTTGTGACACAAAATCCCTGTGGGTCATTCTCGCTCTCAAAAATGGAGTAAAATTGGAGAATGCACACACAGTAAAACCAAACAATGTAAATGCGTTGTATTTCGATATTTACGAATACTGTACTACTAGTAGATTACTTAAATGATAGTTAGGTAACTACTCAGACGATGTAGCAGTATTTTAATTAGTATTTATATGTGAACACTAATTATTACACTAGCCACCCAGGAGTTCACTATTTACTAAACCAGCAAAGGACACATTTTAAGGCAGAGAAGCTCTTATCTGTTGCCCCTTTATATGATATCACCTGTTTAAGCCTTCCCTAATCAAAGTAATATTCAATCCATGTAAGACACTCGGGATTGCAATATCTTGACATTTCTATATAGATAATGTATTTGTAGCCACGGAACAATTAAGCTCCAAATTTAATCTTCTAGCAGCACATTTTTTTCTATATACAAATTAAAAACTTTTTTTAAAACTAGCCTACTCAACTTTCAGTACTTTTCACCTACCTCGTATAATTATCCCTGCACAATTGCAGATGAAGATTCAGACAGCATCTACAAAGTACAGTGGAACCTCGGTTTGCGAGTAACTTGATTTCCGAGCGTTTTGCAAGACGAGCTAAAATTTTTAATACATTTTGACTTGATAAACGAGTGACGTCTTGCAACACGAGTAGTATGTATACGCTTTGGCTGCTGAGCGTCATGTAATCACAACTGAGCTGATGGTTCTTCTCTCTCTCGCTGCGGGATTGTGGGCAATCGTTTCCTATTCTCCGTCTGAATCAGCGTTCCTCACTCATATAGTCAACATCCGTACGAGCGTATACTGTTTACTAAAGCATTGTGACTGTGTGTGTGCGTGTGTGCTGTGACGTGTGAGTCCCCGTCTTGCACCACCAGCTTTATTCAGCTTGAAACAGCAACAGCGCGGTTATTTATTGTAGAAGGATCTGCCACTCTCCTATACACAGACACAGCAGTCAGGCAGGGTCATGGCCAAGTAGTACTGTGCCCTGCGCATTTATAATGTTTCTTGTTCCTTGTATCACCCACTAACGGCAGGCACTTATAGCATGTCCGCGATCTATCTGGATTCGCTTTTTACAGCCAACTGCTACAGCGCTGGGAGACTAATTGCTTTGGGACATTCTTCCGCATGTCGTTCCATTGGGTGGAATCCCACAAGAATTTAGAAACTCACTCACACCAGCCATGATTCTTTTCCAAGGTAAAGTGCAGGTTAATTTGTTTTATGTATTTTTACTTTATATTTTGTATTAATCATTTTTATATGAATAGTTGTGGGTTGTGGAACGAATCATCCGAGTTTCCATTATTTCTTATGGGGAAATTCACTTTGATATATGAGTGCTTTGGACTGCGAGCACGTTTCCGGAACGAATTATGCTCGCAAACTGAGGTTCCACTGTATATAAAAATTTTAAGGAATTTACCCTTTACCGATCTCACAAAGCAATGTTGAAGGAATTTTTCAATTAAACTTTCACAAAATGAACAAAATTTAGCCATTCATAAATCTATTCTAAGTAAACATATACAAAGCACACAATAACTTAATGAAAAATTATTAATCAATCACATATTTTTTTAAATTGTGTAAAATGTAGATATCATCATTTACATTTATACTTATTTGCTAAGCAGACGCTTTTATCCAAAGTGACTTACAAAAGAGGACAACTTAACTCAAACATCAGTCTGAGGACTGTTTAATTACACGTGTTACAGGACAAGGTAACAAAATACATAAGCACTGACCCACAGATTTTACTGTATGCAAGCATCAAGAATTAGAACTTAGGCTGCAGGCACACTACTTTGTTTTCTTTTAAAAATGGCATTTTTAAATAGATATTATTGCACACTGTTTACAAAAGCTTTTCCACCCACAATAAAAAGACTGAAAATTCATACAACATAGGCATTCGCCTACAATGAGCATGTCTTCCTTGAAGGGATGTTTATGCTCCTAGTCACAGGTTTTATTGCAAAACTGTAGTAATCGGTAAATGTTTTGCCTTTTCCACTTGTATGCAGCATTCAAACTGTAAAAAACAAAATTTAGCTGTATGGTATACCGGTATTGCAAACAGGTTAGAAAGAACTTCAGTTCTATCAGACAGTAGCCATCTTCTTTGCTCTTAATTCCAGCTGTTGCAATAAGGCTACAAATTTAGGTTTCCAAAGGTAAAGAGCAACAGGTTAAAGAAATCTTATATTCCTAGAACTATATGCATTTTAAATTCTGTTGCTTGTAGGGATGATGCTAAATGTTAAATAAATTATTTTGTGTACCGTTTTCAGTAATTATTCTTCTTTGTACTAACCTTGAGATTGTATTTATGCAGTAATATTGCTTGTCAAATGTTGTGTCTTTGTTTATCTATTGCATGTCTGTAACAATGTATTCTGTTTTTGTACTTTCCTCCTGCAAACAAATTTCTCTCTTGGGTAATAAGGTCTACTTAATCTAACATATCCTAAAGGTAAGCAACACAAAAATGCCACTAAAAAGCAACTACTCTGTGTCTGCTATGTTAAAATATGGTTTTCATCCTTGAAGGGTGACCAATTAGGAAATGAAATATTATTATAATGTGCAAGCTCCAATCAGGGAAAAATCATGTAATAAGCACAAACCAAGCACAACCTGTACTTTCAAAACTCTTTGTCTTCACCCTGTAATGCTAAGCCAGGAATTTCAGAAATGCATGCCTCTGGAGAGCAATTGCAAAAATCTCCTTTTTTGTGGGTTAAAAACGCCAGAGTACTGTGGACAATAACAAAAATAATAATAAAAAAAAAAAACTAATGTCTGCATTTTTAAACAAAAATATATGTGTGTGGGCATGGTCTTAATGTGTGCTGCTACAAAGAGCCAAAAAAAGAGATGATTGCCTTATCTGGTTGAACAACAGACATGCCAGTACATTTTAAATTCTCTCGAGTTGAGTCGGACATGGTGCTCAGTAAAACAATCAGAGATTTATCTGTTACCACCTGGTCCTATGGAGGGAACAACACTGCATATCACTGGCATAGCACTGATGTTAAAAACCATGAGACTGGATGACGGAGCCTCGTGAGGAGGTGAACAGAGAGATGAGGAGAGGACCCACATGATCCTTGGGGTACACCTCTGCTTGTCTGGTGCATCCTCAACATCTCTCCTTGCCAGGACACATGATAAGATCTGCCCAACAGGTGGAACTTGAACCACCTGAGGCCAGTCCTTGTGATGCCTAGATCAGAGAGGGTGACTAGGTGGATGTGATGGTTGAATAGTGTTTGGGCTTTTTTTGTTTATCTCTAAAGTAGCCTTGAATTTAAAAATCACTCCAATCACATTAACATCAATATAAGAACTAATATTGGATGGGTGTTAAAGCATGCTAAGGGAAATTAAAAATTGGTTGTAATACTTTTTAACCAAACTACAAAGACTTATTTCACTCAACTGGAAGAATTCCAATCCTCCTCCTATAACTCACTGGGAAAATAGTATTCTGTATTAACTCAAAATGGAAAAAAACATTCTCTTCACAAGGAACTGCTCAAATCTTTTTTAGAACTTAGTAAGAGCTCACTAATATAATTTTAAAGCAAACATTCTGGCATGTGCTTAACTTTTTTATTTTACCTGCTGTTTTATCATAAACAAAAACTATTTTAGAGTGAGCTCTCCATTTGCTTTGTTTTCTTTGTTTGTTTGATTTTTTTTTTTTGTGAAGGATATTATTGTACATACAATGTTGATGTCATTTGTTGGATTTAGCAGATTTTTTTTTTTTCAAAATAAAAACATAAACAAATAAAACAACATTTATCTTTACAATTGTCTATTCTATGACTCCTTGTTTTCTGGGTCAGCATCACCTCACCCATATCTGGGTACAATTAAATTGGCAAAGCCTTTGTTGTTTTTTTTGAGCAGCTACATCTGCTACTTCTGTAATTTTAACAGAACTGCACAACTTATTAATTTTAAAATGTTATAAAATCTTAGTGATACTGATTACAATCATAGTAACTCTACAAAGTAAGAAAAAAATGTCGTTTATAGGAAAAATTAATTATGATAACCAGATAATAATGGGTTTTGAGGGTAGGAAAGGTCAGCAATATAATCCTATATTCACTTATACTTTTCTACCCAATTTAAAAATATGAAGTTCTTCTTAAGTATATATCAATGCAGACAGCTTTGTACATAAATGTCAGCTGGGGCTAGGTTTATCCAGTTAAATGGTGGAAAAATAATCAACAGTGGAGAAAGAAGGAAAAGCAATAATCTCCTCAACCTGCCTTTAAATCTGATAGGATTAATCTCTTTGCAGACATATGCTACAAGGAAACCTAAATAAATGTTAAACAGAAATACAGAGCAATGATTTTCATTTTAAGATGGTATGGAAAATGCAGAGTAAGTGGTCAGCACTCCCTCTGATGTATTTCTTTTATTATAGTTGGGTTATCTCCTTTTATTAAAATTGTATTATTTGTGTCTTTAAGAGGGCTGCACTGTGCTAGATAGAGGCGAAACCTACTGGGCAAAAAATATTAAAAGTATACAGATGGTTGTATCACAGGATAACAGCATGAGTTTGCTACATATCTGAAAGTCATACTTGTTTTTTTTTTGTTTAAATGGTTTCCATTCAGCTTCTCTGAAAGTGAAATGCACTATTGGTGACGTTCAGCACATTGATATAATCTATTTAGTAATTTAGTGTCAATATTTCAACAATATTTGTTTAGCAGTGAAGAACAACATTGTTGTTTTTTATGCACCCTTTTCATTTCACTCCTTTATAGATAAATAATTGTTTTACTGATGCAACGTTTAGTGAGTCAAGATCAAGGAAAAAAAATAAGACCAGAATCTCTATATAGAAACAATAAAGCATATTTTTACCCGAATCCCAAAGAAATTATTAACAGGAGACAGAAACACAAAAAAAGCAAAACAATAAAATCTGTACTGGGCCTGAGTACATAAGTGATTTTAAAGTCCCTTTCTATCTATGAGAGGGCTAGGGTGAGTCCAAATTATCATTACTGCCATCTTTTCACTCAATATTTCTTCATAATGTCCTTTACATCCATAATTTGGAATACCTCTTCTGTTGCCCATTAGCAATATGAACCTAATACACCTTACAAAATATAAGTTATGTACGGTTTAGTTCTGCTACCTCAAAGTTCAAGAGACCAGATATGTCTTTGTAGTTATTCTTTTTGTACTCTGAGTTCCTTTTACAATCTGAAGATGAGCATATTGTTTTCATTTTTTTTTAACTTTATATCAGAGCCAAAGCACCTTCATCATGTTTTCAAATTAAAATTAAAAAGAAAAAAAATAAAGCTGGAAACCAGTAATTACTAATAAGAACATGACTGATTACCTCAGGTTTTTCAAAATGGACCTGAATTATCCTCATGAGTTTTTTTTTTGGCATGATTTCAGTGTAGCATAGTGGTTAAGGCTTTGGACTTGAAACCTAAGGCTGTGGGTTGAAATCCCTCTACTAACTCTGCGTGGACATGAGCAAGTCACTTCACCTGGCTGTGCAATGATTGTAAAGAAATAAAATCTAAAAATTGTAGCTATTAAATGTTGTAAGTTGCCTTGCTAAACTGAAAAGAGTTTTTCATCTTTGAAGGACCATGAATTCTGCCCTGTATAATATCTGGGTCTCATATTAAGACAATGTACAGCAAGAGGATTGCTATACAAAAAGAAAACACACAATTTTCAAATGTCTCATTCAAAGAAAACACTTAAACTCCCTTTAGATGTTTTGATACACTCCAAAATGAGCAGTTCATGCCTGAAAACCTGCAAATGTCTAAAGCTAGAGAAATTCTCCAAGAACAAGTTAACTACAATTCCTCCATGGTTCTATGCAACTTATCAATAACTACAATAAATGCCCAGTTGCAGTTATTCCTGCTGAAGGTACCATCTGGAGGGAAGCAATTGTTTATCTACACAGGGCATTTGATATTACATAAATGATGAATTAATAATCAAACAAGTGTAATCATTGTGTGTTATTTTTTCACTCAGGATCTTTTTAACTTAAAATGAGGCTTTCCTGACCATCTAATATGCATTTAATACAAATTAATATTGTGAAACATATATTATAATGTACAAAAACAAAACTGCAGTAAATACTTTGCCAAGGAAATGTACAGTAACTAGAAGAATAATATTTTAAATTGTAACAATAGGCTTCTAGATCTGTGAGTTTTTCAAAAGTCTGGATGACCAAAGATAGACTTATGGAAACAATGGGAAAAGGTTGCAAAGAGGATAAGAAAAAACAAAATGGAAAAAGCTTTGACAACAGAAAATGTAATTAGAATCAAAGAACTGCAAAGAAATGACTAAGTCAGGACCTCAGAATTCCTTTGGAATACATTGGGTAAAAGATAAAGAGACAATTTAGATTCCTGTTATTGTTATATTGTATTATAAACAGCCAGAAGGCATTTCTTCTAGCTAGCTGCTGCAATTTGCCTAATTATTAATCTTTAGTAGTACTGGGTACTAAAACAAAGAAATTCTACAGTAAAAAGATATGCACACTTTCTTATACTCCTATAATGACAATTAAATAAAGTATGAACATGAAACAGCCCACATAGGCCAAGGAACTTAAATCTACAGCACATACACAGTATGGCTATTGCCTCTAAAAAATAAAATAAAAATAAAACTTTGCCTTTCAGTAACACATTGATCACCACACCTTAACAACAGAACTTTTTAAACTTCATTATAATTCTTAATGTTTTGTAGATAAGCCAAACCTATTTTTTCATTAAAATTCCATCTATGAAATGAGTTTTAATATACTTTTTCCAGTTTAGGACAAATGGAAAAGAAGCTTATATGAACAACATCAGGCACAATGCAGTAACCATCCCTGGACAGGACATCAGACTGCAGCAGGGCATACTTATATACTGTACACTCACTCAAACAACACTAATTAAGAGTTACCTTTCCACCTAAAATGCACACCATTGGTGTGCATATAAGCAGGTAACTACCTGGAGAAAACAGAACATGGAAATCCACCACAGACAGTGTTCAGTTAGGATTTAAAACCAGAAGGCAGGAACATTAAACCCTGTATCACTGTACTGCCCTCAATTATGTATAAAAGGTAGCTAAAATAATTATCATTCTTAAACATTACACACTACATACATTTACATTTCTTTGCTCAGCAGACACTTTTATCCAAAGCAACTGACAAAGGATGTCAACATACAAAAGGTGTTATCTGTTTATTTATGAATGATGTTAGTTAAAAGGCCAGAACAACTAATTTGGGAAAAGCCTCATGCACTGCAGCTTCCCTCACATTCATCATAAAAAAAAAAACAACTGAAAAGTAGTGTAATTTCAGTTAGCAATTTAAAATTTGTATTAAAAAAAAAAAGACTATGTGATAGAAAGTGTTAAAGGGTTAACTGGTGTTACATTTATGAAACTTTTCTCAACATTTACAACCTATAGACTTCTAAAGGACTTTCTTCCCCTAATACTATATCTTTACGCATTGACCTCATCTGGGAGTTTTACTGCTGAAAGACAAAGAATAATGTGAAAGTCTCCCTTTTGTGCAAGCCATTTGCAATTGAGCAGATAAGATTAAAAATAAATTAGTTGCAACAGTGATGGAAAATATACTATAGGGTAAGGGTTACCGTATACTTGTCTAGCAGTAGATAATTTATCAAGACATTTGTTAAATATACTGTATAACAATCTACAACTATTCACAATTGCTTGGACCTGAAGCATATTTTAATTGCACTAGGTTTGAGATAGCAATTTTCAGGTAGGAACATTGAACAGCATACTCATTTGAATGCACAAAAAACTCATACCAGCAAGAGTTACACTTACCAAAAGGTCTGTGGGAGTAAAGTGAAGTCTCTGGAGGAAACCTACACAGACATGTATACTATATTCAAAACATAACTCGGCCAGCATTAGATCAAATTTTAGACCATCATTTACTATATATAAATCCAATTTCCAAAAAAGTTGGGACACTTTCTAAAAATGCAATAAAATCAAAAATATGTAATTTGGTAATTCACTTGAAAGTTAATTTAACAGGCAAAAGGGAAATAAAAAGATTTTCAGTGCTTTCCCCCAACAAACTTAACTCTATTTGTTAAAAATAAACAAATTTAGAAACTGACGCCTGCAACACAATCCAAAAAAAGTTGTGACTTTTTTTTTATACAAGTAACTTTCTGTAAAATTCCTCAATTACCAGGTTAACTGGTAACTGGTATGGGTATCAAGATTGGGTACAAAAGGAGCAACCACCAATGGATCAGTCTTTGCAAGCAAAGATGGGTTTTGGCTTACCACTTTGTGCTGAATTTCGTAACAGAATTATCTGTCAATTTAAAAACAATGTTTGTTAGCGCAGGATAGCAAAGAATTTAGGTCTGTCACCATCTACAGTTAATAACATTGTTAAAAGATTCAGGGAGTGAGGAAATCTCTCTGCATAAAGGCAAACGCCACAAACCACTGCTTCAAGCCTTTAGGTAGTATTGCATTAAAAACCATCATGCTACGTGACGGATATAGCCACATGGGCTCAGGAGTACTTTGGGAAAACAAAGCCAGATAGTAAACCATGTTATGCAGTAAACTTCCACTAGCATTTAACTTGTATCCATACCCATTAAGTGTACAGTTCTGTCCGACTGTGAAACAAAACTAAACTCCATAGTAGCTCTTAAACCATATCATAATTACTAATACTAAAACTGAAACCAACAGATATAAAAATAAAATAGAGATGTCTTTGTGAAATAAAACTAAATTAAAAATAAAAATACATGATGAAGGAAAACTAAAACTAAACTGAATTTAGTAAGTAAGATCAGAAATAATATAGAAATAAATACTAATATAAAAAGGCAAAACTATAATAACCTTGAACCCAAGTCATTATTTAGTAGGTGCACCTTTGGCAGACACCCTAGAGTCTGTGTGTACAGGTCCCTGTCTCTATCAGTTTGGGCGAGTACTTGGGTAAGGCACTTTACGGCATATTAAGTCAGATTTACTTTTTTCTCAGCCTCTGTATATAAGATGTTTCCAGATATGATTCTCGATGGCTGTTTAGTTTTACATTTCAACTAAAACTAAAAAGAATTCATTTTGACACACTTGTCTTATTCTTTAGATTTCCTTTTCAAAAGATATATTTGGTAAATAAATTATCTCCTTATACAAATCCCATTTTCAAAAAAGTGGTGACACTTTCTAAAAATGCAATAAAAACTAAAATCTGTAACTTGGTAATTCACCTAAACCTTTATTTAACAGGCAAGAGGACAAAAGATTTTCAGTGTTTTTCTCTGACAATATGAACAATTTTATACAATTTTATCATTTTTAACATATTTTCTATGTCAGTGGCACTTTTCTTCTTTACCTTTTCTTACTCAGAAAGGGCCAATCTATGATGAAATTCAGGTGAATTTTAAGTTTTGAGTGTTTTTTACTCTAAATGTCTATAGCACACAACATATGCGCCAAGATTAAATGCTTACAATTAATACCTTCATAATTACAGTCAATAATCTCCCATGCTGGGATTTATTTTCTATCAGCCATATTGATTTCTTATTCCATTTCAGGCACATAAAATTTATAGACAGAATTTTACCACTTACAAACCTGAAAAGATATCAAAGCTCAGAAAAATGAGTGTACCATGTTCTGACAGGTGTGATCATGAAAATCATGGGGGCTTAGGAAGAACGGGACTCTTAAGCTTGAATTAGTGTGCAGACTCCATCTAACTGTATTGAGGGAAGCAAAGAAAGACAAACATGTAGTGTCAAGGATAGGGGTAGTGAGATGTGAATAGACCATGCATAAGAACAGTAAGGCAGAGTAAGAGCAGGTAATAGGAGTATGGCCAGCGACAAAATGGCAGAAACAGCATCTGAGATTAGGAGCAATGTATACATTTTCTAAACTAGCTTATCCAGAGTAGGATCTCAGGAAACCTGGAGCTTACCCAGCAGTTTTGGATGCAAAGCAGGAAAAATCCCTGGGCATGATGCCAGCCTATTGCAACAATACTATATATATGCAATACGTATGACATGGTTGATTATTAATATATTTTGATTAATTTCAGGACCCTGCAGCCCAGGTTAACCCTTGCATAAGTCCGGTTGTTACTAAAACTAAAAATATTTTTAGTAAATTATTATTTTATTTCAGCCAGTCTTTTCAGCTACTGTAATAGATTTGTTTAGTTTTTCATTTCGGTTTTGTTATTTATTTTATTTCAATTTAGGGAAATCATTTTTAAATAATAGTTTCAGATTTGATTTTAGTTTTCGTTAACTATAACCACCATTGCTTGGATGAACAGTTATGTGAACAATTATTTATGTTCTATATTTGTATTCAATTTAGATCACTTTGTAGAGATCGGTTTTCACATTCTTTCATTTTCCACCTCCTATCCGAAGTTTTTCTGAGTATGCAGACACAGCTCTCACTGTGATTATACAGGTACCGAATAACTTCATACTCTCTCAGCACCCCTGATAGAATCCCTCAAGAAACACTGTCATATGTTTTCTTTTAGACCACAAAACACATGTAGACTGTGTCAATGAATGGACGCTAGGGGTCACTGTTGCCCCGTGAAACCCAATGGACAGATGCAGACACTGGTTTAAAAGCACCAAGAGGTATTTTAATTTTTTTCAATATAGTGCCTCTAAAGCACCACATCCACCACAATACACAAATAATCAATAATACAATTCAATCCACTACAATAAACCAATCCTCCACTCCCAGCAGCTCCGTCACACTCCCTCCCAACTCCGGCTCAGCTTGCTGGGTCTCTCATAGTCCTTTATATAGTCCTTGACCAGGAAGCGCTCCTGTCCTCCTGTCCATGAGATTCCATAGCACTTCCGGGTCAGATAAAAACATATTTTTTCTTGAGCCCAGAAGTACTTCTGTTTCTCCATCCTCATGACTTGGGAATACTTCCGGGCTACCGGGAAAATAAAAATCCCCGCGTCTCCCTGCAGCATCTCACGATGGCACCCACGGTACCCAGCAGGGTTGTGAAGCCAAACTCCATCTCCCATGGTGCCCTGCAGGAATCCTGGGTGCCTCCATTCTGCAGGAAAGATGCCATCTAGCCTCCTGGATGTGTCGGCCAGGATAAGCTGCCGGCTCTCCATCGCAACTGATGATTGGGCATACTCCCAAGCCCAATCGGGAATTTTCATGAGGGTAAAGAGCTGGTCCACCATTCCACAGCCTGGACAGAATCCACATTGCTCCTCCTGGATCCAAGGTTCCACGAATGGGTGGAATCTCCTTTCTAGTACTCTGGCATAGGCTTTTCCAGGAAGGCTGAGGAGTGTGATTTCCCCCAATAGCTGGAAAACACCCTATTGTTCCTCTTTTTAAAAAATGAGGAACACCAACCAAGCCTGCCACTCTGATATTTTTTATTTTTTTTTATTTTTTCACTTTAATATCAAAGACTCTTTTCCTGTTGATCAAGGTCAAAAAGACCAATTAATTCCTCTATGATTCAACATTGCATAACAATAAAAAGTAAATACTTCCAACCCAAACTTTATAATATTAAGAAAGCAAGTTTTAAAATTATAAATCATCTTTAAAGTGTATTTTCTCAATGTGTACAGCTTGCATTCATGTGTCACAAATGCTGAAGTCACTATAAAAACAAGCAAAAACATTTTGAATTTACTTCTGGCTAAAAAAAAAAATCATTTTTGCTTGAGGAAAAAACAAGCACTTCATTACTTGAACATTACAGCAAATAGACAAACTTCTCCATTATATTGGTAATGTGCAGCAAATCAGGTTTCAGAATTCACCAGAGAGACAAGAACACAAAAAATAGGTACACAAAAGTTTGCTTGACTTTATATATACACACACTGCATATATCTCGCACACACACCTGATCAAATGTCACAGTATTTAAGAAATATTTAAAGGCCTCAACCTTTTTGGGTTTTTCAGTAAGTTAGCTTTTATTGTGATTACTAAAAGGGGGAGTCTTCTGTTTTCTATACACAAACCTTTACAATGCATTTTGGGACATATCTTTCTACCTCACTGCTCCACTCGTGGATGTAAAAATGAACAAATTTTAAAATAATTCTCTAGTTGCTTATGCTTGGTTGACAAATCACTTTTTAAAGTGTTTCAAAGTGCCTTTTCAATTCAAGCAATTCTTATTTTAGTTACCTCGACCAGTTGGATGCTGGCCAAACATAGAAAACCTAAAAAAAAGCAGGAATGGCAAAAAACCTGTATTTCATTTAGAAAAAGACTAAATCAGTTTAGTTTAGTCCTGCATGTTATTCCAAGATCTATTTATTTAGCTAACTTAAGTACTAGGGTGTTGTACCATGTTAGCCATTATGAATGTAGAGAAGAGCCAAGCAAAATGACACCTTTTACTGGCTAACTAAAAAGATTACAATATGCAAGGTTTCGAGGCAACTCAGGCCCCTTCTTCAGGCAAGACTTAACCAACTGATACTTCCCACTGAACTAAACTAACATACCATGATTTAAATTTCGAAGTTGCATCACACAGACCCATGGAACCAACCATGGCTTATGCTCCTTTTACTTTATTTCAAGCATATTTTGCTTAGTCAAAACCATTTTGGTGCCTCCTTAATAAATCAAAATCATAAAAAGGACATTCTAAAAAGGCATTACAATGCAACAGTTAGTATATTCATCCATTTCATTTGTTAAAAAAAATGTAAAAAATTATGATACAAATTAAAACAATGACACACAGCAAAAATTTAAAGCAGATCACAAGAAGAATAGGTTACAGTTTTTTAAAAAACCGGTGGTCAAAGAGAAAGATACAAAATTAAACTAAACAGGATTCTTGTCCCCCTTTCTTTCAGAAAATATATAACACATGTAACCACAGTATTTCTTTTTTTCCATTTCACATTTGTTTTAGACATTATGTGTAAAGCCAGCAGCTTACAAAAGCAACGTCTTGGCTAAGGTAGCTTTACTGACAGTGAAAATACGCCTTAGGGTGCCATTTTTAAAGATGTTATAATAATAAAAGGAAACTCAAAATTATGGCAGTTATTTCAAGGATATTTAATGAGAAAAACTAGCTTTTGTTTGCTACTATGAATACACAACAGTTTTAATATAAATCAACAGCAAACTATGGACCTCAGGATCAAGAGTGAAACATAGTAGGGTCACAAACTAAAAGATACTTTTAAGGATTGCTGGACAAGTTTTTAAAAATCTGTTGTTAGCACACTTGTTAACCACAAAGCACAGCAGCACGGTAAAAAAAGTATAACAATAAAATGTCTATTGTAGAAATGATGTGCAAAACACATGCAAAATAGAGTAGCTGCACTGCATGACTGGAATAGCATAATGCTGAAATTAATGCGAGAAAAAAAAAAGTACTTGCATACATATACACAAACAAAGAAACACATGTACAAATTTCAGAATGTTTCTACAAAGAATATCCATAGATTTGCAGGCATCTCGACTGCACATTCATCCTGACTGGGACGCTAATATGGAAGGACAGTGCTGATGGATGCACATCTTGGTCAGGATAAACGAGGGTTCACCGTATTGTGAATAAAAGAACTTTTGAAATCAGGACTGGTGTCTCTGCAGTTGTGTCCGAGGTTTACGATTCTGACATGCCAGGTCTCACCAATTAACTTACTGAAGCATCCAACTGTTGTACTTGAACTGTTGTACTTGAAGAACTAGTTAAAAGGGAATGCATTCGAATACAATCCAGGTTTCAAAAATGTTTTATATTAAATTATTTTTTCCTACAAATATACACTGGTTTACCTAAATAATTATCAAAGATGAAAAGTTCTGACATGATTAAATCAGCATTTATCTCAACAAAAGCTGAAATTTCAATAGATGTGTGCAGTTACCTATCCTTTTGTTACCCACTGTGCATATGTGTATTTTATACATTACATGGACGGGCGGGAGATTGAATAATTACATGTACTATATTAATATATCTAGAGTGCTTAGATCTTCTGGTCAGTTGTCTCTTGTTGTCCCTTGTACCAAGTGTAAAACCAAGGGGGACAGAGCCTTTGCAGCTGCTGCCCCTCGCCTGTGAAACTCTTTACCTCATCATATAAAGGAGTCGTCTACAATTGAACTGTTCAAAACGAGATTAAAGACTCATTTCTATTCACTTGCATTCCGTGACCTTCAGTAATACTGATGGTTTCCTCTTTGTGATTATATAACATTATTTCTATTTATTATGTATCTTATTTTATGTTCATATTTTTTATTTATGTTTTTATGTTAATTGTTTTGTTTTTCTTTTATTCCATTATTGTAAAGCACTTTGGCCACAGCATTACCATGTTGTTTTAAATGTGCTATATAAATAAATTGACATTGATATTAATATAACAAAACTTACACACATGCACACTTACAACATCTAAGGATATACAGAGATCTATTATTTGCATACTGTAGTTTTTTATACACCCACAGACAAAACAATAGGCATTACAGTTGTTTCAAAGTAATACATTAATTTTCTTTTGTAAAGTCTAGACATAACACTAATATTGAATGTGGTCTTTAAGAGTCCAACTTTGCCCCTGATGCTACAAAAAGCTTACTAACATATCCTGGGAGACAAAATTTCCTCACAAAGTAAAACTGCAGACATTCCATTTGCAGTGACCCTTGTGTGTAAGTATTTTCACCACTGGGTCAGAAGATAAATGTACAACTTTAGTTTTCTCTCAGAACTACAAAAAGCACAGAAATGACTAATTGCTCTTCCTTTTACTTGCCCTCCTGTCTTTGAAAAAAGGCTTCTCCTTTTGATGATTTTCTTTGTCTTGAAATCCTTCAGTGTGTTCTGTTATTCAATTTCCTGGCAACTCTGAGGTAAAGTGGTGTACAATGCGTCTTGTCAACTCCCAGCCCTCTTTCCCAGGGTTCTGTTCAGTAAAATCTTCCTATGGACCTATTGACTGCCTCCTGGTCAATGAAACTGTATAACAGGAAAAGGTCTCCACAAAGGCCTAAAACTGACACTAACAAGGAGCATTGCTTACTGCTTTTGACCGTATCTTGTATGGAAAAATAAAATTATCTTGAAATAATGTTAAGAAGCTAAGAAACCCACTTAAACAAATAAAGTACCAATATAGTGACCTATCACAAAAACAAAAAGTATTTTACCCTTTAGGATATATATAAGTGAAGGTCTGTGATATGATTTGCATATTTAGAGCTAGAAATCCAAAAAGGGAGAAAATGAATCACGTATCTTAAAATAGACTTTTATTCCTGAGCTTTTCGACACCTATAAGGTGTCATCATCAGAGGAAAATAATTAGACGTACAGGAATCAAAGGCAATATATATCAAATGGGGGGGGGGGCGGCGAGTAGATGGGTATATGGAGGTGGTTTAGTAAGGTGGGGTTTGGAGAGTATTTGTCTTAAAGTCTTTTATCATTATTTGGATGTTCTTTTTTTTAAGACTGCATATGCTGGGTTCACGTCCAAATGTCTGTTAATGGAGTTTTAATTTGATAGCCTCGATACAGCCAGCTTTCTGGCACTCTTAGTATTTGCCCTGAATTTTACTTGCACTGTGTCCCTGGTTGAATTAGTATGTGTTTGTATTAGTAGTAGTATGTGCATATAACTAGTAGTATTAGTATGTGTATATATCAGAGACTGTAGGTCCTTCCTTCTGACAGCAAAGCAATGTTCTTATATACCTGTATGTGTTGCGAGTGTTTTAGACATTTGTCCCACATATACAGCTGGGCAGGCACTGCATGATATATTGTACACTGCGTTTCTAGGCTCTGCTACAGATTTCTTGCTTTTGGCATTAAAAAGAACTGTTTGCAGTGTTGTTTCTCGGTTTATGTGATACGTTAATGCTTGCTCTGGAGAGGATGCATGCTGTAGTTTCTGATAATGAAGACTAAGCCAGGTAGAATGGGTGGTCAGGTTGGTGCCAATTGTTTGCCGAGGTCTAGGGCATCTCCTATGTAAGCATTATTTGGTAAATGTCTTGGAGTAGCCATTTGATATAAACAGATGGAACAGATAACATTGTTCATTCTTTTTGGTATCCTTTGTACTACACTAGATAACCTGATAAGTCCCAATTAGAGTGAAACATGTGTCATGTACTCTTTGTATTGTTTGACAGGTACTTTTCGCAACTGAAAGAGCGTGGTGAATATGTGCTGACTGGCCAACCAACCACAAGTGTGACCTGGCAGGTAACCACCCAAATAATCAGACTATGATTCAGAGTTATGGATATAATACTCCAATCTACACCCTGTCAAGTAAGTGAACCAGCCCCCATGGCACTGACGTCCAAGGTTTGATATACACAAGGGGAAGCAAAGGTGCATACACCTGATAAGCCCCATTCATGGTGAAACATGTGTCGTCTACTCTTTGTATTATTTGACAGGTACTCTAAAACATGCCTGTGATCTGCTTCTTGCAACTGAGAGTCTGTAGCAGATGTTTGCCGAGTGGGAGACCAACCACAAACATTACCTGTTAGGTGACCACCCAAATAATCAGATTGCGATTCAGACCTATAGACAAGAGGTGAGATATAGTAGACAGCAAGTGAACAGTCAGTTCTTGAAGGTGATGTTTTGGAAGCAAGTTGGTTTCACTTTCACCAAACAACAAATCTTGTAATTCTCATGGATACGCCTCTACATTGGGAAGAAACAATACTTTTCCCTGATGGCAACACGAATTAGACGATCTACAAGTCTCCGACTTAAAGTTTAAATCCGAACAATATATTCGATCTCTTTTCGCTGTTCCGTTATTTCACCGAGTAATATTTTCCGTTTGTTGGTGCTAATGTGATCTTTACTGTCATTTTTTGGAGACTTTCGAATTTTCATACTTCCATTATATCTAACCTGCTCTGCATGTGCATCTCGCCAAACGTTTTTGAATTCTTCACTATATTCTACTTTGTCATCTACTCTTTGTCTCGCGGGACGTGAAAGTGTCTCTCTGAGAAAGTCACGTCTCGTCTCTCTGAAAAAGTCTCATCTTGTCCCATGATTTTGTTATATAATAGAGAGATATATACACATTCTAAAATGTATCCATATGAAAGCACTGTAAGCACATTGTTAGAAGGTCAGGTGTTAGAGGAGACTGAACTGGCGCTGGCAAAACACAAACCTATTATAAAAGGGTGACTTCAAAGAGTGGTGCTGACTTGATAATACAGTAGTTTTTCGCTTACACAACACCTCTAACTCCAGATTACATAATGTCATACAAAAATATAGTACATATGTACACACATATACCTTATGTATATTTATGTATACTTCCTGTGAGATATTAGCTACTCTTCATCAATCCTTAAGAACAAAACCACATTCTGCCTCATCACTTGTCACATAGTTAATCAGAATGATGTAGCCTAAAGCAACTGTTTAAAGAATGTGTGGGTATATCTGAAGGAATGTCCAAGCAAGACAATCTATCACTTTTCACTGTGTAATTACACCGCTCTCTCACTTTCTAGAACTGTTCCTACATTTAACCTCTGAAACTGAATTTAGAACAATTTACCATACTTCATTCTCACTTGTTTCACTTGATTTCTCTGTTTCCATACTATATTGTTCTTTGTTCTAAACTTCCATTCCTTTTCAGGTTTCTCCTAATATCTACCAATATTACATTTTCCACTCCGTCCATTCCCACTTGTACTACCGTCTTCATTTCATTCTTCTTAGGATTTTTAGTTACTGTTATAATGTTGGTAGTTCTTTGCATCTCATAGTAATCACTCATCAAACCACTTTCTGGACCTGCTTTTTGAATCACAAGGTTGTGGACAACAACTGGCATGAGATATACAACAAAACTAAATCATGTAGTTAATGCATTATATAAATGTAAGTGTTGATTTGGGATTGGTGATTTGAGCATAAGCAAAAAAATTGACCCTTAACTGAATTTAGCATGTTTGAGAATGTATGTATGCATGAACATATGTATGCACGTATTTATTTGTAGCAAATGCTATATGAAGTTAATTTGAAGGTCGGAACTTGGCACTACAAATCAAGGCAAAAGTAAAAGATTTACAAGTGATTATGGACTCAGACCTAAACTTCAAATCACATATTTACTAATTAGACCTTTTATAACATCTCAAGATGCAGAAAAAATAAGTTACACTTTTGTTGACTAGATTACTGCAATGCCCTCCTAACAGGACTACCTAAGAAATACATCAATAGATCACAGCTTATTCAGAATGCAGCAGCAAGAATCTAAACCAACAAAAGAAAGCCTGAACATATATCACCAGTCTTAGTATTGTTATATTGATTACTTCTGTCCTTTAGAATTGATTTTAGTACATTCTATTATTTTAATATACAAAGCTCTGAATAATCTTGCTCTTTCTTATATTTTGGAGTGCCTGTCCTATTAATCTTAAATCTTCCAACACTGTTTTGCTCATTATTCCAAGAGCTAAGCATAAAAGAAGTGGTATAGCAACCTTTTGCTGTTATGTACTGAAAATCTGGAATGCCTTACCAACAGAAATACACCAGGCTAATACGATCAAACATTTTAAATGACTAATAAAACTCCACTTTTTGATTCTGCTTTTTCATAGCTGCTCTTTAGTGACACTTATAGTAGAGGCAATGAATATCATAAACTTTAGAAATCTCTAATCATTATTAATCTTTATTATACTCTTTCTTTTTTCTGGTTTTCTGTGGTGGCGTTTTGTGCCACCACTATCTGATCAAAGTTCTCCACTGCGGCTTGTGATGGAAGGAACACTAAATTCAACTGAATTGAATGAGGATTGCTAAAATTAAATACTTCTATGTTAAAAATGAATCAGTAAACAAGATGTTTGGGTCATTCTTTGGGTTTTTGAGACCAAAATAACCTTCATTAGTATAACAACAAAAATGTGCCAAACATGGTGAAAGCAAAAACAATGCATATTTAGATGGTACATTAGCCAATGTAATGCTGCCCCAAGTTGTGAGTAATGACTGTTGTCCAGTTCAATAGCAAATTCTGAATAAGAACACAGCCATACAATAGGTAATACCAAAGTCTGATCTGTTAAGTGCAGAGGCTTGAAAACAGCAAAAAAAAAAAAAATCTCTTAATATTGACAAGTTTGATTTATAAGGGAGACTTAAATTCTAGAAAAAGAAGGAAAAGCTTTGGAAAAGTAAAGTGTCAGGAGTTTGTGACGTTTGAAATTTGCCTTTTCCATTTTCTTCTATGATTATTACTAACCAGGTAATGTATTGTCCTTACACTGATATAATCTCACAAAAGAAAATGTCACAAATATGGCAAGTAATTTTTAATAAATAATTTTCTAATAACTCTGATTTGAAGAATGTTCTGTTTTGTGCAAATGAAAATATCTTGAATTCTTTGGATATTCACTAATTCACAAGACAATTGCATAATAATGTTTGAATTTTTTAGTATTGGTTTTAAGCAGTATTTATCTTTCAGCAAATGGACAGAAAATTTATAACAATTTAACAAATTCAGTACATGCATGTGGCAAAATAAATTTTGAAGTCCATGATGATTCCATCTCTCTTTATAAAACCTACACTGAAATCCCCCTAAGCCTATAAAATCACCCAATTTATTTAAACTCTAGGGGGAAATCCACTTCTGTGCCACATAATAAATTCAAGATCTGTATATATACAGTATAAATTATATATTTGCTTATGAACACGTAAATGACAGGTGACAATCAAGTAATTGAAAGTTAGTAAATAATCTAGGTCCATATTCCAATAAAACCAAATATTCACTGATGAGTTGACAGGAGAGAAAAATATTGTAGGAGAGGTAAATTATACAGATGTAAAATTCTGAAAAAAAAAACTAATAACTAACAAGTAAACCGCCAAAAGTGGGGGGGCGCCCCCCCAAGGTACATTGTAAAATAAATGTATCCTTATTATTCACAAGTGCTTTACAATGACTCAGAATGCACAGTCTCTTCTAGAATTTTTTCATCAATAGCAAGCATGCACAACACTCAGTCACATATAATTATAATACATGTACCAGATCCTGCATTGAACCTTGTGAATACTTGAATTTGTCTTTAAAAATGAGTATCTGTATTAAAACATACAGTAATAATTTAACTCTACTTACTTATTTATTTTACAGAGTAGAAAAAAGTCAGGTTAACTGACAAGGTCAGGGTTACACCTTAGTGGGATATGAATGCATAAACTTGTAGTTACCTGTGCCTTTCTATAATCACTATGCCTTGCCAAACAGTAGAAGTAACTCTATGCCTAAAACAGCATTTCCAGGGTACTAATATAACCTTTGATGAAGAAGAAAATACAAACAATCATTGTTAAGCAATCATCAGTATTTATTTAGGGTACAGCACAGCATTTGACATTAGATTTAAGAGAGAAAAGGAAGTAGCAGTTTTAGGATCCTGTACATTACTCACCTTCCAAACAGATTATAATAATAATCAGTAACATAGGAGTTTAAATCCAAGTAAAACAAAAACAATTTTAACTACAGAATGAGTGCTGGATTTTTTCCTGCATGTCACAAAATTGCTTCTCTAGCATTCCCTTTTCACATCTGTGGTGTGTTTAAATTAACTCCCAGTAAATTCACAATTCAGTGCATCTAAAGTCAGTTTTAAGTTTTAAATCTTTTCCCATTCCAGAATGGTTCTGTGGATTTTCACTGATCCACTCCATTCTCACCTATACCTGTTTTGAAGGATAACAGTGACTACAACGTATCTTGACAACAGGTTTACAATCATTAATAATGATGCCAAATATAAGCTTAAGGCTTCTGAATATTCCCAAACCTTTACAAAGCATTAATTAAAGGCCTAAAAAGAAGTACAAGAAATGGAAGTCAGTCTGTATTTGGAAAAGTCAGAAAACTACATGAGATGAAAACATGATGAACACTGTGACACTAGTTATGCTCAAAAATGTAGTCCTCTTGCAAGAATAGCTTTGAGAAGAGAATGGCTTCTACAAACTTAAGTTCGCCTTATGCACAAGAAATTGTTCTGGATGAACAGTATTAAAGACTGAAAATGCTTCATCATCCCAACAACATATCACTGAACACCAGAAAACCACAAAAAATAAAAAGATTCCATATTAGCTGTGGTCAAATGTCCGCAGAATCTGTGACTGAAGATGAGCTGCTACAACCTTGAAACAACCACTGCACAAATGGCAGTTTCAAATTACTTCCATTATAATAAATGAGAATAAATAGTAAGTGATCACAGCCTCACAATTTTCCACAGATATGAGTTAGAAGTGTGTGATATATTGTTTACAATGATATCTTAATTGTTGTTTTAACGGTGTACGAGTTTAAATTATCAAATATGTCACTCACTTTGCTAAAAACAATCAAAAACACACCTTTAGAGTCCAAGCATTCACTGTCTCATGTAATCTAACAGGACAGACTACTGCACATTCTCAAAAATAGCGCAGAGGCAGAGAAGGCCCTTGCTGCAGGAAGCGGGATTGGGTGAAGATGGAGCTCAGGGGAAGAGAGGTAAAGAGCTCAGGGGGCATGCACATACACAGCTGAGTTAGCAGACCTGCCCATGTAACGTTACCTGCGTTTGCATAATTAGATGTGAGTGGCTTGGAGTTTGTCGCCCTATCCAATCCTGTTTGCCACTGCACAATTATTTATTCAATCTGCCAAAGCACTCCTTCATTTCCCCCCCCAAAACTATTGGTTCTTAAAATGCTACGCAAGCTCCAAAATATGAAGTTGCTATACATTTTAAAATGAGTTTTTTTCTGCTGTCTTCTGTTTAACACTTACTGTAGGTGTTAACCTGGTTCAAACTCCATGAACTGCAATAATGTAACAACATGTTAACAGTTCATTTAAACAAATACCACTACAATAATGATGACATAATCAAAGCCATTACAATAGCAGCTACAGCAGAACCCATGTCCATGGCGACAGAGGAAGACAACTCTACCCCAGGCAACTCAACTGCTTCAGCACACCCTATGGTTTCAGAAGCTAGAGCAAGTGATGACACAAGGGAGGGAGAAAAGAAGAAAAAAAAAAAAGTCTTCAGGCAGGTATTTCAAAAAGCAAACACAGAAAAGCGTGATATCAAGTCTCAATCCAGACTCTTTTTTTGTGTAGTTCTTAGTTGGTGGATTGGGCTACCAACCTCCATCTGTACTGCCAACTCCCTCAATGCATTTAAGAAACTATGGAAGACCCATCTGTTCTTTGACTGTCTGTCTAGCTGATAGAAGAAAAAAAAAACTATGTTCTGTGATCTTTCATATTGATGGTTAAATTGTTGTTTAACTGGTTTATCGATTGTAATCTATGATTGTAAATTTATTAGTTACTACCTCTTTCACTTGTGGCAATCAACTTTTGTTACATGTCCTATTACACTTGCGGAACAAACACACCCTAATTATGTTTACCTCTGTTGTAAGTCGCTTGTGGATAAAAGCATCTGCCAAACAAATAAATGTAAATGTAAATTACCATTTTATTCTCCTTAGATTCATATCTTATTTACAATAAGGATAAGTGTCTGTTTAAAATGCTCACATTATAATAGTTTTGTTGGTCTTATTGAAATTTTATTGTGTAAATTCTGTAGGCCACTTTGAAATGGCTTACTCATATTTGAGCACAGGAAAGGCACTATATAAATAAAATGTATTATTATTATCACTTGCACTGTTTGATCTCAATAATACTATGACTGCCGATTTTAATGCTTTCATATTATTTTAATAACATTTTTAAGTAAGTAAATAAGACCTGTTTTACTTAACTGTTGTTTCCATTAATCTCATTAGTAATTAGTAATATCCCATTAACAAGGCCAAGCTACATCAATAGACTTTTATAAATATGTTTTTAAAAGATGCAAAATATTGTCTAATTATCATTTTCGTAAAAGTCCCAGAAAATACTGAGATATTATTTTTTGCCAATATTGCACACCCCTAATATGAGTGTACCAAACCAAACCTTATTGCTGATTTGTTATTGATGTTATTATGAACTGGTCACTCCTAAATTGGTTGTTCTCTATTTGTAAAACATAAACAAATTGTATTTTACATTCAGCCACTTTGCCAGTCTGGGTCCTTTCTTCTCACTGTAAAAACAAAGACCTATCAGCTGCATTGCCTAGCAATATACAAAATATTCTTATTTTGGTTTGGCCTTGTTTTAACTCAAATGAATCACCTAGTAAATACACATGGCAAAAAAAGTCTGGCAAATCCAAAATTGCTATCCCAACACCTCAAACAGTTACAAGAAACAGTATTATAATTTAAAGTTTCTAAATATTGAAACATTTGACAACAACTAGTGTTATATTTCTGTGGGAGGGAATAGGCATGTTTTAACAGTGTACAGTAAATGGGTATGTGTTTCACTACAACATATCTCTCAGAAACTTGCCAGCACCTTACACTTTAATGCTTGTCTTTTAATTTTCTTTTTTTTTTTTTGATCGCAGGTAGACAAGATTAAATTGAAAAACCAGGCCATATCATAACCTGCATAAGTGAAAAAGTTTAACCTCTACTATTGACTGACTGTGTAACAATGACTGAAAATATACATATATAACCACATTATGTACTAGGATTGCATGGTATACTGGTACAAGAAAGGCACAGTACCAGCATTTCAGAATTTTCAGTACAAGAGGTAAATATCAATTTTACTCATAATCCCCCCCCCCCCCCATTTTGACAGCAGCCTTGTATACATGTGGAAAATCATCCATTTTCTAGTATTCACAAAATGAAACCACAGCCTGTACGGGGGACCACCACCCACTGCTTTGAGGTACAGTAATCCCTCCTCGATCGCGGGGGTTGCGTTCCAGACCCCCCCCCCGCGATAGGTGAAAATCCGCGAAGTAGAAACTATATGTTTGTATGGTTATTTTTATATATTTTAAGCCCTTATAAACTCTCCCGCACTGTTTATAAATATTCCCCGCAGAGTTATACAGCATAATCCCTTTGTATTCTCTTAGATATTAGGTAAGATTCATTGAAATTATGTATATAAACACACTGTTTATATACAGTAAAACCTAAATATTATTTTAAAGATATTGAGTGTCTCCGATATCACATATGTTACAGCCATTATGATAGACAGGCCACCAGCAATAAATACGTACAATGCAAGAAAATAGTATACAGTAAATGTGTGTACAGTGACACTAAACGTACGTACATGTACTAAGCACTGTAAGAAGAAAATTAATTATGGTTACTCACCAACAATGACACAATGACTTGTCCGATAACAATGAGTTTAATTTTACTGCACAACAAAGGAGAGCGTTACAGCCCTTGTAAAGGAGCCACTTCAGGCGATTGTGTAGCACTGCCGTTGTTCTTCTTCTGGCAGTCTTCAATCCAAATCCCTAAAGCAGATTCCATCCAGACTACTGTCTTATTACATCCAGTTACAACTCGTTTTGCACCCTGGTTAAAAGGACACTGCAGCCGTAGATCTTATATTCCTTTCCTACTTTTTAAATAAAAAGAATCGTAGCCTTCAACAAACCCAAATCATTTACCTTTTCGGCAATCGTTAACATCTTCTTCTTGCGCTTGGGCACGGCCCCTGAAGCAGTAGCAGATTGTTTTGGAGCCATAATGAAGGGCTTGAC
>JANRMT010028174.1:67315805-67379732 GCA_026402145.1 Polypterus bichir lapradei
TTTCATATAAAATCCGCGATAGAGTGAAGCCGCGAAAGTCGAAGCGCGATATAGCGAGGGATTACTGTACTCTGAAATTTATGGAGACACCCATCTTTTTGCTTCAGTGTGATCGGGACTTCATGGGGGGCC
This sequence comes from Polypterus bichir lapradei, assembly GCA_026402145.1. Classification (NCBI taxonomy): domain Eukaryota; kingdom Metazoa; phylum Chordata; class Cladistia; order Polypteriformes; family Polypteridae; genus Polypterus; species Polypterus bichir. The sequence continues at coordinate 67,315,938 of JANRMT010028174.1, forward strand.
CTTACTTATTGCATGAAAGAGATCGGGATTTAATGGGAACCCTTATCCCCCCCAACTCCATTGCCTCGATGGGATCAGACTTCACAGCTATCAGAAGGGAAGCAGTGTGCACGTTAGAGAGGAGTGCAATTTTACATGGTACCAAAGATGCTGGAGTAATACGGGGGTGGGTGGTTTTGGAGCTATCAGCTATTTGCTTCAGAACCATTTTGGTGCTGGTACTGAGGTCCCAAAGCTGGTATCGATATTGAAGTCAAAACTTTAGTTTCAATCCAGTGCTATTCCTGATTTAGCACATCAGGCTTCACATTGTTTAGTGGTGTTCAGAGGCCTTAAATTAGCATGTGTTATTTGGTCATTATTAAGTCAGGCTTCACACTGACAAAGGGTCACAGCTTCTCTTAACCATTTAAATACTTCTATTTTAATTTGACTTTACCAATAGACTGACATTTACAATGTTAAAAAATGCAACAGAAAAAGGCAGAGAAATTAATTGATATATTTTATTCTGTGAAGTTCTTCACTTGGTCATAAAATACAGTTATTCTTCGACTTATTATTTCAAGAGAAAGTCACATTTACATTGTAATCTATAAATCATACCAATTTTGCCTCGTAACAATATTTAATAGGAGCTTGAACCATTCCAAAAGTACACTTACCTGCTAACTTCAGCAAATGCCCAACATATGTTTTGCACTGTGTGTGTTATTTACAAACCAGAGGCATCTGTCACTTTCTGGTGAAAAGTTGCAATCACAGAAAACACTGCCTTAAAAGTACCTTTGTATTTGATTTTTTTTCTACAATCACACACTTATGTTCATCTGAGATCACAATACTTATCATCTATATGAGGACCCAGTGTAAACTGCTGTTCCAATAGCTTAAAGGGTTTGCAAAAAAAAAAAAAACTGAGTTAAATTAATGTAGACTGCAAAAATGAGGAGCTGATTTATGAGTGAGATGTAAGCACAGTACTAAAAAGCAGCCAAGTTAACTAATGTGCTGTGAGTCAATTACCCACTTAATCAAACCTAATGCTGCCAATAACATCTCGATTTATTTGTAATGTTTCCAAAGCTGCCAGGACAGATTCTAATCCCTCCCCCCCCCACCCCCAATATACACAAGACTAATCTGGATTAAGTACATTCAAAAATGGATGAATATATGGATGGAAGGAAGAAAGAACAGAAGGACAATGAACAAATTAAGTGTCATATTAGGCATAATCTATTGATTATGATACTAATAGCTTAAAAATATAATTGGCACTCTACTGCAGCATTAGACTGTAAAGCACAAGGATTCCACATAAATCCTCAACAATGACTCATTACATGATCTTGAGTGAGTAACCTAACCTACCAGTGCTCCAACTGTTGAAATATAAAAAAAATGTTGTACTATGCACTTAGTTGTCATTTCAGTGAAACAGTTGTATCATTAAGCAATCTATTGTACATGACCTGAATCTCCTATGCAGCTTATGTGACTGCTGCATAAACTGGGGTGTTACCCAGTGCTGCCAATTATACTTACGTATTTCTTCCAAAATAAAAATCTTCTTCTTCTTTAGGCTGCTCCCATTAGGGGTTGCCACAGTGGATCATCTTGTTCCATATCGTCCTGTCCTCTATATCTTGCTCTTTAACACCCACCACCTGCATGTCCTCTCTCACCACATCTCACCACAACCTTCTCTTAGGCCTTCCTCTTTTCCTCTTGCCTGGCAGCTCTATCTTTAACATCCTTTTCCCAATATACTAAACATCTCTCCTCTGCACATGTCCAAACCAGCGCAATCTCGCCTCTCTGACTTTGTCTCCAAACCATCCAACTTGAGCTGACCCTCTAATGTACTCATTTCTAATCCTATCCATCCTCGTCACACCCAATGCAAATCTTAGCATCTTTAACTCTGCCAGCTCCAGCTCTGTCTCCTGCTTCCAAAATAAGAATAACTACTAGAAATTTGTCACCAAAAAACCCAAACAAATAAATACTGCAAAATGCTGATGCGCTCATATAAGCCTACAATAAATTAAATCAATCTCCATTTGAGAAAAGTACTATAAACCCAGCAAATATCTAATGGTTAAAAAAAAGACAAAAATCTGAATTTAGTGCAGTTGCTATGTTAAATCAAAATTTTCTTTACAAACCTACAACACATTCTCACTTAAATATTAAACATTTCTAAATATATAGTATTTAGACCTTCAGAAATGTATTAATTATAATGTTTTGAAATGTTGTTTAGCGTTGCTCTAAAGTGAACTTCTTACAATGGTATTTCTTTCACTATGTGCAAGTTAAAGACTTTTATTAAAAGGAGCCTAACTCACTTATAAATTTTCTCTTATTTACCTTTTATACACACGTTATTAAAAAGCCATCAGTAGCATACCAGCACTTTCATAACGCCACACAGTTTTGTAATCTGAAACAGTTTCAGAACGGGTCTAACTATCAAATCGTTATACAATGAATGAAAGCCAGGATTCGAAAAAATACATTCTTCCTCAATTTGTATAAAACAATGGGTAAATCATATCAGAAATGTACATAATGCTGTAAGTACTGAAAGACGCTACCTTTGAGAGTCACCTTTCAGCGCCCACTCCATTTGGTCATGCGTTTTGAGTATGACCTTTGTCTATGGTTCACCATAAACCCTTATCCTCCAAAAGCTTTTCTGGAGTAACACCACATAGAACACCACTGTTCTATCAACATGGTTTACTAAATTGTAGACAATTTTACGGTTTGAATTTGCTCATTTTTTATGACACATTAGGAAAGCATTGCACTCCTCTTCTTCATAAAAATATGAAAGAAAATTTTTCAACCAATAGATAACTACTCAGAAATTCTTCAGTGTACTGTACATCTTGCTTGAAGAAGGGGCATGAGTTGCCTTGAAAGCTTGCATATTGTAATCTTTTTAGTTAGCCAATAAAAAGGTGTCATTTTGCTGTAATTCTCACTACATTCATAATGGCTAACACAGCACCCTAGTACTGTATATCTTTAGTAATACTCTTCTCAACTAGTGCTCTATTATCTAAGTGAAGATCACATGCAATAGCTGCAAACTTTCCACTAAACTTGACTAACGTCTGACATCTAGCCTACTACTAAACTTTCCTTTACTTTTTTATTTTTCTTATAATGTACAGAAAGAGATACATTGTACAAGACTTTGTCAAATGTATATGAATAATTCAGTTTGACCAATTACTTATCATTTATTGCAAGAAATTGTTAAGTTTCTTGTAAAATTAAAAAAAATGAAAAATAAATAACAAATGAACTTGTTTTTACACAGCAACAACACAGTAGAGGACACAAGGCTGCATATCTACAACCCAGAATAAAGGTTATTGGAAACATCCAAACAAACATTACATGTATATCTGAATAAAGAATAATGTTCAAAAATTAACAGCAGGTCTGCAATAAATATCTGAAGTACACTATGGCCCACAAAAAAACATTTATTTAACTGTTTTCTCTTATTGGTTGTATTACTTTGACTTTTTATACATTTGTCACCTATTTGAGTTCTTGTTATATGACTGGAATTTAGCACTGTGCTCTCCTGAATTTTCTTTACCTGTCAAACTTTCCACTAGACATTTATAAGAAATGCAATATACATTATAATCAATTAATAAATGTCTTCAGAGAACTTCCAGCTGATAAAGTGATTCCAACAGGCCAGCCTCTCACTATTGTCTTCAAACAGGATTTGGAAGCGAATAAACTACCCTATCAGTGAAAGTTCCTATGACTAATGTCAGGGGAGACTACTATACTACAGTACTTTGGTACAATTTCAGTTTTGATTAGAGAAGAAATTACTTTCATAGTAAATGATAAGATATATTGAAGAATTGGTATCTACCATTAGACTATTTTAATCCAATAGAAGCAACTTTACCATTGTGATTTCAACTAGTAGCTGTGTTCTTTGGCAAAGTATCACATTCCTAGTAATTTCTAGGGTTCTTCTGAATGCATTCATTTACTGTAATTGGTTTCAAGTGAAATGAGCCTGTTACGTGTAAGCCAATGCTGAAGGAACACATATTAACAGCTTTTCAGGCACAAAATGCATTTTTATCTCCCCAGGATAGGTGCTTTATAATACCTATGAGAAAAATAAAAAAGGTAAAAAATGTCCATGTTCATATCTGAGAGGCAAGGCAACCATAAATTTCAGTTTAAATGAGAACTGTCCATCCTTTGTGCATTTGGTTTCTTCCACAGTTCATGATTTGCTTGGCTAATATGAGACAGACCAAGTATTAGCATGGATCACTGAACGTGTGTGATGGAGTTGGTTCCTGCTTGGCTGGCGCTTTCAGTAACAATTTTAATGACGTAAGTGGGTATAGAATATTGAAGGATTTATATATATATATATATACGGCCTTTGATACGGTTTGTATATTTATAGCTAGAAAACCACAAAGGGAGAAAATGAATCACCTATCATAAATTAGGAATAAAAGACTGAGCTTTCAACACCTACTGGGAGTCATCATCAGTGGAAAATGATTAGACGTACAGGAATCAAGGCAATATATATGGGGGAGGGGGGTTGATGGGTGCAAGAAATGTGTATTAGTAAGATGGGGTTCAGAGGGTGTTGGTCTTACATTATCTGGATTTTCTTCTTTTTAAGCCTGCATATGGCCAAGTGTCTGTTAATGGCGTTTTCATTTGATAGCCACAATTCAGCCAGCTCTCAGGCACTCTTAGCATTTGCCCTGAATCTTACTGGCACCCGTGTCCAAGCTACCCTCAAAATGAAGAATCAGTATATCACCAATAACTTCACTCGAGAGAGCGCTATTAAAAATTCAGATTGCACAGAATTCCACAGACAAATCATGAATGCGCATATCCTGCTTATTTGAGAGGATAACAATAGTGAAAGTAAATCAATGGCCACTGAGCCAAGTCAGCATACGTTCATACTGGTGGTGAGCCATACTATCTCTCAGAAAATCACCCGGGATAAAGATGTAATTTTCAAAATAATCGCTTTAAAAATAATCCTGACTGTTCCCTGTGACCCTATACTACGAACAGCGTGCTCAGGAAATGAAAAGATCGATAGATGGATCCGCATCCCCCTCCACCCTCTTTTACCCAGTGGCATAACCGTATTATACTCAGCCACCTCGAGGAAATGTATTCCTTTTCAGTGTGACCAAGCGACGAATAAGAGTTCAGTCATTAAGCCTGAAACACAGTCGTAACGTTTAGTATGTATTCCTTTTTTTTTCCTCCCTTTTTTCAGTAGCAGCAGGCTCCGACCGCTGTTAACTCCTTGCAGGGCGCGCTGCCACCACCGCCATCCCCCAGCAGTTTATTAACCTCCGATCTGGCCTCCAGAGAACGCCAGTCATCGGTTACACATGAAAATAGCTAAGTCGTTTAAACTGCAAAGTGAAACACGCGGGTGCGTAATCAACATTTCACACATGAACAACAATAAACCTAAAGAGAACTCTGAATTTTGACATAAATGTAAAGCAGAGAACACAGCAGTAATGATTAAAAATAAACTCCTTTCGATCGCTTTAACTATTAATTGTACAGCTGTATCTCATATATTCAGTATACATGCATCCAGTAAGCCCAATAAGCAACTGAGTTTTTCCCAATCAGCTAAAATATTACTAATAAGAGTTAATACCATAACTTACCAAATACACCCAGCAAAATAAAAGCAGAGACGATGCGATTCATCTTCGCCGGCTAATAATTCTACGACTTGTCCAAACGTCCCCTGCCCCAAGATAAAGGCAATAATCCTTTAGGAGAATCCACCAAGGCACCCGGCGCCGACGAAACAATAAAATCTTACTTTAAAAAAAAGTGTAAAATCCGTAAGAGACGCCAAAGTGTAAAGTGCCTCCCGCTCACTAGGCACTACCACAAGCTCCTTCGCTCGGTAGCCACTCCTGTTTCACACTCATTGTGCTTCTCGGCTTTTTCTTTAGTTTAGGGATCGGAGAAACCTCGGCAAGTGCGGAAGTTGCAAAAAAGAAACTTTTTTTCTCACAGCCAGGTAGCACGAGGCGCGTCAGCGATCACGTAAGAAGCTTATGTAAATAGAGTTAAGAGAACAAAATTTAGCGGAGGCTGGCGGAGCTGGTTAAGTATTTCGACACGGGGGGCTGGCGGTCGCGCCGTGCTGTGGCCGTGTCATCGACCCCTCTTAGCGCCAACAGAGAAGGCGTGAGACGGAGTCTTGAATGACCAGGTAAGGCTGCTGTTTTAAAAGTGAATAGGCGACAATCTAAAAAGTGCGACTTTTGACGAGTTATATACAGGTGTCAAATTTTCAGTTCTTCCTTGCCAAACGTGTGTGCTTAATTTGTAACTGTAACTTCCATAAATTATTGAAGCGATGTTTTATACTGTAGACTGCTGCGCGTTTGTTTTATTAGGATATTCAAAACCCAGTAATTCCCCTTTCATGGTATTAATGTTTGCCTTTGGTCGCCATTAAAATAAATAACTACCGACTGTTTATAAACCAAAAAGATGTGTATTTTTATTTCCCGTTATCCTATTATAAAACAAAGAAGTCCTATTGTTTGTTTACTTCATTTTGTCTGTTCAACATTCAAATCTTTAGAATAGTAATTCAGTTGAAGCAGTGATAACTGGGGTGCCTTTGATCTGAAGAGTGCATGATCTCCCAGTGTTCACATGAATTTCACAGTGGGACTCCAGTTTCCTTCCATAGGCTAAATATTTAATTATTGGCATCTTTTTCACTTTAAACTGGCCTGACATGAACAGCTCTAGTTGTGTATTGATGGCTTCCCATAGCTGATAATCTGAGCTCCCCATGACCCCATGATGGCTGCCTGCAGACATTATGATGTAGAGGAGGTTCAACTCCTGACTGTGCCTTACTGTGTCTCCCTGAGTAAGTCACATAACCTTCCGGTGTTGCAGCTGGAACAACTATGTGTTAACACTTATAACTTTACCCTAAAGGTCATTTAGAATAAAGGTGTACGTCAAATATTAAGAAACACATAATAATAGATAAACATGTGCTTGCAGCTATTTATGGTATACTTATTTCATTCACATTCATAACTACAGTTCAAGGTTGTAGGGGATCAAAGCTTATCCCACAAGTATCATTCCCAAGGAGGGGCATTTCTGAGATTTGCAGGTATCATGGTCTTTTGCTATGTTCCCTTTAAAGTAGGAAGTCGGAATTTCAGAGTTGCTAGTTGGAATTTTCAGAAACTTGGGTCTGGTCTGTCAAGTCCATGTTTGCCCTGCCACAGAACATGATCTTAATTCAAAATGGTGACGTACACTTCAAACGTTTTAGTGAAAAATGTATATTAGCAATTCTGTGTATTTGTGGATCATTAAATCAGTCAAACAAATAGTACTGTCCAACTTTCATCTGTGGACATGTTACTACAGTTTTTGGATATGTAAAATACTGCGTAATGAATTGTTATTAACTGCTATTTTTCCAATGGAGCAGGCACAATAAAGGTTTTCCAGGATGCATCAATATTGGTTTTCCAAATGTTTTACTGGAACACAGTGTATTCTAGTGCGGCATCATTCCCAGCTCAGATATCTGATTTCAAAGGTAAATGGAACACAGTATTAGCCACCTTTTTTCTTCCATTTCATAATAATGTAAGAATCATAGATAATAGGCCTCCATTGGGATTTTGTTAGCATTCCTAGACATATATAAACTCAAAGAGTGGAGGTGAAGGGTTCCATTTGGGGCTTCAAATATGTTCATACACTAACTTATTCTGTGATCATGGTTTAAATAATATGTAATGGACAAAAGAACCAGAAGGTTGGTGCGATAGATCACATATATGATGGACAAAAAGGTAAGGGGTTGGCACATTACATCAGGAGCTTTAAACGCTGAAGCCCACTAGTCCCAAGCCAGAAACAAACTAATCATGATTTCCTAGTCTATCCTTCTGTACTCATAATAACTCATAAATGGCCAGCTTTTGTATTACCCATTAACTTTACCTACCACTCTCTAGGATGAGGAAAAACTCAGGATACTTTTAAAAATGTATATGTATACAGGGAAAACATACAAACTTTGTGCATATCTACTGAGACACTATGCTGCTTCTTAACTACTTGTTTGCTGCTAACCAGATCTCAATCCATGCTGTTTTTCGTGCATTGCTCCCATCTTGTGGAATGAGCTGCCCATATCCATTTAAACTGACTCCTTCAATGTGTTCAAGAAAAGTTTGAAGACTCTCTTGTTTGGTAGACCTCTGTCTAACTGATATTAGCTGTTAGGTTTGTAACCTAAGTATTGTAACACTTGCTCCCAAACTGTCACTCAGAATGATGTTTACTTGATTATGTTGCCCTCTTTTGTAAAGTGCTTTGCATAAAAAGTCTGCAAACAAACCGATGTAAATGTAAATCGAACAGATGACTCAAGGCAGGTGGAGCTCTAATAAAGAATAACTAAGAACTACACCACCTGCGGTGGGCTGGCAGCGTGTCCGGGGTTTGTTCCTGTCTTGCGCCCTGTGCTGGCTGGGATTAGCTCCAGCAGACTCCCGTGACCCTGTGTTAGGATATAGCGGGTTGAACAATGACTGACTGACTACACCACCATACTGCCAACAACAACAACATTTATTTATATAGCACATTTTCATACAAAAAGTAGCTCAAAGTGCTTTATAATATATAATGAAGAAAAGAAAAATAAAAGACAAAATAAGAAATTAAAATAAGACAACATTAGTTAACATAGAAAAAGAGTAAGGTCCGTTGGCCAGGGTGGACAGAAAAAAACTCCTGCCGGCTGGAGAAAAAAAAATCTGCAGGGGTTCCAGGCCACGGGACCACCCAGTCCCCTCTGGGCATTCTACCTAACATAAATGAAATAGTCCTCTTTGTAGTTAGGGTTCACACAGAGTCACTTGATGTTGATGGTCATACAGACTTCTGGCTTTTAATCCATCCATCATTGTTGTAACATCACAGTGCCTTGAGTAGATGGTGGTGGCGCAAGCCACCATCAAAAGGATACCGGAAAAGGAAACAGAAGAGAGAGTAGAGGTTAGTACGGATTTTAGAGCCACCATGAATAGTTATTATAATGAGTTGGATATACAGAGTATCAGGATTTTGATTACAGTGAAGTTATGGGAAGGCCATGTTAAAATAATGTGTTTTTAGCATTTTTTTAAAGTGCTCCACAGTATTAGCCTGGCGAATTCCCATTGGCAGGCTATTCCAGATTTTAGGTGCATAACAGCAGAAGGCCACCTCACCACTTTTAAGTTTTCTTCTTGGAATTCTAAGGAGATACTCATTTGAGGATCTGAGGTTACGATTTGGAATATAAGGTGTCAGACATTCCAATATATAAGATGGGGCGAGATTATTTAAGGCTGTATAAACCATAAGCAGAATTTTAAAGTCGATCCTGAATGACACAGGTAACCAGTGTAGTGACATCAAAACTGGAGTAATGTGTTCGGATTTTCTTTTCCTAGTTAGGATTCTAGCAGCTGCATTCTGCACTAGTTGCAAACGATTTATGTCTTTTTTGGGTAGTCCTGAGAGGAGTGCGTTACAGTAATCTAGTCGACTGAAAACAAACGCGTGAACTAATTTCTCAGCATCTTTCAGTGATATAAGAGGTCTAACTTTAGCTATGTTTCTTAAGTGAAAAAATGCTGTCCTAGTGATCTGATTAATATGCGATTTAAAATTCAGATTACAGTCAACAATTACCCTTTTAATTCTAATGTATCCAGTTTATTGCCTGTATATAATGTATTGTGTTTCTTCATATTATTATCTAATAGTATTCATTTTCACTTTCTTATTGTTCTTTTCAGTAAATTGTGAGAAGCAGTGCTTGATGTGGGAAAAAGAAGAGGCATTTCTCAAGATGCTTCTGCATTGTAAGCCAAATGGAGATCGATGGATATATATTACACTTACAGACCAGGAGTGGGGGATTGACATATATGCTCCATGATTCATTCATTTTATGTTTGAAGATGTCTCAACACTAGATTTACAGCCTCCAAGATACATGGAATTAAGGACCATCAGAGGGGTCCTCCTCGCTACATCATCAGCTGAATAACATGCAGTAATGTGAGGTTGTGAGAAGTGCCAGTTCTGCTTATTGTAATTATCAGGCCACTACAAGCACTGGAGGGATGTTATTATATTAAACGATGTTAGAATGTGGGTATATCCTAAGACAAAATATGTTTACAGTATGTTGTAACTGAACTCTATGCTGCCCCTCTCTCCATAGGTCTACTCCTAGTATTTTATTTATTTCCAATACATTAGTTACTACTGTTGTTTTTATTAGTTATTACTTATTTATTTATTACTATCTGTTTCAATGTATTACCTATTATTTATCTCTTATCTATTTGTAGTATAGCATAGTTCTTTACTTGCCTTGCACATGTTCCCTGATTATATGCGTGCTGCATCATGGTCCTGGGGAACATTATTTCATTCCATTATATACTGCAATACTGTGGATGGTACGTATGACAATAAAGCACTTTACTTAATTTGAAATCCTTATTTAAACTTCATGTCATACAAATGTATGTCTACTAATGCATTGTATAATTGTTCATTTTAGCTTCTTTATGGTACGATTCCAGTTTGATTCCCTTTTTGTTAATAAGAAATTTAAATGTTCCCCTCAGTCCAAAAGAGAAAGACTGATGAACCCAAATTGATTAATTGGAAGGAAGTATTTATGAATTGACAGGGATCCTATCAAAGGATAATTCCTACCTTGTGCCCAGTTCTTGATTTAGCTAGGTTCTAGGTTATTGCAGGCTTATACTGGGAAAAGCTGGTCCACAAATAGGACTTGTATTTATTTCCAAACATTTTCCTATGCTCCTTTGCCATTTGTCCTTTAGTATATTTTGAATTCTTATAATCAATATAAATAAAATCGTAATACCCTTTTGTATGCATTTTAAAGTTTTTGGCTTTGTCCGATGTTACATATCCATTTTGCACACTAAGGACCTAATTTCAACACTCAGATCACATTTTGTCTGTTTGTCTGCAAACACGCAGAAATGTCAAAACTGATTATCATGACATTTTGCCTGTAGGATGGCATTGGTCAAAAAATTTAACGGGAAGGGAGGGTCATAATGGGGGGCAGCCCAAAAGTGCGAATTATTCCAAAATGACTGAGTTGATTTTGAAAAAATGTTGCATGTGTAATAAAGCTGAAAAATGTCAAATTCAGGCTACAGAATGTTTGAAAAATTACACTGAGAAGGGTGGTTGTAGTGGAGGAGACAAAAAATGTATTGCTCCAAAAACAACTGCATCTAAATTCATGTCATTTTGCATGGATATTTTTGCTGACATAGATTAACATCTAGACTTCTAAGTCTTTTTAAAAATTCCAATGAGAAATGGTATTGTAATAGGTGTCTGCACAAAATCAAAACTGCATTTGCATTGTGATGGGGACACCAACACAAGAATCACACATCCCTCAAAAACTGCTGTCTAGTTTCACAAATGTTTGCATTTACCACATTTTTTATACAACTTAAAATGTAGGCTTCATGGAGTTTCTTGAATTCATTGGGGGTCATAATGGGAGAGCGAGCATCACAAAAAAACAGACATTACTCCAAAATAGCCGAGTGAATGTTCGTGAAATGTTGCATGTACATTACAGTTAATTCAACTTAACATATAGAGTTTCAAAAGTTTTACAATGAATAGGAGTTCAATAGAGGAAACAACACTAAAAATAGTAGTTCTGTCCAGCTTACATTCTGTATCAATGATTTAGTTATTCAACTAGTAATACAGTTTTTAATGAGGGATTAAACACGTATTTGTGAATCCAGACTAAACCCGGAAATACAAAGTAGCATTCTAGGTTCCAAACTAGTAAAGAGTTACCACAATTATGGAATCCAATCATATGTAAAAGAAACAAAACCTTAACTCATGGGAGCAGAGAAACTGATAGTTATCAGAGAGGTAGTGTAGATAACGGATGGGACATTATCATTTAAGTCAGAAATGACAGAAGGGTCAGCATTAAAAAAAAACACATAAGATATTTGGTTTCTTACCTTAACTATGTGTTATTAAAGACATGGATTAGGGAATCTAAATTGACCTGATGTCAATACTCTAAATATAGGTGTGTGAGTGAGTGTCTTCTGCCATGAGCTGTTTAAACATCCAGCATTGATTCCTCACCTAAACGTGTTGCTTAACAGGTAGGCTTCTGTTCTTTACAGCCCCACCCAGGAATAAGAAGGCATGACAAGTGGATGGCTAATAATAATAATAATAATAATAATAATCATAAAAGGTGTGGACTGGCATCAACACAGAACCAAAATGAGGACCAGAGTACCAAAAGAAAAAGGGTTTTATTAACAAAAACCTGAATAAACAATACAAGGGAAAAACAAGGTATTAGAGAACAAAAAATAACAACCAACTCTGCCCTGTGGGCTTAGCTAAGTGACTGTAGCCCCTGGCTACTCCTTTATTTGTCTTTCCTGCTCACCTTGTAATTCTCTGGTTCTTCTGCCTCCTGTCTGTGGTCAATTGATCTTTGTCAGTAACTGCCTCCCAAATCTAAACTTACTGGACCCAATTGAACTTTTCCCATATGCACATTCAAGATTCCACCTGATATTAATCTCTGGTGTAATAAGAGTAAAACTACCCATAGCAGCACCAGATGTCCCATCAAGTTAATTGCAATTTAGAGGTGTACTGGAGAGGGCCAGATTGGTTGTCTTCCCTAAGCCCTCTTGTGAGGCTACAACATATTGTTCCTTCCCAGCCTGAAAATTCTTTAACCCCACAGTAAATTTTATATTACTAGCTATAACGTCTTGAATGATCCCCTTGGTGTAAGAAATTGTGAGACACCTTTATTGTCTCTGTACAATACATTGAAATATTGTTTGGAGCAAGCCTATATATGCCTTAGATACAAAAGTAGACATTAAACTACAAGAAGCACAAATTTAAAAGTAAACATTAAACTATGAGAAGAACAATTACTATTAACAGTTCCAAATATATACAGTGTAAAAGAAAAGGTAAATATGGAGTAAAAGTAAAGTTAAATTTGTAAACATAAATTGATAAATAATAAATTATGTCACAGTGAGAATTATAGTCAACGTAATGGTCATGAGTTCTACATGTGTCATGTATAAGCGTGTGACTATGTGTGGTTGAGGCAGAAGTTCAGTTCAATCAGTGGTGGTTTCTGTTATAAGATAGGTCAGTAATCGCTGTGCATTTAATAGTTCTGATTGCATTGGGGTAAAAGCTGTTCTTCAGCCTGGTAGTGCGGGCATGCAGTGCACTGAGGAGCCTGCCAGAGAGCAGAGGAGTGAACATGCTATGACTTGGGTGGGTTGGATTTCTTTAAATGTTCTTTGCTTTTCTGCTGCAGTGGCTAGTTAAGATATCTTCAGTGATGGTAGCTGAGGACCAGTAATGCTCTGACCTGTTTTGATGATATGCTGGAGGGTCTTTCTATTCTCAGAAATGTAGCCAGAATACCATGCTGTAATGCAGTACATGATAGGCTCAGAAAGTGAAGCCTCTGAAGACCTTTCTTGGCCATTTCTGTCGTGTTTGTTGTCCATGACATGCCCTGGCTGATGTGGACTTCGAAGAATATGAAACTCTGGACTGACTCCTCCCTCTCACCATTAATACTGATGGGATGGTGACTGCTGAGTCTCCTGAAGTCCGGAATCAGTTCCTTTGTCTTCTTGGAATTGAGTGCATGGTTGTTGTTCTGGCTTCAACTCCCCACATTCCTGACGTCTTCTTTATAAGCTGCTTCATCATTATTGGACATCAGACTTATCACAGTGGTGTTGTCTACAAACTTTATTATGATGTTAGTATCATGGGTAGATTTGCAGTCATTTCTTAAGTAAAGGTAAAGGAGAGGGCTCAGCACACAGACTTGTGGTACCACAGTGTTCAGTATTAAGGATGAAGAAAAGTGCTTACCCTTACCCATGCACACAATTTGCAGTAGTGAGAAAATCTAAAATTCAGTTACACAGGTGTGAGATGAGACCCAAGTTGTTTAGTTTAATAAGCAGCTTGCTGGGGTGATGGTGTTGAAGGTGGCGCTGTAGTCGATGAACAGCATCCACACATAGCTGTCCCTCTGCTCCAGGTGTGACAAGGCAGTGTGAAGGGCAATGTTTGCCCTATGAGCAAACTGGTATTAGTCCAGGGAAGAGGGGATGTTTCTCTTGATGTGTCTGAGGACAAGTCACTTAAATCTCTTCATAACAATAGGAGTCAGGGCCACCGGGTGATAATCGCTCAGGGACATCACCACTAGTAGTCAATAAGGTTACCCCTACAAAAATTGCCTGCACAATGGATAATTGAGAAAGTGCCAATAAGAAACAGAACTTGTATAAACTGCCCTCAGGGTGAGTCACTAAGAGTGCAAACAAAACCATTTATTAGACAGGATGTAGCCCACTACGTAGCTAAGTATATGAGATAAATGTTTATAAGGAAGAAAACACACACACTGTCCTTTAGGTTAGTCATATTTTCAAAGAAGATACTTATTTAAACTTAGACAATTGAAGTATGAATATGCACAAAAAGTCCAGCAAATAAAAACAAACGCGTAAGCCTACAAGGTCCATTCCCTGTGGTGCACAGGTCCACTCCTCTTTCTGTTATGCATCATACGACACATAGGGTGTCATATGTAAAATAGGGTAAATGCCAATTCATTTACTTGCCCTCCTTTAAATAAGAAAATCTTAATGAAAAATTCTTATTAGAGAATTGGACTTTTCTTAGGTGACAGTGTTACACAGTTTTATATTGAACAGTAGCTTTAACCAAATTAGACAACCCTGGGAGGAAGAGCTTATTTATATGTGCTATTGTAACTAATCTCCTAGTTAGCAAGAGGAACTCAGCATTAGTCTGATCATCTATCTAAGGAGTGTAGGATTTAGAAGATAAAGTGACGAGGTGTAGGCTTACATTTTACAAACCCACTGTAATAAAAGTTACACTAATAGAGAATTATGAAAATTCACATGAGAGAATTCACAGTTTTCTGGACACACACTACAGTATAAAAATGTGAAAGGAGATTTTAGGTGTTAATAAATAAGGGAGAACTCAAAAGTGCATTTAAAAAGAGGAGTCCCTTTCTGGGCCTTTAACATATAGGCTTGAATCCATGTTTGTCAGGTGGGGTGGCTCATCGCTTATGTAAGCACTCTCTTTGTCTCAACCTTGACTTCTCTTGCTTAATACATCCCAATCTGTTTCCTGACATTTAAATCAGTTTGAATCTGTCCTTTCCCGACCCCTCTTGTAATCACTTCTGGGTTCAAGGGTAGATCTTCTTTGCCTCCACTGGCGTTTCACAAGATCTCTGTGCACCCTTGAGTTCCCAGTAGATTCTAATTAGCCAAACTCTTAACACTGGTTTGGACAGTGTTTTATTTACTTTTTTCATATGTTAAAAAGTAAAAAATTCAAATTATTAAAATAAATTAGTTGAGATGATTTATAAATTAATAATACAGAAATCGGGTTCAATTATAATCACTTGTTAACCGTTATGAATAAGATGATGCATTAATTTGCAAGTTACAGCGATCCAAGCATCCATTCATATTCCGACTCACTTTGGCCATTTCAGGATCATGGGAGACAAAGGGCTCAGTCAAGTAGGACTAGATGCAGGTAATGCATTACATCTAGAGCTAAATCAAATATCCAAACTTTGTTTTGCTGCAAGCTAGCTACTGAAGTGTAAATAAATCATATCTGATGCACTCAAGAAAGAGGAGAATAAGAGACTTTCAATTTCATCTGTGTCCCCCTGGCAGATTTATTTTCTGGGCAACATTGGATACGAGAAACATATCTCTTGCGGAAAATTACCAAGAGGACAACCAAGAGAGCTGCTCTAACATCGATAATGCCATGCATTTGAACTCTGTCAGGAGCTTGCTATGGTGAGGATATAGTTCAAGTAAGTGATCATGATGCTAACATTTATGTTAATGATGCTAACATAAGCCACTACAGCCATGTCAGTCATACCTGTATCCACTACACTCTACAGGCCCAAGATAATGTTCTTTCACTATCACACCCTTGCTCTGAATATTTTAGGTTCACTTACCTTAAGCTTATTCAGTAGAAAGAAGTTCTGCCTTCAGTCAAAAACAAATCATTCCTGTTTAAAACGGAATGTATTGCAAATCTTCAAATGAAAAAGCAAGGAACAAGCATTAGACACATTTGCTTTCATTTTCAAGTTTTAGTGAACTCTATAATGTTAATTCGAGTTTAATTAGAATGTTAAAATTAAATTAGTTGACAAATGCACACAGCCTTTACATTTTTTAAATTCCATATACTGTAGTATCAAACACATAAGACATATCACCTTTCTTAAAAAAAAAAACATTGTCCATAGTTACTTCTTTAGTTGACAGTTTTGCCAAAGCAATTTACGGATCACAAGTACATAGTACAGTTTTTCCATATTTGTACACTGTGAGCACTGGCAGGATAAACATCTCACTCACGGTGATAGAGAAAGTTAGTGGAGGGGAATGTATAACCATCTTTATTACAGCCCAGGCACTAGGCCACAATGTCTGCTATTTCTGTTCTTGCACCCTGAAAAAAGCAGTACATTTGGGTGATTTTTATCAGATGATTAGCCATGTTTTAAGCACACAGTCAGTATCACCTTTATTGATCTTGGTATAGTCAATATACATTTTGTATATTATATATATATTATATATACTGGGATAATATATATTGGTATATATATATATTATATACAGTATATTGGGATAATAATTTTAACTAGAATGTGAAAATAATTTTAATGATTATGCTAACCACAAACATATGCAACAGCTTCAGTTTTAGAGTATATTTTTATATGGTACCATTTGCCATAGGCATCATTACAAGGTATTTTAGAGAGAAAATAATGTTACAAATGAGTAGAAATTAAAAGTAAAATAAAGATTCTTTAAAAATACTAAACAATATTAAGTATTTTAGGTTTTAGCGTGGACAACAGAGTATGAAGGAGAATAGTGCAGGTGGCTTAAAGCTCCCCTGATTAATATTTGATTTCAGTGTGATCATTATATATGTGTATGCATGCTAACATATGCTTCTGATGGCTAGCTGAGTATTCTCCAGGAACTGTGGTTCCCTGTCAGACATACATATTAGGTTATTTAACAACTCGAAATTGGTCCAGCATGAGTTTGTCATGTTTTAGTCAGGGTTCTTCCCATGGACGGTGTTCAAACTCTTGTTTCACGTCTTTTTTGTTCAGTTTTGTGCCATTAATTTATCTTCATGTTGCTTTTGTTATTTGTTTTTGACCTTGTCTATAAGCTACTTGTGTTATGGTCCATGTGTTTTGTAAGTTGTCCCTCAAGAGGCAGGGCCACTTGCCAGTCATCACCAGGAACTGCCCACTGCTCTATAAAACCAGAGGATCTTCCATAGTTCCTGGTAGTTCACTTTAAATGCACTTGGGAGTTTTGGTGAGTTTTTATGTTTCAGCTGTACTTTTTGATATTTCTGGATGTTTGACTTTCTGCCCTCTGTTTTGACTTCAGTTTACAAATTTGTGATTACTACGACTTTGTTTGCTTGGGATTGCCTTGTTGTTTAGGCAGATCCTTCATGCCTTTTGTGCTCTATGGAGCTTCACTGTTTCACAGAGAATTGCTGTGGGAATACAACCTTTAATGTTTATTAATTTTTTCCATGTTTAATCTTGTAACTAGCCAAGTTTATTGGATTTCCCCTCTAGTAGGCATTTGTGAAAGTGCTTTTTTGGGACTAACATAGTGAGTGTGGATATGTGCCGTGTAGTGAACTGGCATCCCATTCACTGGTAAATTCTACTCCCAAATAAAATGTGGCTTCCTCTATTGAACAACGAAGGTTCAGAAAATAGGTTGATATCTAATAGATTCAACAATATTCCCATTCTGTAAAAAT
The DNA here is from genome assembly GCA_026402145.1 of Polypterus bichir lapradei. NCBI lineage: Eukaryota > Metazoa > Chordata > Cladistia > Polypteriformes > Polypteridae > Polypterus > Polypterus bichir. The sequence goes on from JANRMT010028174.1 coordinate 67,334,067, forward strand.
GCCTGTCTCTGTTTTCCTGGCTAGAACAGATTTTGGATTTGCACTCACAACTGCTGGAATAGGCTGTGCATTCCTAAAAACTTACCCCTTAAGATTAATGTTTAAATCACATCCCAGAAAAGTAAGTTTTAGATCCAATCTGGTTTTAAAATTGTGAAAATTATTAGTTTTATGATCTAAAAAAACACCTTTTGTGTGCGCAATGTATAAACTGAATTAAGACATGTAGATTGGCACTTTTGATTTTTGCTGCCATAATTTTCTTTAATGTTAATAATAACATCTTGTCATATTACAAGGTTACTAGATATGAGTTTAGTCATTAATGTCAACATGACTTGTATATCTTGGTAACAGAAAGTCAGAACTTTACTATTCTCATTAACTATACTGTTCTCATTGTCAAGAAAATGTTGATTAATTATGTTTAAAAACCTTGCTTTTAAAGTGTAGATAATGAGGCAGTAAATTTCTAGGAATGATTCACAAATAGCAGTCAGGATTAAAAATTTAATGGAAGCTTTAATGTCTGGGCCTTTGTTTTATTGTAGCTGAATTCTTAGTCCCTTTTACAACAAAAAATACTAATTTGAGCAGTTAAAAATATGTCATCAGCTTACTGCTCATGGATAACAGATAAGATGAGAGGAGTATAGGAGACATCATAGGTGAGTGCATTCTGCTTTACAAGCTATATACAGTAATTGGAATGTTACTTACTCTTTCCATTGCACAATTATGTGTTTGTCTTTAAGATGCATATGCAGGTATCAAAATCTCTGATGCTATCGGTAACTTTATTCAACTGACAGTAGGAAGTTCATTTGTTGTATACATTATTTATGTGACTGAGTGAGTTTTTTTCCTTGGGAGATCCAAAACACATACAGATGAGTTTAAGTGATGACTATAAATTGTTCTCGTGTGAATGAGTGTGGTTTTCCACCACATTCAGAAGAAGCCCCTGCCTTGCACCCAGTGCTGCAGTCATATATTATAACAGATAGGTTTTGAATTAATTAAAATGTGGAATGGTGAAGCAGTGATTAGTGATAATGCCTTACATCCTCATTTTCAGACCAGAGAACTGTCTCTGTTCACTTTATTTTCTCTCATTGTTTATGTGGATTTTATAGAGGATTTCCAGTTTTTACCCACAAACAAGTAACATGCATGTTAAGGTGTTTGAGCGAATGTGTTTTACTATAGACTGCTGTCCAATCTAGAATTGATTTCCAATCCTCATTTATTATCCTGATTCTAGCGCTTTGTGCCCATGAGATCACATCTACTCTATAACAATAATAAACATGTTACTTAAATGGGTCTATTAATCGATATATTAATAACTGGTTGCTGAAAAAATCTATTTCTCCTGGTGAGTTGCCTCACACAGGCTAAGCTGTGCTATTTACTTGACTTGTCTACCCTTGCCTTTGTGAGTATGATTGTTCCCAGTGATGGATTAGCATCCTATCTGGAGCTGATTCCCACTTTATACCTATTTCTTCTGGAACAGACGCTCTGTGAATCTCTATATTGAAAACAGAAAGTTCAGAAAATGTATGGCTTAATGAATGACTATGCATTTTAATCTTACAAGTTTGAGAGTACCTTACATTGAGTGGTATTTGACAATTAATTAAGTCTTAAGGCAGCGCTTAATTGTTCAAACCAGATTTAAAACTTCATTATCTATGTCTGCATTTGGTTCTAAAATAACTTTGCCGAGACTCCATATGGAGTAAGACTTTTCTCAAAATAGCAGTCTTGTGGAGCAAAGTTCTGCATTAAACCATTTAAACTTCATGTTAAACTGTGAGAAAATCACAGCCTGACACACTTTTGTCAAACAAACGGCAGACTACTGAAATGCCGAGCAGACGCACAGCTTCTTATCATGCTGTTCTATTTTCCAAGAATAGTCACTTGAAAGATAAGAGAGCAGGAAGTGCACAACCATAACAGTGAGGCAAAGTATTAACAGTTTTTTAAAGGACAATCAAACATGGTCATTCAGTGTGATTACTTTTGACTTATGATTCAGATTTTTAAATTAATTTTATTAAAAATTGTTTGCTGGCTAGTATGGTAATGCAGTGGGTGGGGTGTCAGCATTAGAAATCCGGGAACCTGGGATCCAGTCCCAGGTTAGTCACTTATCATGAATGGTTCTAAGGATTTTGTTAAGGGACTTTAATTTCCTCCCACATGTCAAAGATGTGATGGACCAGTATCTTGCCCAGGTTCCATGATAGGCTTCAGCTCCACATGACCCTGTCGGCATGTATAGTGTAGTGGCTAAGCACTTGGACTTTAAACCATAAAGTTAAAATTCCTTCTTTTACCTCCCTTTGTAACCTTGAACAAAATACTTAACTGGTCTATGCTCCATCCATAAAAAATACCTGTAAATATTTGTAACTTATTGTGGTCTCTCAAATTTTTTTTTTGGACAAAGGCATCTGCCTTGTAACACCACCAACAGCAGTAATAATAATAATAATAATAATAATAATAATAATAATAATGATGATGCTAGTCACAATGATGATAATAACAGACTCAAAAATAAATTAGCAGATGAAACGTTTGCATCCTAAGAGCATTTCTCATTGACAACATAAGCAAATGAGAAATGTTTTGAGGAGAACAGGAAATTCTGCCTAACATTGTATACCAATCCCCTTTTAACTTATCTTTTGAAAAATATTAAGTAAAATTTTAATGGTCCTTAAAGTGTTACTGCCTACTACACTAATTGATAACTTAAATCCTGATACAGTGGAACCTTGGGTCACAACCATAATTCATTCCAAAACTCTGGTCACAATCCAATTTGGTCGTGACCCGAAGTAATTTCCCCCATAGGATTGTATGTAAATACAATTAATCCGTTCCGGACTGTACGAGCTGTATGTAAATATATTTTTTTAAGATTTTTAAGCACAAAAATAGTTAATTATACCATAGAATGCACAGTGTAATAATAAACTAAATGTAAAAACATTAAATAACACTGAGAAAACCTTGAACAGAGAAAACTAACATTGCAAGAGTTCACGCTATAGCCTTACAAACCGCTCTCTGTAAACACTTTTTTTAATGAGTTTTATACAAAAACTAACCATAAACAACCAAGAAAACTAACCTTGCATGAGTCGAGTTCTGGCATGAAGGAAGAGAGGAGGAACTGGGTGGAGAGGAGATTACAGTTTTGAAGTAAAGTCTATGACGATGCGGGTTTGCTGCATGCTCCCATCTCGCTTCCGGGAGCCCTTAAACCCATCACCGTCAGTAATGTTACTGATGAGCACGACAGTGAGGCACTACAATGGAGCAATCAGATGGTGCAAAAAGTGCCAATTGCTTTTATTAAAATCAACAAAACACAATCAAGAACAAAGTCCAAATTAAATAAAGTGCAGTGCTTTCAAAATCCTTCAATAAATAAATGATCCCATAAAAACAGAAGTGAAGTGGAGGTTAAAATCCAATAGAAAAAAGTCTTCATTAACTGCCTCCTCGCGCTCTCTCTCTCTCTCGCTCACTCGCTCGCTCGCTGCACAGGGAATGCACAGGGAGAGACTGAACACGTGTGGAAATCATCGGCGTGTACAAACCGGAAGGGAAACTGGCTTGTTCGTCACCTGAGTGTGTGGTCGTGAACAGATGCAAAAGTTTGGCAAACTTTTTGGTCGTAACCTGATTTGTACGTGGTCTGAGACGTTCGTGACCCGAGGTTCCACTGTACAAGCTATTTTTCTGGTCCACTTTGAATGCTATGCCAGGTTAATAGATTAAAACAGAAATAACATTTGTGTACTGTTTAGAAGAATTACGGGATAGATTGAATATCTGAACTGCCATTTAAAACCCTCATACACACTAGCAATACAGCTTAAATGAACTTTTTTAAAGATAGCATTGACAATATAAGATCTCAGATTGCAAAGTCATCTCACAAAACAAGTGATGCAGTGTCAACCTCCATTTTCCCTTGTATACACCACTTTATGACAGAAGAGACAGTCATCATTTAATTTCTGAAAAAAAAAACCTTCTTAGCCATTCTTAACATTCTCAATAGATCATTCTTGACTGTCACAAATCCTGATGATCTAAATGTGTCAGTTATCAGGCTGTTGTTGAAAAAATAATAGCTAGACCCATATATGCTAGATAATTTTGGATTTATTTTATGTCTTTGTTCTAGAGTACTTGAAAAAGTGGTCTCTACACAGCTTCAGTCATATTTTACATATACAGATGTGTCTGAAAAAATCTTGTTTGGCTTTTGCAGATGTCACAGTATACATGATACAGCCCTTATTTGTGTTGTAAATGTCATTTTGTATCTTATGATAAAGAGAATGTTATTAGATTTAAGCACAGCAATTGGCAACAGTGACTACTTAGTCACAAAAGCTTGAAAATTACTTTGGGCTCCTACACACAGTTCTTGCATGCTTTAATTCACATTTGTCAAACTGATTTTGGTATGTACAGAATTTGACTGACAGTACTTGGTCATATTCTGAAGAAAACCGCATGGCATCAGCTGGAATGTTTAGATATCTCATTGATATTGCAACCTTGATGAAGGACCAACATCTCCAATTAAACCGGGCAAAGATGGAACTTCTTGTTATCCCAGCTCACCTGTCTATTCAGCACCCCATCTCTGTTTGGCTTGGCTTATTAACGCTAACATTCTCCAAGCTTGTACACAACATTGTGGTGGTGATTGATGACCAGCTGTTTTTCAAGGAGCATGTTGCTACCATCTCTTGGTTTTGCAGATTCACGCTGTACTATATCCACAAGATTACAAAATATCTGATAAAGTATGCAACACACCTCCTGGTCCAGACTTTCGTCTGGTCATGTCTGGACTACTGAAATTCTCTGCCGGCAGGAGTAAAGGCATGTGTCACCAAGTCACTGCAGGTGATTCAAAATGCAGTGGCATATCTGATAGGCACATGTCAATCTATTTTCAGATCACTATATTAGCTAACTGCCCTGGCATGTATTAAGATCAAATCCTTGACGCTTGCCTACAGAGCAGTCAATGGGTCATCAGTATTATATATGGAGACACTTGTGGGGTTCTATGATCCTTTCTTAATCACTAAGGGGTGTTGAGGAATGGCATCTGGTGAAAATCTCAACTCACACTCTTTTGTTATATAGCTCCTAGTTGATGAAACAGGTTGTCCACCTTCATTCAAATTTCTGAGTCCCTCAATGCGTATAAAAATGGGTGGAAGATTCTCGTTTGGTAATTTGTTGTCAGACTGCTAGCTAAGAATTATAATTAGCTTTTATTTGTTCAGAGCTCTTCATTTGTGATAATCAGTTTTGTAACCTTGTCCCACAACACTTATTCCCTAACAGTCCCCAAGACTAATGTTTAGCCGACTATGTTGAATTCTTCTCTAAGTCACTTTAGATACAAGCCTCTGCTAAGCAAATAAATGTAAAGAATTTAAATACTGTATGGCATCCAGCAGGGCTCATTACTCAGAACATTACTGTTTTCACTTTGCATGGTGCTACTAGAAAGTACTGTTAAAAAACCTAAAATTTACTTTCACTAGTTTGCAAAAAATATTCGTCAGTACCTTTTGTTAAAACCAAATGATGATTCTCCAATATTCTTAATTAATAGGGTCAGTGAGATAAAAGCGTGGAAGGATAGTACTATGAATTGGATGACATGATGCAGATTTCAGCATTGTCACATTTTAAAGCAGTAGATGTTTTAGTTTTCAGTAGTTTTACTAAATCCACAATCACCAACATAGTGCATATTGCAACTTACACAGTATGTTTGACAACAGCCTGGTCTTTAAAATATAAATTACAACATTATCTTAAGATCTGCTTTTTCTTGCTTAAAATATAGAAAAATAAATGTGTCTTTTAAATATGGAAACTCAAGAATTATTTTCCAGTATAATTGAATACTTACATTTGTTACTCTCAGGCTGCCTAAATTATTCTGTTTGCAGCTTCCAGTTAATCCAAATTTCTGCTGCAGGATTTATCAGTAGAATTAGAAAGTACAACCACATAACTTCTGTTCTTATGTCCTTACACTAGCTTCCAGTTAGGTTTAAGGCTAATTTCAGAATTCTTCTTCAAAAACATAAAGTTTTAAATAGCCTATTAGTAAGTAGGCTATACTTACAGTATTTATCAATGCATGCAAAGGGGATTGTGAATTACAATATCAAGACACGGTTGTACTTTGGGAGGTCTAGCATCTGCAAACATAATCAGCTTTTACTTATATTTCTATCCAAATCATTCATATACAGTATATTAAAAACAGCAGCGGCCCTGGCACTGACCTGTCTAACACCACTCTTAATGTCAGACAGTTCTGATAGGGTTCCTTGAATCATAACCCTGTGCTTCATGCACCTCATCAAATGTTTATCAAATGCTTCGACCATTTGATGAACACCCCACAAGACCTCCTATTTTAGAGATGCTCTGACCCAGTCATCTAACCATTACAAGCTGATCCTCGTTAAAGTCTCTCAGATCCTTAAACCTATTTGTCCTGCTTCGAATGCATCTCCTTCAAGAACTGACTGTTCACTTTCTGCTCAATATATCCCACCCCTTTTGACAAGTGCCATTGTTATTGAGATAATTAATGTTAATCATTACACCTGTCAGCGGTTTTAATGTTGTGACGGATTAGTGTATCTGTTAGTTAATTAATTAATTGTTGAATGTTTAAATAAAATCATCCATCTAACTATAATGAGACATATTTTATTCAGTAAGGTCATGAGGGAGAGCCTGTGCCAGCATGGGACACAAAGTAGGAGTTAGCTATGAACGAGATATACTCAGACACACACCCATGCTAATTCATATGAGGCTTCTCTATAGTCACCAGGTCACCAGTTTACCTAAATTGCTTTTGTTTGAGATGTACACCACATCAAAAAAAGATGAAACATGCAGAGTCCACAAAGAAAGAAACTGGTCCAGGACATAGACTCAGGACTCTGGAACTTTCAGTTGATAGTGTTAACAACTGCCTCACAATGGCCAAAGTGTTGCAGTAAATAGTAACTTTGAAAGAAGCTGATGAAGTAAATATCTCAGACATACTCATTAAAATATTGTTTGGCTGTTTTTTACATATTAAAATACACAAGAAATAAAAAGTTTATTTGTACTTGATTTATTTGTTTATCTCATCCAACTATCTATCTATTTACTAACTTTTAAAATTTCTGTAAACTGGAGACTAGATTAATCTGGAGGCATTGGGCAGAAGGTAGAAACCAATATTAGATGTGGCAGCAGAGTGCATTCACCTACATCCACTTACTGTATACATTTTACTTTTGAGACATTATAAATCTGAGCACTTGAAAAATAATACAAACACAAGGGGAACGTGGAAGTCCTACAAGAACAGTAACAGAGCCATGATTTAAAGTAAATCTATTGGAGTTGTAAGGCAGCAATGCAAAATACTCAGTCACTTGTAACCCTTTATTTAATAATACATCTTTATTTATAATTATTTTATTTTAAATTTTGTTTTCATTTTTTTTTTTCATTTTTTTCATTTATTTTCATTTTGTCTGCATATTATTATTTAAACATTGGATTTCACATAACAGCTTTCCCTTTAATTTCAGTGTAACATTTGTGACTTAGAGGTGATGTCTGCCATTGGTTCTACTCTGCTTTTGCTAAATCACACCACCCAAGACCTTCATTTTTCCCAAGAATCTAATTGTTGACTCAAATGGTACAATGTATTGACAGAGGAAGATTCAAATGTTGATAAATTAAGATGAGAGGCTGCAAATTTTAAATTGTTTTGTGCCTTATTCTATTATTTTTGTATAGTATTTATGTAGACTTCAGATAATAAACACTATTCTAAATTACAAAAAAAATAGCTCCTTATGTTAACAAAATTAATAAACCAAATCTTGTTCTGCGTTGAAATTTTCACAAATAGTCCTGACTGCAACTGGGATGTGATTTTGACCTTATCCTGCTGCCAACACCTATGCCTGCCATGTTTAAAAATAAACACTCTCTAGGATTTCTTAAAATAGATAAGGACACTAGAAATACATTCTCAATACAACTGCAAAACACATTAGAATAATGTTCAGTTACATCACCATGTAAACTGTTCAGTGCTGTAGAATGTTTTGAACATCTCAAAATATGACATTTATGAAACATCTTTCTGAAAATAGAACAAAAAAACTGGAATATCTTTTGTGATAATACTTCACTGTCATGGAGCATTGGTAGTTTGTTTATTTAATAGCATAATACCCTTATTACTCTTACATAAAAAAGCTCTACAATCATTAAATCCTACAGAGCCTGTTACCATTTAAAGACTGCTTGACTAACCCTGTATTGAATCTCAGGTCTGTTTTTATTACCGTATTCATGTGAGAGAAAGAAATATATAACTGCACAAAGCAGCCAAAAGACTGACAACAGCTCTGGCATGGGAATCAGAAAATCTATCATTCTTATTTATATGGTAACATTTGTCCCAAAATACTTTAATAGTGTGAATAGTCCAACAGGAAAACCCAATGCAGAGCTGTACACAGTATTTATAAAGTGGAAATCTGGAAAAGTTAAGAACTCTGGCCAAAGTGAGTTAGGGTTGGGAATTGAAATGAAAGTGATTTTTTTCCATTCTCTTAAGATGGGGGAAGATATGATGAAGAAACCAGAATATATTTGAACTTGTTTCTTATATTTCATGAATTTCAACTCTTGGATTACTAAAGTGCAATCTATCTGTCTATCTATCTAGCTAGCTAGCTAGATACTCCCCACAAGTGTAGCTATCTTGCTAATGTCATTATCCCTTACTTAAGAACTTTTTGTAAAGAGTAAATACACAAATTCCCCTTTTAATGAGTAATACAAAGATTAAAATTTAACCTATATATAAATGTGTGCTAAATAATATATATACATCTGTTATATATTTTCCTCTTTTGGTTCGTCCTGCTTCAACTTCAAAACCGGTCTATTTCTATTCGTCCTCTTCCAAACCCTTCTCCACGCTGCCTGCAACTCCTCTTCAAAACCAGTCCTGCCCACACGCAGCCAACAAAGCATTTCTCGATTCCTATTCATCCTGTTCGCCACTATGAAGCCCTCCTACCAATTCCAATCATGTCTCCACAACAGCATATAATGTCTGATAACACCAACACATCAGTCCTCAGTCATTCTTCTCTTCCACAAAACACCACAGTTTCATCTACTGGTACAACCTTCCTCTGCGACATTTGTAGCAAACCTTTCAAAAAAAAACACATCCTTGCCAAACACAAGAAAATTCACTGCAATGACAAATTGTTTCAGTGTTACACTTGCACAAAAAATTTCACAACGCAGAACTATCTTCGCAAACACACAAAAATTCACTCTGCTGAAAAATTACCTGACTCCCACTCCAGTAACACATTCTTCCAGTGCGATTCCTGCAACAAAACTTTTCAAACACGAACCTCACTTGCTAAACACAAGAAAAGGCATTCTTCCCAACAACTATATGAGTGCCAGAAATGCAATAAGAAGTTCACTACACAGGATTGTCTGACTAAACACAACAAAACTCATTCACAAGTCTTACAATGTGACATCTGCAAAGCAACGTTTCCAAACCAACGCAGTCTCAGTAGACACACACACAATCCTCTTCCCGTTACCACAGGTACTTCTTCACCTCATTCCTGTCTTCCCATCCAAGATTACAACACTGGGACTCCAGACCAGCAGTGCAAACACTGTCATGCACTATACTAGCCTGCTGAGCGTAATACATCCAACAAGTACTCGAGGTGCTGCCACAACGGTAAAGTAGCTTTACCACCTTTGCGGGAGCCACCTGTGTCTTTACAACAGCTTCTTACACAGCAAACATTAGAAGGTAAAAATTATTGTGAACACATTTGAGAATACAGCTCTTCTCTAGCATTTGCTTCCATGGGTGCACAGATAACTCAACCTCCTGGCCATGGACCATACTGTTTTAAAATACACAGGAAAATATATCTCCAAATCTTTCCACTATACGCTAACACTTCTACCTCTCCAGGATATGGACAGTTGTATGTTTTTGACACAGCGCAAGCTACTGAAGTACGCTTACAAAATAAAGTAGACTCTGCATGCAGTGAAAATTTACTTCTCCAGCTAGATTCCATGCTCAGAACCATCAACCCCTTTGCTAAATCATACAAACACATGCATGAAATCACTCAGTCCAATGCAACAGCATCTGTACAAATGGTTTTCAAGGAAAACCCTGGGCAGGATTTACAATGATACAATGCCCCAACATGTCACACCGATGTTGCAGTGATTTTCGTTGGAGAAGATGGCGAACCCCCTGCCGAAAGGAACATTTGCATCTATCCCAGAGGCAACTGCTGTAAACAGATTTCCACGCTCAATATGAATTGCAATCCTATGGTTTACCCACTTTTATTCCCTTATGGAGATATTGACTGGCACAAAGATTTACAACATGTTCCCGATAAAAGAACTGCCAACCGAATCAGGCTTACTCAATGCCAATTTTACGCGTACAAATTACAATGAGGAATACATTTAGTATTTTGCACTCCAGCGGCAAACTATTCCAACAGTATGTCGTAGATGCGTATGTTAAAACAGAGGGCGCGCATCTCAACTATCTCAGATTACATCAACAAGATCTGCGCGTGGAACAATACAAAGGACTATCAAACGCACTGCAAGCAAAGGCTGAAAATAACAACGTACGTGTAGGCAAAATGATCATATTACCGTCCACATTTCCAGGAAGTCCAAGATACATGCAACAAAACTATTGTTGTACGTGGCTTTTTCTAGGGTTAGATCTTTCGACTCACTATCTGTTGTCTCCAGAAAAACACCTATTCAGAACTGCGACTTTCAAGAAGTATTTCTTTCTTCTTGATTTCTGAATTCCTTTCTCACCGTTTTCTGTTCCTATTCTTACACCGCCGTATGCTACGGCGGGCGTCGACTAGTATATATATATTGTAAGGTCTCTAAACTCTTTTGGGGCTCCCCCCAATGGGACAACACGCCGAACAGCGTCCCAAAGCACAATCGCTGCATCTGTGGAAGACAGCTTATCAGTCGCCGGGCAACCACAGGAAAACAAATCCTAAAAGACTGCAGTCGCACTATGAGCACCTGTTGCCGATGGGTGATGCAATAAATATTGTAAATGCAGGGAACAGTATTACTTGCTCATTTACCTGTTCACGACCCTGCCTGATTGCTGTGTCTGTGTATAGGAAAGTGGTAGATCCTGCTACAATAAATAACCCTGCTGTTCCTGTTACAAGTGGAATAAAGCTGGTTTTGCTAAAGTACTGAGACTCAGCCTTGTGTTTTGGGGTGCAAGACAGGGACTCATATGTTACAATATATATATTGTATATATATATATATATATATTGTATGCATGTTGATTCCCCAAGAATGCTAGGTGGACGCCCCCCTGGTTGCATCGGGGTAACAACCATGGAACACCGGAGCTCAGCCCTGTTTGGCTCTGTGGTAACTGCCAGGGGGAGCTGCACGGCTTTCTGAGCCCATGTGGGTGGTGATGCAGCCACACCCGGAAGTGCAGCCTGGTGGGCTATAAGAGGAACCTGCAGCCACTACTCGAGGCGCGCCAGAGTCAGGAGGAGGGGGACAAAGCTGCCTGGGAGAAGTGGAGGAAGAAGAGTGTGTTTTGGTGTTTTCTTTTTTGTGTATTTTTGGGGACTGTGTAGGGCCTGTGGGACATGGGGAAAACGTGTCCCACAGCTGAAAAAAAAAAAATCTTTTTGTTACCCTTTTGACATGCCTCCAGTGTCAGTCTGTGTCGGGTCAGCGCTGATATAGCGCCTTTTCCACAATATATATATATTTATTACAATACAGAAGTGAACAAATATGGTTGAATTTCTGGTCATATGGGCTCCAGGCAGGAAGGGGCATGTCCAGGAGTCTAATCTGCAGAGTAATGAAGAGAGAAGGTATTAGAACACAACACTAACACCTGCCATCACAACAGCCCTTAAGCTGCCTCCCTAGTACTCACACATGAGTATATACTCCCCCTCCCAGCTTCCCGAAGCACGATCGCCGCATCTGTAGAAGACTACTTATCTTTTGCCAGGGCAACCACAGGCTCACAGTGCTGCAGCAACTCGCAGAAAAGCAAATCCAAGCAGATCACGCTTGCGCTATAAGAATTTGCTGTCAATGGGTGATGCAAGGAACATTATAAATGCAGGGATCAGTATTACTTGGCCATGACCCTGCCTGATTGCTGTGTCTGTGTATAAGAGAGTGGTAGATTTCGCTACAATAAATAACCATGCTGTTCCTGTTTCAAGCTGAATAAAGTTGGTCTTGCTAAAATACTGAGACTCAGCCTCGTGTCTTGGGGTGCAAGACAGTGACTCACATGTCACAATATATATATACCATAACAGCATTCTCAATCATCAGAGACCTTCAAAAGAATTAAATGGGTTAAAGTGTTATATTACTTGTACATTATACATGTAGTTTGTTTTCTAGTGTGAACCTACAGTAGACAGCTGCATACAGGGAAGTACTACAAAGAGAGTTCTAGAACTTTACAGAGCCAGAAGTAAGTCAGCCCAGCCATGTCCAGTACATTTACAGGAGAAACCACTGAAACCAGTGAAACAGCCCAGACCAGGAAGGTTAAAGGCCAGATAAATCCTAAATGGAACCAGAAACAGAGGCAGTGGAACTCTAATAGAAATGCTGTTACTCCCCTAGTCATTATTAAATGAATTACATAGAAATAAAGGGTTACCCATTCTTTGAGGAGGGGACTACCTACTATTATCTGTAAAATATAAGTGGATTTCACAGATCATCTTTCTACTAGAAACACTCTGATAGCTAGAAAGCTTTAAACAATCTTTAGAGCTGAGCTCCTGCAAGGAACTCCCCTAGCAGTTATAATATCTATATGCATGCATATGTCTTTATATATCAATAAACTGTTTATACAATGTACAGTCATGGCTGAAATTATTGCCACCCCTGGAATTTTCCCAGAAAATGCACCATTTCTCCTCGACAATTGTTGCAATTACAAATGTTTTGGTATACACGTTGACTGTAGGTACTGTGGTCTTTTCTTCGTAGGCCTCATTCCGTTTTCTGTAAACAGTAGAATGATGAACTTTACCAAAAAGCTCCACCTTGGTTTCATCTGTCCACAAGACGTTCGCCCAGAAGGATTTTAGCTTCCTAAAGTACATTTTGGCAAACTCCAGTCTGGCTTTTTTATGTTTCTGTGTCAGCAGTGGGGTCCTCCTGGCTCTCCTGCCATAGCGTTTCATTTCATTCAGATGTCGACGGATAGTTCGAGCTGACACTGTTGCACCCTGTGTCTGCAGAACAGCTTGAATATGTTTTGAAGTTGATTGGAGCTGTTTATCCACCATTCGGATTATCCTTCGTTGCAGTCTTTTATCAAATTTTCTCTTCCGTCCACGTCCAGGGAGATTAGCTACAGTGCCATGTGTTGTGAACTTCTTGATTATGTTTCGCACAGTGGACAAAGGAACATGAAGATCTCTAGAGATGGACTTGTAGCCTTGAGATTGTTGATATTTTTCCACAATTTTTGTTTTCAAGTCTTCAGACAATTCTCTGCTCTTCTTTCTGTTTTCCATGCTTAGTGTGGCACACTCAGACACACAACAGAAAGGTTGAGTCAACTTCTCTCCATTTTAACTGGCTTCAGGTGTGATTGCTATATTGCCAGCACCTGTTCCTTGTCACAGGTGAGTTTAAACGAGCATCATACTCTTGAAATAAAACGATTGACCCACAATTCAGAAAAGGTGCCAATAATTTTGTCCAGCCCATTTTTGGAGTTCTGTGTGACATTATGTCAGATTTGGCTTTTTTTCTCTGTTTTTTTTTTGTGTTATTCCAATGCACATAAAGGAAATAAACATGTGTATACCAAAACATTTGTAATTGCAACAATTTTCTGGGAGAAATGGTGCATTTTCTGGGAAAATTCCTGGGGTGCCAATAATTTCAGCCATGACTGTAGGTGATGGATAATCCCAGTCTAAAAAACTGAAAGGAAGGTTAGAAACACACATTTTAGTAATTGATGCTTTGTATACTTTATACTGGTAATCATGTAATTCAGAATCAAATTAGTTAGTTCCTCAGTTTTCTCTAGGCCAACAACAAGAGGAACCTTTCCAGTGAATGTGAGTGAAGTGTTCGTCTGCTGATGCTGCCTAATGTCTTACGGATAAAACATATACTTCATGATAGAAATCTGAAGCTGTGTAAATGGAGTCGTCAGCTATCACTCTACTTTGAAGACTGACAAAGCTAAAAACAGCAGCTGCTTCTCCAGTAAATGTTTTGTGCTCCTTCAGCAGCAAACTAATGAGCAATGTATAGATACATACTTTGTGACTGCTTTAAGAAGCTGTATTTTCTAAATTAACCCTCTGTCTTCAGCTAAGCAAAGACTTGTGCAGTCACACACCCAACAAAGGAGCAATAAATGTATCAGGGAGTCTGCCATACGTTACCATTACCATCCAGATGGGCAATTGTCATCACTTCAACCATAGTCTGCAATCTCCTACTGATAGATAGATAGATAGATAGATAGATAGATAGATAGATAGATAGATAGATAGATAGATAGATAGATAGATAGATAGATAGATAGATAGATAGATAGATAGATAGATACTTAATTAATCCCAAGGAGAAATTCTCTGCTGACATTTACTGGAACGGCAGGTAGAGTTTTCTAGCTCTGAGACTCAGAAGCACAGGCAATGTTTGTTGGTCTCTCCTTTTAGTCCCAAAAGAAACGATACACATGTACTGTATATCAAGGCTAACTGGGGTAAACATCACAAGTAAACATAAAGCTCTTTATCAGCAAAATTTTGCCGTCTGCATGGAGAAAATTAAACAAGACTTGCATAGATGGTCAACCCTTCATCTCACACTAGCTGGAGGAATTAACACTGTTAAGATGAATATTCTTCCTAAGCTCCTTTTTTTATTTCAAAACATCCCAATATACATTAATAAATCATTCTTTAAGCAATTAGATTCAACAATAACCTAATTTATTTGGAATTCAAAACATCCACGTATCCAAAGAGCGACCCTACAAAGACAAAAGGCAGAAGGCGGCATGGCTCTACCTAACTTCCAGTTTTATTACTGGGCAGCAAATATACAGGCGATAAGAACCTGGACACAAATAGAAGAACATACACAGGCTTGGTCCGCAATAGAAGTAAAATCCTGCAGTACTTCTTTGTATTCCTTGCTCTGTGCTCCAATAAACACACGTTATCGGCAATACACTAATAACCCAATCGTGCTCCACTCACTTAGAATCTGGAACCAATGTAGAAAGCATTTTAAGACGGAGAAGCTTCTATCTGTGGCACCTCTGCAAGAGAACCACCTCTTTCAACCTTCACAAACATATGCAGTTTTTAATATCTGGAAAAAATTGGGAATTAACTTGCTTAGAGATCTTTATATAGACAACGTCTTTGCATCCTATGAACAATTACATTCCAAATTTAACATTCCAGCTACACATTTCTTTCACTATCTTCAAATCAGAAACTTTGTTAAACAGAACCTTCCAGACTTTCCTCATCTTGCACCCTCATCCATGCTGGAAAAATTATTGCTCAATCTCAAGGACTTAGACTCCATTTCTACAATATATAAAATCATTTTACAATCCCTCCCTTTCAAAGAGGACACTGGGAAAAAGATCTCTCAATTAATATATCAGAAAAGGAGTGGAAAGTAGCAATGCAGAGAATTCACTCAAGCTCCATATGCGCAAAGCATACAATTATACAACTCAAAATTATATATCGAGCACATCTGTCTCGACTAAAACTCTCCAAAATGTTTCCAGGGCATGAGCCAACCTGCGAACGTTGCAACCAAGCCCCAGCCTCAATAGGTCACATGTTCTGGGCCTGCACCAAATTAACATTATTCTGGACAAAAATTTTTACTTACCTTTCAGACAGCCTTGGACTCACAATCCCTCCTAACCCATTAACAGCTGTGTTTGGTGTTCTTCCAGAGGGGCTTAAAGTGGAGAAGGACAAACAAATTGTGATTACATTCACTACACTTTTGGCACGCAGACTCATTCTGATAAACTGGAAGAACCCAAACTCTCCTCTTTTAAGTCAGTGGGAAACCGATGTGTTATATTATTTGAAATTGGAAAAAATCAAATACTCAGAGGATCCGTACAGACTTTTTTCAAATCATGGCAGGATCTAATCAGTAATATTTTAAAATAAGCTCATAAAGCACATAAAATTTATAAATTTAGGTATGTTTACAAGCCTTAAAATTTAACGCGGCTTGGCTTGCTCTCTCTCTCAGGGGTGGGGATCGATCTGTTCTTAACTTAATTTTTCTTTTTGTAAAAACTTGATTGCTTTGTATGGATTGTAATAAAATTAATAAATATAAAAAAAAGGCTAACTGTGCGCATTATGGTTGGCCCAGAAACATCTTCCTGTCTGAATGCAATAAACATGCACTGCATATTGCATCATGCGCTGTGCAAGCATGGCTTGATCGTTCTTATATTGGTCTTCCGTATGTTAAGACTTGCTAGTCAACAATGTAAATTTTATATGTCTTTTTACAAAGAACACCACCCCAAAGTGGTTTAAAATTCCAGAGCTTTAGCAGATAAATGGTAGCCATATACAGTATATTTATTAATTGCAGCACATATTTATTAATAGGCCACTGAGGGTTACAGAGTAACCTAGGGGCAAGAGCTAAACCACCATCCTCATGGTGTTTAAAATTCGGTACGCTACCTAGTAGTTCACACTGATGTCTGCCTGAAAAAGGCCTCAAATTTTCATATAAGTGAGTTTGAGAGGCGATGTTTTTACAGAAAACAGCTGTGCAGGAATTTATTGCAAATAAGGGCCACATGCTTTGCAGTACTAAATTGGGCACAATACATTGTTGATTTTAACGTTATAACATATTTCATTTACAATGACTCTTTCACTAAAGCTTTTCACCATACATGTGCTGGAATAGAAGGCAACGGAACATTGGCAGTGTGGATGAGTAGCAGATATCATTATTGCATCCAACTTTTAACTTATACTTAACAGTGCCAACTGTACTAGTAATATTCCCCATGATCTGAAATATCACAAATGATTACATTAATGTATATTTATCAAATTATACAGTCCACAGATCATTGGCAATAAAAAACTGTAAGAAGTGTAAATATTATATGAGCTGTTTTCTTTGAGCTTCTCCTTGAACTGCTGCTGCATCCTCATGGACTTTGAATTACTGTATTAATGCATTGTTCTTGCTTTTATAACAAACCTGATAAGGATGATCATTATAAAAAACGTAGTATAAAATAAAAAATAATTATCTGAATGATTGACTTTAATAAAACACAAATTTCCCATGTGAATTTAAGTATCAAGACTATTATACATTTTATTTTTCCATTGTTGTCTCATTGATTTTGTGGTCAGTGGGGAGCACTTTTTAAGCCATCCCTGAACCTAAATAAGGCACAAAGAAGCAAAAGTCAAAACAAAGAGGACAAATATAACAATGAATCAAACAAGGGATAAGTTAAACATAAGGAGGAAATGAAATACATAATAAATAAAAAAGGAAAAGAATACCAGAATATAGCAAACAGCGGAGGGGTATCAATCCATTATCCAACCCGCTATATCCTAACACAGGGTCACGGGGGTCTGCTGGAGCCAATCCCAGCCAACACAGGGTGCAAGGCAGGAACACATCCCGGGCAGGGCACCAGCCCACCACAGGGCAAACACACCCACATACCAAGCACACACTAGGGACAATTTAGGGTCGCCAATGCACCTAACCTGCATGTCTTTGGACTGTGGGAGGAAACCCACGCAGACATGGGGAGAACATGCAAACTCCATGCAGGGAGGACCCGGGAAGCAAACCCGGGTCTCCTAACTGCGAGGCAGCAGCGCTACCCACTGCATCACTGTGCCGCCCACAACAGAGGGGTAAATGATGAAATAATGCATACAATACAAAAAAAGGCAAAACGTAATCATATTCCCAATAGTTGTGGTGGGCTGGCGCCCTGCCCAGGGTTTGTTTCCTGCCTTGTGCCCTGTGTTGGCTGGGATTGGCTCCAGCAGACCCCCGTGACCCTGTGTTAGGCTATAGCGGTTTGGATAATGGATGGATGGATGGATATTCCCAATAGGCCTCTCTACAAAAACTTTGTCCCTGAGGCACTTAGAGAACTTAACTAGAAGTGAACATTCCTGCAAAGAGCCTCCCATTCCTTTCTCACCACCTCTAGCGCTTCCTCCTTGCGCCATTTGAGCTCCTGCCAACACCTGCCCTCTTGACTTCAAGCTCAATGGAGATAACCCAGGTGGGAACCTTCTTGAATAATTTCAGTGGGCAGAATTTCCCATCTGGAATTCCTGGGACTATCCTCCTGTAACTTCCCCTGCAATTTCCAGCTGTGCCTGGAGTTTTTTTAACCCAATTGTTATATAAAGGGCAAAGCAACCCAGAGAGACATTTTTAATATAAAACATAACCGGCAGCTACAGAAAACCTACTTGACCTCCCTGCTGCGATCTATTGGGTTGGGGACTCCTGTTCTGTTAAATAATCTCAACTATGTTCCTTCCATTATTTTATCAGCCCTAGAACACTTCTACAGAAATAGTGTCTTTACTACATACTGGCACACCTGCACGCTTTCTTATTGCCAGTCTGCTTCCTGCAAGAACATCTACCTAACTAGGCCAACCTTTACAATTTATATTTGAGAACTTTGTTCCAGCCTCAAAGATAAAGTTTGATGTTGTAGTTTTAGAAGTGACTATTCTTTTGGTCCTGTTAAATTCATCAACTAGTAAAGAGAATTAAATTATTATTGAACAAAATGTTTATACAAAGAAGAAACAGAAGCAAGTCATAGTTGAGCAACAGTTATCCTGATGTTTCATAATGAAGACTAGTTTCCATTTTGTAGTACCATTTTTGTAGCTGAACATACTGTATATGTTATAAACACGAAAATGGCATTATCATCTTCGATGTTGCACTTTCTGATCTCATGATTGAACTTTCATACATGAAAATATTTTAATAATTTGTTCCATTTCGCAATAAATTTAAAAAGAGGGAGGACATTGTCTTTTTATAATAACTTGGACTTTGGAAAGTTCCAAATTCATGGCGAACAACTGTATGTACCACAGAGGACAGACAAGGAAACAGCTTCTTGCCCAGCTGGAGGCATATTAAGGATGGACTAGTGGAACCCAGTGGGCAGAAAAAGTTCCATCCTCCATATAACAGGTTGCTTCCAAAAGGACACACTGTGGCACCAGAAGCATTCCCAGGTCATATGGATACCAGGGAGATCCTCCCACAATAATGCCCTCCAACGGCACCCAGGGATCCTTACAGGGCTGTACTTCCGAACTCCAATTCCCATGTACCCCAGTGGGTTTCCAAAATGTGACGACTTGGTAGGACTATTGCGATCTGTCGTATGGTGGATGGAACTGCTCCTGGCCTCCAACTTCCACTGGTCCATCCAATATATCCCTCCTCCTGCGCAAAAGGCTGTTACCTCATCCAGCCAGCATGCCCATCTGTCCTACATGGTACTTACACTACCTAAAAGGAGTGTTCCCTTGGAGTACAAATAAGAAGCACATGTCCTAAGCATAAGGAGACCCCTGTGGATTTAAGGATACTTAACATGGACTTATTATGTACGGAGGGCGATACAGTTCAATAAACTCTTTTGTCATCCATTTATTTTCAGACTCTGTTTATTACAGTTCAGGGTTGCAGACTCTGTAGCCTATTTTGCTGTAGAGATGTAAAAATAAAGTTATGTTCAATTTTGTTTCTAATAAAAATTATTTAGTAAAACAAACATACAAAATGAAGCAGTAAGGTATTAAGTTTAGTGATTTTTTCAGACAGATTTTATAGGGTAGCCATTACAAAATCCAGCCAGACAGTAGTTCTTCTTTCTGTTGTTTGCATGAATTCACACACAGAGACACTCAGTGGCTTTGAATATTGTATCATAAGTCACTGAGCAGTCCATCCCCCTTGACTTTCCCAGCCTCCACATGAATCAAACGTCACAAATGTTTCTGTCTTTTCTGTGTATATCTTCAACTAGAGTTAGAACCACTGGGCTATAAAAAAGAGCTTCAGAATGAATTAAACTTTTGAGTTCTCACTTAAGAAGAAAGCAAGGGTGGCTCTGACAGAGTTTAGATACCCTATCAACCCACACAATTGTACATACACAGAAAAGAGTGCAAGCAAATGCAACCAAATCAATCTTGTCACTGTTGTGACAAATGGATGTCATTGTTTTGTTTGAGTCATTATCTGCTTGATAAGCAATTGTTATTTACATTCACATAAAAGGGAAAAAAATATATTGTTATTGCAGTTATTTTTGACTGTCTGTCTGCTGGACACGACTTGGCTCCTGTTGGACCAATATAGTTAAAATTTGGTACACTTTGTCTTCAGGACAGTTATCAAAAAACAACTTTAATTTAATTATCTTAAACAGACTGTGCCGTACACATTTTATTTGAAGTTCCCCTTGGGGATTAATACGAATCTAATCTAATCTAATCAAATCAAATTGAATCTAAGGTTTTTTTGGAAATTTCAAAATTTTCATAAAACAGAGAAACATTGTCTTTGACCCAAACTACTGATTAAATTACTCTTTCAAAATTTACCTTTAGTGATGTTTTTTTCCATCTATATATTTTCCTCTTCTACATGTCTGAGAGCTACTCCTGATGGAAAAACAAATCCTCACGACAAGCTACAGAAATGGCAGCTGAGTTTCACATATTAGGGAACTCATCATCACTTCAGTTGCTTGTACTGTACATACACAATATGATTACAACATCGATCAGGTTCTTCTTTGAAAAATTTTATGTTTTAGAAATATGAAGTACAAAAAATCTTAGATCCTTCACAATCAGCAGCTAACAATAGCACCTCAATCAATGCCATTTTGACTTTACCCCGATCTGTAGACCAGAAGAATGACAGCTTTAACACCAATGACATCTCTTCCAGTGTTCATCTACCTGGGCCAGTTTCTTCCTGCCAGAATTGCATAAAGATCGAAGATCCGCCATCTTGGGAAGTTAACATTTAGACTTGTGACTAGAAAGATGTTTTTTCTAACAACTTTTGTACATGTTTAATTTCTTTTCTGGTATATGGGGTTTGCTTTCCAGTGCCTCAAATCTTTATTTGTTTTTGCCGTTTTTCTTACAACATGTGTTTAATATACTTATATAGAATATAAAATCTATTATCTTTATTATTTTTGAATAAATAACATCCATATATCCATTATCCAACCCACTATATCCTAACCACAGGGTCACGGGGGTCTGCTGGAGCCACTCCCAGCCAACACAGGGTGTAAGGCAGGAAACAGACCCCGGGCAGGGCGCCAGCCCACCACAGGGCACACACACCCACCAGGGACAATTTAGGATCACCAATGCACCTAACCTGCATGTCTTTGGACTGTGGGAGGAAACCGGAGCACCCGGAGGAAACCCACGCAGACACGGGGAAAACGTGCAAACTCCATGCAGGGAGGACCCGGGAAGTGAACCCGGGTCTCCTAACTGCGAGGCAGCAGCACTACCCACTGCACCAGCGTGCTGCCCCAATAAATAACATATATTTGAATAAATAATATTAAAAAATATTTCTTAAAAATATGATATTGTTTCTGCGGTGGCTGGTGCCCTGCCCAGGATTTGTTCCTGCCTTGCTCCCTGTAGTGACCCTGTAGTTAGGATATAGCAGGTTGGATAATGGGTGGATGGAAGTTTATTGTCAATATGGCTGATTTTAAAATTCCTATTCTATAAGGTTGTTACTCCAAATCATTTTTAGCATACATTGAGGTTAGATCCAGAGATTGACAGGAAACCGTCTCTTTAGCGAATTATTCTAATCAATATCTGATTGATTCCTTTTCAGAATTAGAGGTGGCAGCCAGGTCCAAACAGCGCTACTGTTATATTGCTAATTCATAACCTCTTTTCGACACTTATGGTTAACTCCCCATCTCAGTTGAACATTGAAGTACTAAAGGGAGTGACACCATTATAGGCAGATGGATTCTGGGACCTGAGGAAACATGGTCCAAATTAAGCAGGATAAATAAGCCAGTAAGGGTGACTTCGACAAAATGGAGCAGGCAGGAATGCAGTTGGAACAAAACTGCAGACAATCAAAAAGAAAATAAGCAATTTCTGGCAAAGGTGTTTGCAAAAAGCCTCATACAAATTGGGGGTAAGGAGTCAAAAAGGGGAGTATAATATTAAAAGCTCAGTGCATAGACACTTAGTGTACATATACAAGCAAACAGATTGAGTAGCTGCCAGTGATTGCTGGGTAATTGATGTTGAGAAGTATGGATAGACATGAATAGCACACAAAAAATGTGATAAAGGGCAAGGTGACAGGCATGTCTGGAGGAATGGCAGGAAAGAAAGTGATAAATTGTCCTCTCTAGGACCTTGTTTTGATGAAAAATATTGATGAGTCCAGTTTATTACTTTTCTGGGCAATTGGAACAGCTTAGGTAAGCATTAACGGGCCTGCGACCTTTAGATGGACGCCTGCGACCTTTAGATGAACTGAGTGGAATTAAACACTTGACGTGTTTATGAATGATTTGGTGGCAGACTGGCAAAGGAAGTGGAGTGCTGAGAGTTCTGAAGCACCTTTCACTGCAGGAGAGATCACTTACTGTATACCTTGAAATGGGTAATGTGTAGGTGATTTCCATCATATGCAAATAACTTGTGTGCGCAAAGTGTCATACATAGTTAACATCATTAATTTCTTTGAAACATTGCAAATACTAATCTAAAGTCATAAAGGGATTTATCTAGCTTATTTTCAGCCAGCAGTATAGTACTGTCTCTGTAAAACATGTTCTCACATCTCTGCAGTGTATGCATAAAATAAAGCATATAGCATTACTGTCTCAAATCAAAGTTTGTGTAGGTTTCCTCTACTTTATTTCTCCATTCTTTTCAACTTTCAGAGTGCAAATGTATGCTGTGTAAGTGTGTAAACCGTACGTATTTGTGTGAGACGTAGAGTGGACTATAATCGAGTTTAGCATGTGTTCCTGCTGTGTACCCATTAATGCTTGATTAGATTCTTGCTCTCTTTGCCTCTGAGTTGAACTAAGTGGGCAATAAAAATGAATGAGTTTTTTTTCTAATATTTTTAAACTTTATTAAAGTATCATATATCATTAAGCAGAACAGTATCAAAACAGTGGCAATTTATAATGTTGCTGTAAATAGAAAAGTAAAAAAGTCTAAATAATTGTATTTTGGTTATTTTCTTTATTGGTTTGAATTTTTGCCTATCATATCTCAGTCTGTCTAATACATAAGATTGGTATGTTTTTATCTGTATGATGGCTGCCCCACTGGCCCCTTTTTTGTTCCTTGTTCATATTCTGTGTCAACCTGACTTGTCACACATCTTCTAGCACAACCATTGTTTTTGTGCAGGTACCTTTACTGGCCAACTTCATATACTTAGCAAAGATCAGGAGTCATTTGTGGTTTTTGTTAGCTGTTGGAGGGATCAACCAGTCTGTTTGTTATAAATGAGGAGCTAAGTAACTATAAGTAGATTTAGGAAGTTAATTATCTGGGGCACAGCTATAAATGTGGTGTAGGCATGAGCTCTACCCATCTCAAAGGGGTCATCTGCTCACCCAATGAAACTTCAGTTTTAGTTTGTTTTGGCATTTATTTGCCCTCACTGCATATGAGAATGCCCACCCGATGAAAATGTAAGCAGGAGTTCTTGTTAGTAAGTTTTAATAAAGGTTTTTGATTTATATAAAAGAGGTAGGAGAGGCAATTAGGGAGGAAGGTAGAAGGGAAGAGAAATGCTGTATCTTCACCATTGTGTTATAAAAGAAATTAAATATATTTGGCAAGTAATTAACAAACTAGGGTGACCATCTCTGTTTGTCTTCCTACACATTCAGGACTCTCTGCTACGCTACCAAGGTCGCCTGCAAACCAAGAGGAACTAACACTAGATTCTGGTAAGGAGAATAGCGGATTCTCAACACCTGCTCTTATAATAATATCCTAGTAAGACCACTCTTAATTATCATGAATTTAGTGACTAATAACAAAGTGTAGGTGGCACACAGGATAGTCTGGCATCCCGGCTAGGAACCAGGAAGATCCCTTTCCTGGATGGGATGCCCCAAGGGAACGTAAAAGCATCCTGGCCAAGAGAGGAAAGGAGGTTGCACCTGGAATAGGCAACCCTAAGGGATGGGTGGACATCCCAACCAGAACTGATGGTTCCTTAACCCCAAATAAATGGACAGGTGTCCCGACCAAACATGGGCTTATTATTTTCCCAGGCCAGGAGAAAAGAAGAGGACAGGGAAGAATTGTCTCTGTCTAGTTGGCAGCAGTTCCTCCATGTCTTCGCCCATTTAGGAACTAGCAAGGAATGCTGGGAGATGTAGTCCAGCAGCACAACACTGCTGGGGTCCATGGGTGTCACAAGGGATCATTGCAGGGAGATATGCTCCCCAGAACATCAGACTTCCGTATGACCCGGAAGTATTTCCATCGGGCAGTAACCCTGGCACTGGAAGAACTCCTGGGTCTTCAATAAAAGGGACCACACTCTCTTATCCAGGCAAGTTGGAGCTGGGAAGAAGGAAGGCAACACTCGACTGGAGGAGGGCAGTGCGGTGGTGAGAGGAATAGAGGAGAGGTGAATAGTGGAGAGATTGTGTTCGTACTTGTGCTTGTGTTACTTTTGGAGGCAATTTGGTGAATAAACTATTCATTATTTGAAACTGGGACTGCCTTGGTGAGATCATGTTGGGGGTTTGGATCAAGCTGATGCTCTGGTTCCATCACAAAAGCTAATGCTGAAAACCAATAAACATTAAAAACAGCTCTTTAATGTTTATGATTGCTTTTAGAGTGTGTGATATGTCATGAAATGTTATCTGTTTACGGATGAACCTTACCCCAGCCATAACTTTCCCAGAGGAGTGTTATCCCTTTTGACATGCATTATTGCACATTGTGGGAAGCAGCCCGGACACAGACAGGTAGACATGATTTTAAAACACCACACACGTTTATTTACAACTATTTACATACAATGTGAAGCACACACAACCCAGTGCTGCAGCACTAATCACCCCAAAGTCCAGGCCCCTTCCAAATGCCTATGCCTCTTCAGGTAAGCCTCCTCTCCTCTCCTCCAAGACTCTGTCCACTTCCACCCGACTCCAACCATCGAATGGAGGGAGGCGGCCCCTTTTATACACACCCGGATGTGCTCCAGGTGACTCCTGATGAGCTTCCGCCACCCCTTTATGGTGTGGCGGAAGTACCGACTGCGCACCCGGAAGCACTCCGGGTGTCCCTGGTCTTCTTCCCCCCAGCACTTCCGAGTGTGGTGGAAGTGCTGAGGGCCAGGGCTACACAGGCATTGGGGCGCCACCTGGTGGTGACCACAGACCCCTATAGGGTTGAGCTTCTAAGCTCTGTACCCGTGGTCCCCAAAGCCACCAGGGCGGTCCTTCTAGGCATCCCAGCTGGGTGTCACCCCCAGCTGCTTGCCATAACACCTATTTTATTTATTATCATGGTTTCACTTGATACCTGCAAGACCTTTTCAGTCTGTTTTCCTGAATTGCTAATGGTGTTTAATTCCAAAATGCCAACTTTCAATATGACCTAAAACATGCTTAAAAACCTTATCAATTTGTTGTGCAATTAACAGTATATCGGAAGTCTTTCTGACATTTCTGAAGCATATTTTTAAATATCAAAAGGTTTAAAAATATATAGTTGTTTTTGCCAATGTATACCAAATAAAATGTATTTAATTATCCTTTTTCATTTTATCAGTGCTTTTTTTTACTGTTGGCCTGCAAGGCAAGAAATTAAAACAGATTGTATGTTAGTCCCTTCCAGATAACTTGTATACTTTGGAAGTTTCAACACTTCCTTACAAAGAACAGTAAATATGACTTAATATTGAACTACGGAAACAATATCTGTGAAAAATATGCGGCACTCCCTGATTTATGGAGCTGATTACAGCTTTTTGATGCAGAGGAGTGTGTTCTTCTAAGCTATTTATGTCTTTTGATTTTTAATGGTTTATTATAAAGAAGGTGGTGAGGTATACATTACAGTGAAGAACCCAATATAAAAAATAATGTAAAATACTGACACTGCCATAGAAGACATGGGTTGAATGGCATGCTGGACATGGTGGATAGTCCTTTACCTGGCCAGGAACCCATGATAAAGGAAAGAAATTAATTGATGGTCATCACAACAGGGTTGGTTAGTGGTGCCATTCCTGGTTGGGAGGCCATTATGAGATGTGGAAGGACACACATCCGGGCCGGGTTGATTGCTGGTACTTTTTCTGGCAAGGAGGCCACAATGAAAGGACATAGGGAGGTTGCTTCCTGGGGCCATATATATATACTATACATAATGTGGCAGCATCCTTCTGGTGGAACTCCCATTTGTACACTTGCAGGACATATGGGGAGCTGTACTCCTGAGGGGTAGCCCTGTTGGGTTACTTGGGTGCCACCAGGGGGAGTTGCAGGGGAACACTTCCTGCTACTTTGTGGGGCTTCCAGCTGGCTTGGAAGTGCATCCAACATGCAGTGCTGTAGCAACAGAAATACTGCCAGGTCCAGCATAAAAGAAAGTGTCTTCTCTACATCAGAGAGTCAGTATCAGGCAGAGGTGGACAAGGATTGCTCAGAGGTGAGTGGAGGTGTAAAAGTAGAAAAAAGGACAGGAAAGAAAAAAAATGGAACTGAACTGTAACTGATTTTTCCAGTGATAAAAACCTGTAGAAAATATTATTTAAATTAAAAACTTCTTTCCTTGAAACTGTGACTGTGTGGTTTGGTTGTGGGCATTAGGGTAGCAGGTGTGCCACCTACAGGTCATGACACTAAACCTAGTAAGCGCAAATATAAGCTTTAATTTCAGAAAAGGTGAGTATCCTCTTTAACAACTTTTGAAAATGCAGCATATTTTAGTGGAATACTCCACCCAGAAAATGATTTTTTGTATATTATTTACCTCACAGAATTTGTAGTAATGGGCAAAAAAAAAAAAAATCCCATGTTTTCATGCAGAATGGAGGAAAAAGGTTTAAAAAGAAGCCAATAGTGACCAATTCTGTTTCATGGTAAACAAAGTGAAACATGTATATAGCAAAAAGAGAAAAAAATCTCACATTACTCATTTCACACAATCCACATATCAGCTATTCTCACTTCTCCCCCTTGTTTGTTGGTCAGGAGTCCTGTCTTCAGTTCAAAAAGTGACTTTTGTTTCCTGTTTATGACATGCGCTGATTGTTCAGGTAGTAAATATTTAACAATATTTTAGCAAAAAAGAATGAGTTTTGGATTATGTGATAGGAGTAACGTGAGATTTTGTTTTTATTTTTCTATGGACATTTCCACATCTTTTGTTGTTGTACGACATTGGTCCCTATTGGCGTGTATTATACCATCAACTTTATTCTCTCAATTCTGCATGAAATCATAAGAATAACAATTTTTCGCTGCCACTACTACAAACTATATGGGGTAAGTAATATATATCATTTTTGGGTGGAGTATTCATTTAAGGAAAGCACATTTTGGTAGATACCACAGTGTTGCACTGGGTATTGCTTCTGACTCGCTTCCAAGCACCACTCTGGCCATTGTCTCTATAGCTTGGACGGTGTGTATTTTCTCTGTCTGCTCTGCTTTACTCCCATTTTTCAAAGGTGGGAAGTTGATTGCTCACTCTAAATTGACTGTTTATGACTGAGTCCATGGGCTGACATTATCCATTTGGCTGAAGCTACAAAAACAGGAATGTTTTTCTCAACAACCCAAAATTAGGATAAGTAAATTAAAAAATATTAACTTTCTGGAAAACGAGAATTCTTTGTTTTCCATCTGTTTGATTTTTATAAAACGTTTTCAAAAGGACATTTACAAATGGTTTTGTATTCAATGAATAGGATAGCAGCATCTGCATATTGCGGTAAAGGAATCTCTTAATATTAATTCAGCTGAGCATTGTCACTGTCACTTGTTTTATCACTGATGATAAACTTCCTAAACATTCAAATGCGCCCAGTAAATAGCAACAGGCACATTCCTATGGAGTTCATGAACGCTGACAACTTATACAGTATATGATGGAGTGTTAACAAACCAGTTGTACTTGGGGATTTCCGTCATTTTTTTAATATTATATTACAAACTAACAACTCAGATTTAGATTGAGCCATCCAGTTTGATTGATGGCATGAACAATTGGAGAGCACTGTGAAGGGAATCATGTCCATATGAGTAAGCAGTACCGGTGCTAGGTTATTTTGCACCCTAGACCAAGCTTATTAGTGTGCCAACCAGCTATTTGGTAGCTAACCCGTGCAGCTGCCCCCCCCCCCCCTATGGTCTATGGGCCCCCCCCCCCCCCATGATCTGCACCCTAGCCAAATACCTAATTTGCCTAATGGTGACGCCAGCCTGGTGAGTAACAAGAAACTCATTTCAAACCTACAAGTCAATCCACTGGACTGAAACACAGAGAGATATCTCCTTCTGTCTCGGGTGAAAAGAAAAACAATTAGCCGGAATGGTGTGCTTCAAAGTGATGGCCAATTAATAATATGCACTTGGAATTCTAGAAAAGGAAATAATTGGACAGTTGGTCATTAGTGACGCCACCCCCCAACCCCCCAACCCCCCACCTTCAGCAGAGTATGACCTCATTGTAAGGCAAATGTTGAAATAATCAGATTCAGCCACTATAACCTCTTAATCTAATTTCATGATTCCTGGCAATATTCTGTCCAGGGCAGTTCATTGTACTTTAGTTTTAATCACCTTGCAGATATTTTATTTTATATTGATGCTGTAAAAGTATTGATAGCCTGAGCAAAATATAATCCATCCATCCATCCATTATCCAACCTGCTATATCCTAACTACAGGGTCACGGGGGTCTGCCGGAGCCAGTCCTAGCCAACACAGGGTGTAAGGCAGGAAACAAACCCGGGCAGGGCGCCAGCCTACCGTAGGGTGCAAAATATAATGATAGTAACAAAATGATTATCTGTAAGTACTGGGGGAGAAAATGTTTTTTTTATGTATGTTTTAGTCGTTTATATTTATATTTTAGTCTTTTTTAATAATATCTCTCTATTACAAAAAAAAATCCTGGAAAGGAAAAGCAGGGCGATGAGACGTGATCTTCTCGGAAGTTCTTGGAAGACATTTAAAAGACCGGCAAGATGCAAACAATATCAAATAAGAACATGGACAGCAAAACACTCAGTCGTGTAAAGGCACGTAGCACACACAGATCCTGTGCTCTCAAGAGTATAAGGACAATACATTCTAGATGAAACGTCAATGGCTAAGCAAAGAAGAAAGAGCAGCGTGGAGAAAAGAGACCCAAAAGTGTAGGAGAGAAAAAAAGGCAGATAAGAGATTATGAAAGCAGTGGAATTCAAAAGGCTCAAAGAAACGATGGCACGATACACATGCAGAGAAAGGTAAAGAATATGAAAGCAGTAAAATTCAAAAGTATTGTGGCATCCCAGACAGGTTGAAGCCTTTTTTTTTTAAGTGACTGTTAGGTCCGATTGAGGGAGGGCGGAGTACAGCACGGAAGACTGATAGCGGGCTATTGATTGATGCGGTAAGGGGGGGCGAGACCTAGGGGATGAGGGGTTGGAGAGGGTGCTAGAAAGTTGTGTTTGGGGTTACGAAATCGGCGATTGTTCAAGTAAAACTTTTGTGACACTTTATTACGTCAGTCACTACAGTATCAAAAAAAAGATAGTAAAGATCGCATTAGCTCAAACAAAAGGAAATTAATCATCAGGACCAGGTGTAATTGAAAAAATAGTAGGACAAAGCAAGGTCAGAAATAAAAGGCAAATAACAGAAAACAAAGTCTTTTTGCCTTTGCATCATTCAATGCACAAAACGTAGATTTACACAATAATGAACCATATGCTGTGAGAATCTGTGGTCCCTCAACAGTTAAAGCAACACCAAGTTTAATTTCAAAGAAAACACAATTTGGTCAGGTGTATATTTATGATCACGGAGAAGCGATGCAAATTTTAACAGACGACAAGAAAGGTAATGTATATATTCCGCGAATAACATTAGACACCAAAGGAGATCTTGATATGCCATTAGTATTAAAATGTTTACAGTTTCCCGTGAGAATAGCTTTTGCTATGACAATTAACAAATCACAGGGACAAACATTAGAAAAAGTCTGATTATTTATTAGAGAAACAGAAACAATATTCTCTTACGGGCAGTTATACATTGCATTGTCACAATGTGTCTCCAAAAACTGAAACAAAATTCAATGCGATCTTGAAGAAAAGGTAATTCCAAATATTGTTTTTAATGAAGCTTTAAAGTAAAAGTGCAAATAATGAAATTGAAACAATTCCAAAGAAAAAACTAATCTTTTAAAATTTTATATCCGATTAACCAAACACAGGGGTTGGCGAGCGAAGCGAGGAGGGGCAGAGTCCCCTAGTGTCATTTAATTTCAAAATCAGACTGGCCTAGTACTTCCTTTGCTGGCCATTTAGTTTTTTTATATAAAGCTAACAAAGACTGCATACGGTATACTTTCTAGAAAAACATCTAAAAGCACAAATAAAGGATTGAGTGACACGAAGATGCCACTAACTGCAGAAATGTTGTGTTCCATATTGTCAAAGACTTGAAAGGTGTGTAGGGTATGACATTTGAAAATTTTCATTGAAAAATTTTAAAAGCTCTATCTAGATGTGTTTGCTATTTTTATATATAGTTTTGAAATACTCCGAAATAAAATGTATGCAAAAAAGCAGGCGTGCAAGCTTGTGTGGTTACATAAAGGGTCACAAAATGAAAATGTTCCTACAAACATAATAACCTGTCAGGATAACTCCCCTGGAAAGTTTTAAAATGTGATTCAAAACAAAACTAAAACTGAAACCCAAATTATGATGTTGTAACGTAGGTGATAGTGGAATTTACCATCATATTTATGATTTTTTTGCTTCACAATTTTATTTGGACTGCTTTAATTATGTATGTGGATTTTATATTTTATTACAAAGATATTGTTTCTGTAGTTGGTACTGCTTAAAGACTTAGCTCTGACGTAAACATTTAAAATAGCCTTTTTCTCAGCAAACCATCATGAGGTGCTTTACAAAACACACCAGCATATAGTTCAAAAGAATGAGATAACAATGTGCAATGGGGGCTCATTCAAGCACATGAGAATTCACTGGGAAATTATCAAACACTTTGGTAAGTCTAGCAGAGCAAAATGAATTGAATGTTCATAGAAGCTGATTGATAGCGAGACTTGATATGCAGTTCGGTAGTGTCAGGTTGGTGTAGGAAAAAATAAATAAATAAACACAGCTGTCATTACTCTTGCTAGAGCAGAACAAAATATCAAAACAGTACCAGTATGTTCAAGAAACTATAACATAATTTAGAAAATAAAGACAAGTTTCCTTAAAGTAGATAATGCAGTTGATTGTGATTTTCCAGTATTTTTCTTCCTGGTGACACTTCCCTGTGGCTCCAAAAGTATGGATCCTTCTGTCATTGCATGGGGAAAGATTTGGAAAGACCATGGAATACCAGGATTAATAAACTGTTTACTTAAAAACACATGGTAGGAATAGTCAATATTCAGTAATAAGCAGCATGGAACATGGAATGTTTTGGAAGTATGCTATGTAAGGCAAATGTAAGATTTTACAGGATATTTAGATGTTATTATTATATTCTGATAATTAAGTCGCTGCCTACACTAAACAATATTGCCTAAACAATAGGAAGAAACAGAAACAATAAACCTTCCTGTAACTAATTAATTGGAAAAAGCTAAGGATAGGCAGTAATAAGCATGCTGGCCATGGACCATAAGGTTATTCCTGTTTTGTGTACCATCCCACTTGCTTTCCATTTGTAATAGTAGAATACTCAAATTTGTTTGCCAATGGAAATTGGAAGTGTTCGGATCCCCTGGTTTAGGAGGTTTGTGGGTCACAACACCTTTAGCTCTACTTTGTGTTAGTTTTAGAAACCTGGGAAGAGACAGAGTTCAGTGCATGTAGTTCACATCATGAGTCCACTAAGGTTATGCATTACACAAAAAACATTAAGATACAGACATCCCATTCAGTTTGTATTTGTATACTGCTCTTCACTAGTTTTTAGGTAAATGCAATTACAAATTTTACAGATTACTAATTAGGTACTACACATGAAGATATAGAGTTGTTTAAACATTCAGGGAGACAAAGTGATTAACATAAATGTACCCTAATGGTACCTTGAGTTTATAAGCTGCACAATGTCTGAACACACTTATCAGAAAAGTCTGTCCCATCACAAGGCGAACTCTGGACACACTTGAAGCTGTTGAGGAAAACAGAATGACGGCAAAAGTGGATGACATCATGAAAAATCCCTTCCATTCTCTCCAGATGACCGCTCTCATGGAGCACTTTTAGCCTCAGGCTCATTCCACCACAGTGTGCTAAGAAGCATCTCTGGGGGTCTTTTCTGCCCACTGCTATCAGGCAATTCAATGCTTTCTACCAACATCCCAAACTAAATGTTTAAAAAAATGTGACTATGTCTGCACAAAATACATTAATCAATTCATTAATTAATCTAATGCATTCATTTATTTATTAATCTATGTAGCTATTGATTGATTCTGTTATTTATTCTGAGAGCGTGTATGTTTGTTTTTTCATGTGTCTGTGGCTGTATGCATCTAAATGTGCCCTTGGGATTATTAAATGTTTATCTGATATAATTAAATCTAATCTAATCTGTCCATTAACATCGTTGAATTATGTTCTATGCCAGGGGTGGGCAATGTCGGTCCTGGAGAGCCACAGTGGCTGCAGGTTTTTGCTCCAACCCAGTTCCTTAATGAGAAGTCAATTATTTATGTTGAAGCACTTATTGCTCAAGTGAAATTTTGATATTTCATTTTAGTGGTCTCACTTGTTAAGGTTCCCCTCCCTTAATTGCTTATTTCAATCTTAAACAGCAGCATTCACCGTTTTAATGGCTCTTTCTTTAGCAGTAAGATGTAAATGACAAAGTAGCTGGCAGTTCCCCGTCTAGCTTGTTTCCATTTACATCTGTGTGTGTTCATCATGCACTGCTTGATTTAATAAAACACTTAATAGAAAATGTAACAGACTGAAAATGATCCTTTTTAGGTTTCGAATCATTTGGATGATATCTTTGGAAGGGAAAAAAATCTACGATATACTGTAAGAACGTTATATTGCAGACTAACAAACCATAAAACTAAATGAGGTCTGAGATTGGCAAGGACTGATTTCTAATTAAGCAGTTAGGTTGGAATGAAAAACTGCATCCATTACGGCTCTTCAGGACCAACATTGGCCACCCCTGGTCTATGTCATCAAGGACTTTATGCAAGTTAGGATTTTCACCAATAAGGTAAATTCTTAAACAGAGCCCTGATCTGTCCATGATAGTAGAATCTTGTGAGCCATAAGGACATACAGATTCCAAAAAACAAAAGCTTTAATGAGATAAGGTCATTGAGTCTAACAAAACTTGCCAGTTTCTATTTACTTTGAGTTGGAAACACAGTATTGAGTAAAAGTTTGAATCTCTCCAAAGTGTTAATTTAAGCCACATTACTAAGTAAAAGTTTTAGACATTGGAGCAGAATGTGCTCTTAATTTACTTCCATCTGTGCCCTCATGGCCTTGCTGAAGAATTTAGTCTTAAAATAACAGCTGTTGTCATCCTTAATTATTATAACCTTCATAATTTCAGACACTTCTTCAATGTATTCTCTGTTTAAGATGAGGAGATTCAATGCCCTCAGTTCAAACCCTGCAATCTTGAAATGAGCCTTATAGTCTTTCCTTGTGCTTTTAGTTTTCTTTGTAAAATGACAAATGGTAAAGGAAAAATCCAGGCAAGCTCGATTTTTGACTAGTAATACTTACTGATTATGTGGGGACACTGGATCTCTATCTGAAAACAATGTGGACACACATCTTAATGGTAGGTGTAAATGTCTTCTTCTTCTTTTGGCTGCTCCCGTTAGGGGTCACCACAGCGGATCATCTTCTTCCATATTTTTCTGTCCTCTACATTTTGCTCTGTCACACCCATCACTTGCATGTCCTCTCCCACCACATCCATAAACCTTCTCTTAGGCCTTCCTCTTTTCCTCTTCCCTGGCATCCTTCTCCCAATATACCCAGCATCTCTCCTCTGCACATGTCCAAACCAATGCAATCTCGCCTCTCTGACTTTGTCTCTCAACCATCCAACTTGAGCTGACCCTCTAATGTACTCATTTCTAATTCCATCCATCCTCGTCACGCCCAATGCAAATCTTAGCATCTTTAACTCTGCTACCTCCAGCTCTGTCTCCTGCTTTCTGGTCAGTGCCAACATCTCCAACCCATATAACACAGCTGGTCTCACTACCGTCCTGTAGACCTTCCCTTTCACTCTTGCTGATATCCGTCTGTCACAATATGCGGACAACAATAGCAGGTGTAAATGTAATTCAGCTAAATTATATCTTTATACAATCAAAATGAATGGCAGGTATAAATGGGCTCTGTAAGTCAGTGGTGGGATTAAACTCACAACCGTGTGGTTTACACTCATCATTTTTCACACTAAGCATAGCATCTACATCAGTCCATAGGGATAACGTGCATCTACTCCTCTGCCTCACTTTACAAGACATGCAGATTCGAGTAACTTGTTACATTTTTGCTTTATTTATAAAAATAAAAAATGAGCAACGGCCACAGAAATCATCAATGTAGAACTTAATTTTAAAATCCTTGTCCTTGTGCAATAACTCATTGAATTTTGTATTTAAGCCAGTTCTGTTCTCTTCTGAACACCTTTTGGGATGGTAAACCAGAAGATGCCATCATCCTTTGGCAGTGTGTGGACGTCATCTCATTAGTGGATGTGTTCTGTTTTGTGCAATCTTCATGTTTTTGTTTTCCTGGTCACCTTTTCTGGGGACTCTGGTTTCCAATCAAGACTCAGAACATGCAGGTACATAGATTTGTAACTCTGCATTGCCTCGGTGCCTTGCGAGTAAGTGAGCCCAGCAATGGACAGTCATTTTAGTAATGCTATTGCAGTCACATATCTCTTTAGTTGCAGTGAAGAAACCGTGCTGAGGAATTAATTTCAAAACTTCAGTACTTTCTGCTAAATTCTTTTCTTTTACAAAAATGTTGACTCTGGTTTTACTTAGTCAATCAAAATTTTACTTTTCAAAATAATTCCCATGAGCACAAATACACTTGTTACAACATTCATGAAGATTTTCAGTACTACTCAAATAAAATGTTTAGTTTTGCTTGTACAGCCGCTCTTCTGTAGCTAGCTTGATGTCTTCTCCATTGGCATAGCACTGCCCACAGATGTACAGTAGCACCTCAGACTGGGGAACAGGTGGCAGTCACAGAAGGCCAAGCTTGGAAAATATGGCAAGTCTGGCATCTATTTGATATCACAGTTTCACCAGGTAGCCTTTGCAATGCTTATAGTGTCAGCACAGGTATTATTGTGAGGCAGAAGGTGGACTGTTGGCAGCTTTCCTTGCCACTTGTCTGTGATTGCTGCAACTGCCAACACAAATTAAAGTACAATAACATTTACCTTTGTATATTGGACGCTTGAAGCGTGTAATCAATTTGCACTATACACCCAATATTATAAAAACTGTGCATAAAATCTTGGACCTTGCATTTCTTTGATGTTGGTTAACTGCCACTCTTCTGATGTTTTGATTGTTTTTTCCACTCTCAGTCATTGTGATGTATCCAAATTTCATACTCAGTTATGAAAAGTGTCTTAATACTCTTCCAGTTGTTATTCATAAGTTCAGAGTTCCCCTTCAAATTTTGAAGGATATAATACTTCATAGGGTGGTATGGTGGTGCAGTGATTCACATCCTGGGTCCTCTCTGCATGGAGTTTTCATGTTCTCGACCTGTGTGGATTTGCTTCGAGTGCTCCAGTTTCCTCCTAAAGACATGCAAGTTAGGTGAACTGGCCATGCTAAATTGGCCCTAGTGCAGGTTTGGTGTGTGTTTTCACTTTGAACTGATGATGAACCAGTGATAAACTGGTGCCCTGTCCAGAGTTTGTTCTTCCCTTATGATCTATACTAGCTTGGATACGCTCCAGCCCTAACCCTAGCCTGGATGAAGGAGGTTACATATTTCATTCTAGGGTTCAAAATTCTAGGCACCCAATTTTTGCAGACCTTCCTCATAATTGTTCATGAAGAATGAATTCAGCTGATTTGTATATCTGCTTTTTCACATCCCATCACTTCAGTTCTCCTTTATGATAGAAATCATGGTGACAAAATTTTCTTCTGTCATTAATGTTGGAGGCTGGTCAGACCCTGGGTCATCTTTGGAAGATGTTCTGCTATGAAGAAATTTGGGAGTCCAGCTATTTCCTATGAAGGGGACTCATCTGTGGTATACATTTGAGATTAAAACTCAGGTGTATTGTTCTCTAGTGACAGAACCTCAAATATAGCACAGCCCTTAATTTTGCAGTTTTCAGCATTAATATTTTGGTGCACTGTATTAAAAAGAGGCATGCACTATAAAACACAAGCTCGAAACTTTTAATTCACATATTTTATTGCACAGAAAATAATCTTTGGCTACTTGCAACATCATCACCTTAAAATACTGCTTTCATGTTAAGAAGCAAAATAGAAATCCTGAGCCTGAAACTTTGGACCATAGTTATTACAAAAACTACTGTATAATAACCAAAGCAGCATGAAAATGAATTTGTACAAAACCTCTATCTTATACAAATAATGCAAAGAACAAACACATTTCAAGTACTGAACACATTTCAATGAGCACTTCCATGGCCAGATTTATGCATTGGCTTCCTGGGCCCCAAATTTAATCAAAATGTATGAATAAATATTTGTTCTTTGTTTTCCAAAGCAATGTTCCTTCGTTAGACAGGCCTATCGAATCATCTTTACATCCTTTACTGTTATGCCAGGGGTAACTCATCAATCACTACTTTACGCACATTGTCAAACCCAAGTTTACTCATCTCCCATGAAAAGCAGCTAGAATGATCAATTTGTGGCCATATTGTGAGTGGAATACACTACAGGCTGTTGAAATGTAAAGTGTATTCATCCATGTGGAGAAGAAAGTGATTTATTGGGGGATAACAGTGATATTTCTTCAGAGAAGAGCAGTGGCAGCATGATAGATACTATTTCTAATGATAGTGAAGCATGCGAAGGTGAAGGTACTGCAAACTGTGATGCCACTTCTGGATATGCATGGTGTGTAGAAAGTGCTGAACAACTTAAAGTGCAGTTTACTGGATCTCCATGGCATAAGGCAGATGTATCAGAAAGTTATGATCCCTTACAGCTTTTCAGTCTGTTTGCAAATGCTGAATCATTATGTGTAAAGATGAGTAGAAGTAGACAAACAGATGTGTACAGTGTATTATTAATGTTTGGAAATTTTTTCCTTAGGAGTTTTTAATCATGTATAAACCACTTCCATCATTCTTTGCAGTTTTTGCTATGTGTCAGACACGGGCGTTTAGGGTGCATCTTCAAAACTCTTATGAAACATGGAATTCGACTCCAAAGCATGAGGTGGTGTTATTGGCAATCCTTTCTTCCTTTTAACCCTTGGAACAGACTACGTACAGAAAGAAGAACTTTGTTGTCATTTCCTCCTACATCCAGGACATCCTGCCTCTAACAACCTTGACCACATATAATGTTGCATTACATTTATCTCAGTAGTCGGTTGTAGGAGCTGGGAATAACGTCACACCTGAGTTAACTGCTTTCCAGTAAAACATTCGGAAAACAAATATGGACGCATCCTGGAAAACCTATGCTGTACTTGCTTCATCAAAATAAATAACAATTTTTGCATCCAAACATCATAGCAACATGTCCGCAGATAGAGGTTGGACAATACTGTGCATACGACTGATTTAATGAGACCCAAATAGACAGAAGTTCTAATAAACAGTATAATACTGCAGGCTTCACTGCAGTTTCTGGTGAAAGTTGCCATTTTGGATTGATGTCATAATCTGAAGTCAGACAAACTCGGACTTGACAGACCAGCCCAGAGTTTCCAAACTGGAAATCCAACTTGGTGGTGGGGGAGCAGGAGTTCCAGTTAAAGATTCTGACTAGGAGCTCAGAAATTTAGACTTTCCACCTTAAAAGGAAGGCAGCATAAGATCTTGCAGAACAGGAAGCTGACATTCAGTCAAGAACTCGGATCTGAGAATGACAATACAGTGATCCCTTGCTATATCGCGCTTCGACTTTCGCAGCTTCACTCCATCGCGGATTTTAAATGTAAGCATATCTAAATATATATCACAGATTTTACGCTGGTTCGCGGATTTCTGCGGACAATGGGTCTTTTAATTTATGGTACATGCTTCCTCAGTTTGTTTGCCCAGTTGATTTCATACAAGTGACGCTATTGGTGGATGGCTTAGAAGCTACCCAATCAGTGCATGTATTACGTATTAACTAAAACTCCTCAATGATATACGATGTGCTTCCCGAGCGGTGCTTGATTGTTTGCTTTTCTCGTTCTCTCAAACTCTCTCTGACATGCTCTGCGCTTTGGACTTTTCACTTTTATTTAATTACCTATACATTGGATGGCACAGTGGTTAGCCCTATTGCTTCACACATGCTGAGTCTGCTATTTCAACATTCACTCTTTTTGTGTTGTTTTCAGGTCCTCCATGGATCTGTGTGAGTTTATCTCCTGGTGGTATGTTACAGCCTGTTTTTTTCCTTGGCTCATATTTGTTTTATTGTCATTTCT
Source organism: Polypterus bichir lapradei (assembly GCA_026402145.1). Lineage (NCBI taxonomy): Eukaryota > Metazoa > Chordata > Cladistia > Polypteriformes > Polypteridae > Polypterus > Polypterus bichir. Next base: position 67,373,295 of record JANRMT010028174.1, read on the forward strand.
GAATTATTATTTTTCATGTTCAGATGTTATATGTTACTTGTATACTGTACCTTTAAATATATGTTCATTCCTTGTGGTTTGTAGGTGGTACTTCAAGAGGTGGGACCATCCTGATGTCACCACTACTGAGACCTCCCCCTGGCTATATATTGATTCGGAGAAGATGATCGCAGTAATGGTGCATTGCATTTGTTAGGAGCCTTTTAAAAGTGTTTCATTTCTAATTTCCATTTTATAGGCTTTTTTGATTATAGATAGTATATTGGGCTTTTGACAAATCTGTTTCTTGCTGTTTTTGAACTTTTTTGCCTTATTTCCTATTATTGTTAATTAAACCTTATTTATAAACATTTCTCATTTTGAGTTTTACAGTCCTTTCTACCTTGTAAGACATTTTGATATACTTTGAATTTTCAAACTTTTAAAGCCAGTGTCCCATTAGGCTAAAGTCTGCAGTTTGCTGTTGTCAGGAACTAGCTGAACCGGTGTTGATTCTTTTCTAGGCTGCCCAATGAAGGTTCTTGTTGCTTTTGGGGCTTTTTGTCGAGGATCACACCATTTTGCCATGTCTGTGACTCCATCTCACAACACCTCATAATTTGGTTTTCTTCCTAAAAGGTATGTACAGGTGCATCTCAATAAATTAGAATATCATCGAAAAGTAAATTTATTTCAGTAATTCAATTCAAAAAGAGAAACTCCTATCACTCTGTGTGTAATTAATTTATATAATATATATTTCAAGCGTTTATTTCTTTTAATTTTGCTGATTATGACTTATAGCTAATGAAAACCCAAAATTCAGTATCTCATAAAATTAGAATATTGTGAAAAAAGTTCAATATTGTAGACTCATGGTGTCACACTTCAGTCAGCTAATTAACCCAAAACACCTGCAAAGGTGTCCTGAGCCTTTAAATGGTCTCTCAGTCTGGTTCAGTAGGCCACACAATCATGGGGAAGACCAGAAGACAGTCATTGACAAAATCCACAAGGAGGTTAAGCCACAAAAGGTCATTGCCAAAGAAGTTGGCTGTTCACAGAGTGCTGTATCCAAGCATATTAATGGAAAGTTGGGTGGAAGGAAAAAATGTGTCAGAAAAAGGTGCACAAGTATCTTCACAAGGAATGGACTGCAGCTGGAGTCAGTGTTTCAGGAGCCACCACACACAGACGTATCCGGGACATGGGCTACAACTGTCACATTCCTTGTGTCAAGCCTCTCCTGAACCAGAGACAACGTCAGAAGTGTCTTACCTGGGCTAAGGAGAAAACGGACTGGTTTTTCACTGTTGCTTAGTGGTCCATAGTCCTCTTTTCAGATGAAAGTACATTTTGCATTTCATTTGGAAATCAAGGTCCCAGAGTCTGGAGGAAGAGCGGGGAGGCACAGAATCCAAGTTGCCTGAGGTCCAGTATGAAGCTTCTATAGTCAGTGATGATTTGAGGAGCCATGTCATCTGCTGGTGTTGGTCCACTGTGTTTTATCAAGTCCAATGTCAGCACAGCCATCTACCAGGAAATTTTAGAGCATTTCATGATTCCCTCTGCTGACAAGCTTTATGGAGATGCTGATTTCATTTTCCAGCAGGACTTGGCACCTGCCCACACTGCCAAAAGTACCAATACCTGGTTTAATGACCATGGTATCACTGTATTTAATTGGCCAGCAAACTCACCTGACCTAAACCCCATAGAGAATCTATGGGGTATTGTTGAGAGGAAGATGAGAGACACCAGACCCAACAATGCAAACGAGCTGAAGCATCCTGGGCTTCCATAACACCTCAGCAGTGCCACAGGCTGATCACCTCTATGCCACAGCGCAATGATGCAGTCATTCATGCAAAATGAGTCCCAACCAAATATTGAGTGCGTACATGGACATACTTTTCAGTAGGCCAACATTTCTGTACTAAAATTTATTTTTTTATTGGTCTTGTAATATTCTAATTTTCTAAGATACTGAATTTTGAATTTTCATTACCTGTAGGCCATAATCAGCAAAATGAAAAGAAATAAAAGCTTGAAATATATCACTCTGTGTATAATGAATCTATATAATATATGAGTTTCACTTTTTGAATTGAATTACTGAAATAAATTAACTTTTCGATGATATTCTAATTTATTGAAATGCACCTGTATTTGTATGTGTGTGTAAGTGTGTCAGGCTTATTGTTAATTCTAACTGTGCATTATGGTTTGAGTGTTGTGGATTTGACATTGTTGCATCTCCCAGTGCTATAGTTGTCATTCCAGGACAGACAGGAGGCATTTTAATGTGTGCCTTTCCCAGGTGTCATTTGTAAAAATATTTTAATAGCATGCACACTATGTATACACTTTGAATAGCCATAGTAAATTCCTGTTTCCATATTGCTTTTAATATTAAAAATAATTAGGCTGAATTTTTATACACAAATGATAAATTAAAAAGGCAAGATTTGAACAAGCATAGCAGAAAACAAATTTTAATTTTCTGTCAGAAGGACATTCATATTTAGCCAGAAAGCAAATGGAATAATTGAACACTTTATCTTTTCATTCAGCACTTGAAGATAAGAGTGCAGTTTGTGTGATTACATCAAAAAGAATAATCATTTAAAATAATAATAATTTCAAAAAATTTTAATTGTGTTTCTTTGTGAGCTACAAATGATTCTCTGCAAATGTTTAAGCTCAATGCTATTATCTAAAAATAGTTAATTTTTTAATATTTAAAGTGCACAATAAACATTTGAGCAAACAAATTATATATAAAAAACTTTTCATTTTGAAATTTTAATTGTTAAATAAAACCATAGTTATTTATTATTAGCTTAAAAGCAAGCATAAGCATGAATTGATTTGTTGATAGTGAAGTAATCCACCTAGAAGAAGCAGAGTTATGCAGAAATAAGAAGTAATGTGGCTTGTTCATGAATTTAAAGTTTTCTGACTATTATAGTAATAGTTCTGAAAAAGCAAACATGTCCAAGTGTAGGATGGCTAAATTTTAGTTTGACAATACTCTGGGTAAGTTTCTCATAAGTACTATCATAGTTCCCACCATTTTACGACACTCACTCTCCTGTCATATGCATGGCTCTTTACTTTGATGGAATGAGCAATTAAAATTCATTGTGAGTGTGGTGTAGTGGTTAAAGCTTTGGACTTCAAATACTGAGGTTGTGGGTTCAAATCTCACTACAGACACTGTGTGACCCTGAGTAAGTCACTGTGCTCCAATTGGAAAACCAAAAGAAATGTAACCAATTGTATTGTACTGCAGTGGGCTGGTGCCCTGCCCGGGATTTGTTTCCTGCCTTGCGTCCTGGGATTGGCTCCAGGAGACCCCTGTAGTTTTTAAATACATGTCATTTCATAGACCACGAACAATATACAGACCTCTTGAAATGCCAATGCAAGCAAAAGTAGCCCCCATAAGCATGGTGTAATTTATTTTAGTAACATGATCTTGTATGGAATGTAAACCAGCCATGATGAAGGAAGTTGCAAAGATTGGAAAAAAGTAAACTGCTGGATACGGATTGGCTCCTTTTTCAAACTCAGTGCACTCTTTTTGAAAGGATATCACATGACACCAAGTAAGTTGTTATAGTATTTGCAGTGGGTTTAGGAAGGTCACCCTAAATTTTAATGGCCCACTGTGTGCCAGTTATATTATGTTTCTCGATAATTTGTTTTAAAAGTTGTCACAGAGCATGCAATAAACTTAAAGGTCAAAGGTCCTATGTTTATTGCACTCACAGCTGAGTTACTACAAGGTTTTAATCTGGGTCGTAACCCTAAAATTACACATTATTTAAACTAGTTGAGGATAAACAGGAAGGGGGGGAATGCAAAAAAAAGTAAAAATTTTTGGAAATGGTGACATAGATGTTTTTCCACAGAAAAATTTTAACCACCCTGATATATCTTAGGTAGGATCTATGACTAGTGTTTAATTTATGCTTTGTCTGAAAAATATTGGGAAACGTTCTAAAATGACAACTACATTATTAAGCACTAGGTTTGTACTTAATTTCTCTATAGTCAGAACTTAAAACTATAAAATAATGAGGGGCTATACTGGTGTGCATCTATGAACAAAAAAGAAGTTAAAAATGTCCACCTGGCATAATATTCAGGTGCATCTGGGGACTTAGTGATTTAAAGTTGGTGCATTTTACATTTTTAGTTACTTCATCAAAAAGTTAGTTATCACATTTTTGTTTATTAACTATGTTTTGTAAAATAAGTCGTATTTGTATAATATATTCAATTACATGAAACAGACGACAACATTAAATACACACTTTTTAATCATACATATCATGTAGTTGCAAACGTAGCCCAAATACGCATGTGGTGGCTCAATAGCTTTCATAGACAGTAGACACCAATTCAGGTGATGTAAAAATGGTATTACTTGATGTGCTGGCATTGGTTGTTGAGGGTCCATGACTAACTGCTGCTTAAATTTCTTAAACATAACTTCTTTAAAAGAAGAATCTGATAGTGACTTAAAATGTCAGCTGCAACAGACTAGGATGGAATGTAGCTCTGGAGCTTTGCCAATAATTTACAGTGTCTGAGAAATATTGAATTAATTATGCAATGTAAGTTTTTTTGCTTTAAAAAAAAAAAAAAATATATATATATATATATATATATATACTAATAAATGGCAAAGCTCTCACTCACTCACTCACTCACTCACTGACTCATCACTAATTCTCCAACTTCCCGTGTAGGTAGAAGGCTGAAATTTGGCAGGCTTATTCCTTACAGCTTCCTTACAAAAGTTGGGCAGGTTTCATTTCGAAATTCTACGCGTAATGGTCATAACTGGAAGGTATTTTTCTCCATTTACTGTAATGGAGTTGAGCTTGACCGCCGTGGGGGCGGAGTTTCGTGTGACATCATTACGCCGCCCACGTAATCACGTGAACTGACTGTCAACGCACTATGTAGAAAACCAGGAAGAGCTCCAAAATACGCTGAACAAAACATGCATTATATAATTGAGAAGGCAGCGAAACATTAAGAAGCGAGCGAGTGACATACTACCATATTCATCAGTACAGCTACTTCGGAAACAAAGCGAGGTATAAACCTAAACTTTAAATTAACTTAATAGACAGGCTGCCGCTGGTGCTTTTCGTGCCCACGGGTAATGCAGGATACAAGTTTAATGAGAGGATGCAGGATATAAACGAGAGTTTTGATCGCTTTGTAACTAAGTTAAAATTGCAGGTGAAGGGGTGTGCTTATGCAAATTCCGAGAGACTGTGTTTGTGGGGGATTGACAGTTAAGGCGGGTGGGGGAGTCACGTCATCATCTCCCCTCCCATTTACCTCATTTCGCTCTGAGCTGAGCTCCGCGGCTAACGCCGTCTTCCGAAGCAACTTCGTCACACTGCCACCAAATACAGAGAAATCCACAAGTTAATACACACTCTGTCTCTAGACTTTCTCCACACTGAATCCTCCAGGCACTACTTACAAAAGGTTACATTGACAATCGTGTTACGTTATTTTTAAAATGTTTAATTTTCTTAGCACAAGCACAGCTGAGAAGCTTCGATGCATGTACTCCATAACGCGTTAAAAAATAATGCATTTAATCACACTTTGCATTACAATCAAAGGGGAACTTTTGTCAATGCATGATTTCCTGGTACACCGATTACATTGATCAGCGCATCCCAATTCATTTTAGCCTCGCACCACCTTGGTTTGAGAAGAAGTATGAAAAAATATGAGGTTAACACACAAAAACAGATCACCAATTCAAGCTTTATGAATAATCGATTCGCCATCAATAATTGTTTTGGTAAAGCCATACTCAGTGTAATCCTCCTTCCATTTTATAATTTTTCCGCCACTAGCCATGATTAAATGAACGGTAAAAAAGTAAGAGCGAAGCGAGGGTGACTTATTTAGGCAGGCATATATATGACAGCAACACTCATGACAATCATGTTACGTTATTAAAATGTTTCCTTTTCTTTTTCATTACTTCTTTAACCCATTACTTCTCCGCTGCGAGGCGCGGGTATTTTGTATATGAATGACCTCCAAAGAGCGCGGAGACTTTTGATCATGTGAACGTGTCTGCAAAAACTGGCGTCTCCTGCCCAGCCAAAGTCGAGCAGCCGGCGCGCGCACATAGCTGTGCCGGCCTTTCACACGCTGACTGCGCTTCTGCGGCAAAATAATATTAAGGCGCTTCGCACTTTATTTTGCACATATACGATTATGAGGTTGTCAGCTCTTATGAAGACACGCACAGGAGTGAAGGACTGACAGTGCCATCACAGCCGATTAATAGCTGGGACGTCTCACCAGTCTGCACAAGACCCACCGCGACTGTCCCCAAAAGGCGCTCATATCGTCAGCGAATACATCTCTCTATACTATATAAAAGAAAAACGCAACTTTCCTTTCTTT
>JANRMT010028174.1:67379832-67391682 GCA_026402145.1 Polypterus bichir lapradei
ACATCTCTCTATACTATATAAAAGAAAAACGCAACTTTCCTTTCTTTACACCTTTTTTCCGTTTATCCCAAACCAAAGCCTTTCTCTCTTAACACTGCAGAGGACACAAAACTAATTTTCTTTAATTGCTGGTAAGGCACATTATTAGAGGCAGAAATTTGGACTTTCACATAGAAAATGTAATTTCTATACCACAGCCGTCGTGTAGCGCCTTTCAAAAGGGATCTACTACCGAGAGATGATCCATATACATTTTAGCTGCTGTTAGTACTACTTACCTCTTCTGTTATACCGTCTTTAAAATGTAGTTTACCCGCAACCACTCCAGTAGTGCTCAATGTACCTTTACTTCTTAAAACGTTAATGTTTTACTGTTTAATAACTTATAGACTACATTTTATTATTTTTCCCTTGCACTCAGTGATCAAAGCTATACACACACATATAGACACATACATATATATATATATACACATATATTTATATATACCTGTGTGTATGTTTGTATGTATGTGTATACACACACACACACACACACACACACACACACACACATACATACATACACACACACAAATTATATATATGTGTGTGTCTGTGTATGTATGTATGTATATGTGTGTGTATATATGATGTAGATAGGTATGCATATATATATATATATATATATATGTATATGTAGATATGTATATAGATATGTATTTTGCTATATATATATATATATACACACAACAATTACATTAACAATCAAGTTACGTTATTTTTAAAATTTTTCCTTTTCTTTTTCATAACTTCTTTAACGCAGTACTTCTCCGCTGCGAAGCGCGGGTATTTTGATATATATATATATATATATATATATATAGATATATATATATAGATATATATAGATATAGATATGGGAACAACACTCATATCAATGACAAAACAATTACATTAACAATCATGTTACGTTATTTTTTAAATTTTTCCTTTTCTTTTTCATACCTTCTTTAACACACTACTTCTCCGCTGCGAAGCGCGGGTATTCTGCTAGTATATATATAAAACAAAAGGGATCATAAAAAATAAAAACCAAATAACCATACCAATAAGTATTTAGTGGAGTACAGTACATACAATACCGTTCTTCTAAAACTATAGTAACAATACCACATCACTCACTAAATGCCAATATATCGACAATAAAGTGAAATTACCAAAATATATATAAAAAAAACCCATAAAAACAAAAAACTGTAAATGCAAAATGACTAATACTAGCATAAAATCACACTTGGCATTACTCATTGATAGGAGAAAAGTTCCACATCTAGCTATCAATGTTAATGTTTCAAGTAACTGAAATGTCAAAGTTGATGTTAATCTTAAAGATTTTAATTTCAGTCTCAAAATGCACAGAAGCAAAAATGTCTGATCGAGCATGGAATAACCATAACCCCGATTCAGTCTTTGTCAGACATTTAACCACTGAGCACCTGTTTCATCACGGTATAAGTTGTAGTTTTACTCTGTCCTTGCTATTAGTGGCACAATCAACCTCAGTAGAAATTGCACAACACAGTGTAGTCCTTGTTTCACACCCTGTGGCTCAGATGTTCTGCCTGCATATTTACAGCAGTGTTCTTTCTTAACCCATCCTATGATAATATATATATATTTTTTAATTTTATTGATTGTATTGTAATCATTCCATACAAATAGATCAATTTTTACAAAAAATACGACTGAAAACAAATCAACCCCCACCACTATCCTATAATAATATTAATTAGGTGGTCTGCACCTTTACCATGTAAACAAACGTCTTTTAACTGCAAGCTGAAAATGTCTGTTCTTTAAAATAATAATGTTCAAATAATGCAGATGTGAGATTGGTTTTATTGGAAAGTAATAGTTGTTTACTCTGCTAATAGAGCAAGCCTTATATATTTCCTTTCTTCTTCCATTCATTTCCATTAAAAGACTCTTTTTTTTTAAACATTTACATTTAGCATACGTCAAACAGCTGGAGTCATGAGCTGGTGTATAAGAGGCTTGCAAAGACACGTGCGCCTCCCCCAAAGTTTTGATTAACTTGTATTGGGGATCTGAGCAGCTGTTGGACTAGTCAAAGAAGAAAATGCACAAAATTCACAAGCTGAAATGATCTCTCTCTAGGTAAATTTGAAAAAGTTGATTTATCCTTAATTGCAGTTACACAGAATGTTTCTGTTTTTATACAGGCGAGTTTGCAAATTGTCTTGACAAATCTCTCTATTATATTAAAAAAAATCCTGGGACGAGACCAGACAAGGCATGACTTTTTCAGAGAGCTACTTTCAAGTCCCGCGAGATGAGACTTTGTGCCAAGAGATTTAACCATGCCCAGGGCTGGAAATAAAAGACAAAGAGTAGATGACAAAGTAGAGTTTCCAAAATGTTGCCGAAATACTCATGCAGAGCAGGTTAGAGATAATGGAAGTACTAAAATTTAAAAGTCTCAAAAAATGATAGTAAAGATCACATTAGCACAAACAAATGGAAATTATTACTCAGTGAAATAATGGAACAGTGAAAAGAGATCGAATATACAGGTGCCGGTCATAAAATTAGAATATCATGACAAAGTTGATTTATTTCAGTAATTCCATTCAAAAAGTGAAACTTGTATATTCGATTCATTCATTACACACAGACTGAGGTATTTCAAATGTTTATTTCTTTTAATTTTGATGATTATAACTGACAACTAATGAAAATCCCAAATTCAGTATCTCCGAAAATTAGAATATCAATTAAGACCAATGCAAATAAAGGATTTTTAGAAATGTTGGCCAACTGAAAGGTATGAACATGAAAAGTATGAGCATGTACAGCACTCAATATTTAGTTGGGGCTCCTTTGGCCTGGATTACTGCAGCAATGCAGCATGGCATGGAGTCGATCAGTCTGTGGCACTGCTCAGGTGTTATGAGAGCCCATGTTGCTCTGATAGTGGCCTTCAGCTCTTCTGAATTGTTGGGTCTGGCGTATTGCATCTTCCTCTTCACAGTACCCCATAGATTTTCTATGGGGTTAAGGTCAGGCGAGTTTGCTGGCCAATCAAGAACAGGGATACCATGGTCCTTAAACCAGGTACTGGTAGCTTTGGCACTGTGTGCAGGTGCCAGGTCCTGTTGGAAAATGAAATCTGCATCTCCATAAAGTTCGTCAGCAGCAGGAAGCATGAAGTGCTCTAAAACTTCCTGGTAGACGGCTGCGTTGACCTTGGACCTCAGAAAACACAATGGACCAACACCAGCAGATGACATGGCACCACAAACCATCACTGACTGTGGAAACTTTACACTGGACCTCAAGCAAAGTGGATTCTGTGCCTCTCCCTCTCTTCCTCCAGACTCTGGGACCTTGATTTCCAAAGGAAATGCAAAATTTACTTTAATCAGAGAACATAACTTTGGACCACTGAGCAGCAGTTTTGTCTTTAGCCCAGGTGAGACGCTTCTGACGCTGTCTCTTGTTCAAGAGTGGCTTGACACGAGGAATGCGACAGCTGAAACTCATGTCTTGCATACGTCTGTGCGTGGTGGTTCTTGAAGCACTGACTCCAGCTGCAGTCCACTCTTTGTGAATCTCCCCCACAGTTTTCAATGGGTTTTGTTTCACAATCCTCTCCAGGGTGCGGTTATCCCTATTGCTTGTACACTTTTTTCTACCACATCTTGTCCTTCCCTTCGCCTCTCTATTAATGTGCTTGGACACAGAGCTCTGTGAACAGCCAGCCTCTTTAGCAATGACCTTTTGTGTCTTGCCCTCCTTGTGCAAGGTGTCAATGGTCGTCTTTTGGACAACTGTCAAGTCAGCAGTCTTCCCCATGATTGTGTAGCCTACAGAACTAGACTGAGAGACCATTTAAAGGCTTTTGCAGGTATTTTGAGTTAATTAGCTGATTAGAGTGTGGCACCAGGTGTCTTCAATACTGAACCTTTTCACAATATTCTAATTTTCCGAGATACTGAATTTGGGACTTTCATTAGTTGTCAGTTATAATCATCAAAATTAAAAGAAATAAACATTTGAAATACATCAGTCTGTGTGTAATGAATGAATCTAATATACAAGTTTCACTTTTTAAATGGAATTACTGAAATAAATCAACTTTGTCATGATATTCTAATTTTATGACTGGCACCTGTATTGTTTGGATTTAAACTTTAAGTCAGAGACTTGCAGATCGTCTAATTCGTGTTTCCATCAGGGAAAGGTAGTATGGCTGCGACGCGAAGTGGCTGGTGCGCTGCGAGTAGAGGAAAACACCCCCTAGTTTCTTCAAAGAAAAAGTGTGCCATACTTGAACATAACTGGTCCACAGGGAGACAAGTTTTTTCATAGAAAAAGACAGACAGAGATGGTTATTGTAGTAGGTATTTTTCACATTTTATGCAAACGTACCTAAAAAGGTAACAGTTATTTCTACACTGAAAAATGAAAAGGAATGTCTGAAACATGATGAGTTAGAAAGTGCTATAGTATATAAAAACTATGTTCCTTATCTTACATTATACATCTTTACAAAATATTATTTTTCAATCTGCTAACAGAGTTCAGGAGCACAGGTAATCAGTGCCTGTCCCAGCAGCATTAAGCAGATGGTGCAAATCAGTCTTGAATGGAGCCTCAGTACATCACAAGGTACAATTACTCACACAGCAAACAGTCCATTTGGGGTCACCAATAAACTGAACAGAAACATCTTTGAGGTGTGAGAAAACTCACACGGGGAGAATGTGCAGACTCCATGACGCCAAGTGCCTGAGACAAGATCAAAACTTTGGACTCCAGCCGTGAGGCGGCAGCATTCACAAAACCCCTTCAGGACTCAGTAATGAAAATCTTATTACGTGTGTTAGATAAAGAATATATTCTATCCTAATACACATTTTAGTGCTATTGTATAATTTATTGTATGGTAATTCCCTAAAAGCAAATATAGTATTAACTACAAAATTTCAATTTTAATTAACTGAGCAATTTAGCATTTTCCTATTTGAAAGACCAGGGGCATTTGACCTACATCTGAAATAGACAACGGCTGACTTTTGCTAATAACTGCAAAAAGCAACGGAGCTTTCAAACGATAAGTAAGAAACACAATGCAAAAGCAGCAGGAAAGTCGGAGCTTAAGGCACTGTCGCTTGATCAACTACCATTAATATCAAACCCTTCTTTATTTCTAATTTTAAAGTTTTCTGCTAAATATTTAATGCTACACTCCATATCTGCACCTGAGGAGGCTCAACCTGGACTCTCACCCTTGGCATCAGCATGAAGTCTATCAGGCGTTCTTCTAACCACTGTGTGCACCTCTCATATTCCATTGTGCACTGTGCAGCTATGAAACTCTTTTTCTTGATCAACTTTTAATAATAAACAGTTTAGCGTCAGTCACCTAATCAATTTATTAAGTAATTTTATTCCTTAGTTAAGATATTTAAATTAGTGATTATTACACTCTTTTGTTGATTTCTTTTACCTTATGATGATATGTTCAATAAAAGAACATAAGTAAAATGAAGATCATGCATATACAAGTAAGAACATGAAAAGCAGCAATTGGAATTAAATTTTTCTAAATGTGCATATTAGGTTTTTCCCAATCTACCTAATAATTTTATGTGATTTGTTTGATATTAACCAACAGTGGTTGCCAGTATGATGCATTCAGTATTGTTAAGCACAACTGAAGCTCAATTTCAAAAGAAGCGTCTGTCAACCTCGGATACAGTATGTAAGATTACACATATGATGGCCAATTACTGCTCTGTGAACACTTCTGACCATGAAGATCTAAAAGTAGCGGTAAACAATTTTTTCTGTAGGGTTTTTAAAAAGGCCACTAACTTCTCTCAGAATAATGGCAGCATATTTCTGTTAATTGAGTGGACTCTAAACTTCAATTAAAATTAGTGACTGTGTGGTTTGTATCTTGCATTATAGATCTTTTGCAGTCAAATGTTTCTGATCTACCAGAAATGAGAAAGGCGGGAAAAAACTTAGTAAAGGACTGGAAGAATAAACATGAATCAGAAAGCAAGCATGGTTCATAACCTGAAATTCAGAAATAAAGTCATCAATCCAGTAAATCAAACTTCTAAATCGTAGTCAAAAACATATTTACAAAGGTCCGTCTGCCAGGAAAGCTATGTAAAGAATAACAAATCAATCTGCTTGTTTTCCCTTTGAAAACTTGGATATACGAGGTGTGGCAGAAAAGTAATGAGACTGGCAACACTGCAAGCGATCTGGCAACACTGCGCTGTTGTCCTTGGTAGAGCACGTGTATCAGTACCCTCCCATAGCTTAGTGCGAGTTTCAACTCCTTCCGTTAACTACGTGATTTTTGTGACTGCTATTAGCGAAGTTGTGTTTTTCGTTGTGCGTCACGCAAAATGGAACAATGGAATTTGGAGCAACGTTGTGCCATTAAATTTTGTGTTAAGCTTGGAGAATCGGCAAGTGTGACGTTTGAAAAGTTAAAACAGGCCTATGGGGAACATTCTTTATCCCGAGCTCAAGTTTTTCGCTGGCACAAATCATTTTTGGAAGGCAGAAAACACGTTGAAGATGAACACCGTTCAGGGAGGCCTTCAACTTCGAAAACCAATGAAAACATCGAACGTGTGAACACTCTTGTGAGATCAGACCGTCGTTTAACATTAAGAATGTTGAGTGAACAATTAAATTTGAACAGATTTACTGTTCATCAAATTTTGACTGAACATTTGCACATGCGAAAGGTCTGTGCCAAAATGGTGCCGAAAAACCTCACAATTGAGCAGAAGGACAATCGAAAAAACAAGTGTCTTGATCTTCTTGACAGAATCACTAATGAGCAAGATTTCTTTAGTCGTGTGATCACAGGTGATGAATCATGGATTTTTGAATACGATCCTGAGACCAAGAGGCAAAGTCAGGAGTGGCACACTGCAAACTCACCTCGACCAAAGAAAGCTCGAATGAGCAAATCGAAGATCAAATCAATGCTGATTTGTTTTTTTGACAAAAGGGGAATCGTCCACAAAGAATTGTTCCTCCAGGACAAACTTTCAACCAAGTTTTTTATAAAGACGTCCTTGAAAGGCTCAGAAAAAGGGTCATTCGCGTGAGACCAGACATTGCAGACAAATGGATGCTCCATCATGACAACGCCCCATGTCACACTGCCCTCTCCATAACAGAATTTTTGACCTCAAAAGGCATTCCTGTGGTTCCCCAGCCCCCTTATTCACCCGACCTCAGTCCGTGTGACTTTTTCCTTTTTCCTAAACTGAAAAATGTCCTCAAAGGACGTCATTTCGGGACTTTAGAAAACATCCAAAAGAGTGTAACGGACATGCTGAAGACCATACCGGTTGAAGACTTCCAGCGCTGTTACCAACAGTGGGAACAACGTCTCCATCGGTGTGTAGCTGCCCAAGGGAACTACTTTGAAGGGGATAACATTGATGTTTGAAAAAAATAAAAACTTTGGTAAATAAAAAATCAGTCTCATTACTTTTCTGCCACACCTCGTATAGGATGTGTTTGTCATGATCTTTATATCCACAAATCTATGATGTCACCAGCCTGACACTTTCAGGTCGATTACCTAGCAAGTTTTAAAAACAACCAATCTACAAAATGGTGTTACGTAAAAGGCAGTAAAATAATTACATTTTTTTCTATGAAACTTTCTGGATGTAAAATAATTTCTAATTAAGAATCCTTGGGTTTGAAAAATTATAACTGTACACATATGTTTAGAAAACATCTCCAGGAAAGGTACAAAAAAAACCAAAGAAAACATGCAAATGATAACAAATGTAACAGTTTTCATCAATTTAGAAAATTCCAGGATATTACATTTACTTATTGTGTCGGTAACATAAAGTATTAAGAGGCCATTTTTTTCCCTTCATTTTCATAACTGAGTATGCACTCCAGCTGTCTGATACCAGTCACAATTCCTCTACAGTCTCAGAGTACTGCCATCTCTGCTCCGTATCTCAGGCTCATGCCCCGGGCAGTAACACGTTGCTTTTAACAGGACGGGCACAGCTGTCCCTAATTAATTGTAATCACCTCATTCCAGTTCATAACACAGCCACAAGACTTTTTCACAGAGCCAAAAAGGAAGCAATAATTAGTTCTCATAAGTCATTTGACCTGCTGCACAGACAGACACGTACTGAAGTAAAGCAATCTATTCTCCAATATATGCACACCTTTTCCTTGATGCGCTTGCAGATTAGAAACAGATCCAGTTGTGATAGATTCATTTTCTTTGGAGCCAACCATTCCTGCTCAGAGTCTGGCTCAGTTAGTGCTGTACAGCCTTAAGCAGTAAATGTGAGATCACCTTTATCCTCCCAGCTGTTAATTTTCCTATGCTCTGCCATCACAGACTAACTTATCTGAGTGTAAGAGAGTGACTCAACATGACTTGCTATAATTTCTGTGGCTGAATGACTCTCAGTGTCTGATAGTTACTAAGTGACAGTTTGTTGATTTCTAAAACTGAAGTGTCTCAACATGCTCAAAGTCAAGATGGCCACTGTATAAAATTTATAGTTAAAGCACACACTAAAACTACTGTATAACTCTCAGATGGTGTATACCAGCATTTCTCAACCTTTAAGTATTTGCGACCCGAGTTTTCATAACAGTTTTAATTGAGCCCCCCCCCAACATTTTTTTGAAACGTAGATGCATAATTTATTATACCTACTTAACTTTTAACGACATTTATCTAACTATATTTATTGTTCTAGTATCAGAATGTAGTTTAAGTTAATTTGTTTTGGTTTCAATAGATTTTTTTTCATATTTTTGATTCCTGTTTTCTTTCTTTCACATCTTTCGCGCCCCCCTTTTTGTTACTTCGTGCCCCCCTAGGGGGGCCCGCCCCACAGGTTGAGAACCACCGGTGTATACAGTCACAGAACAGTAAACTAAGGAATTAGGGAAAAGATAAAATGAGAAGATGACATTAAAGAAAACAAGAAATATACACAAAAGGTTACTTGTCCAATGCAGGTACTGTATGTCCAGCTTAAACTCCAGTTTCTGATTTAAGAAGTGATCTTGATTGCCAACAATGTTTATCATATTCAGTAAGTATCAACCCAAAGTCCAACACACACTGAACAGTTGTATGTACTGTGCTAAGAACACTGTAATTCAATTCACTTTAATGAAATTAATGCTTATTATGCCTGCTTTGTTTGGGATAACAAAGTGCCTTTCATGCAAATGTCTGTCACTGTATGATTCACCCTTCAGTGTTCCTTTGGGTAATGAAAGGAGGATTTTTAAATGACTCAATGTCCATGAGGCATCTGGACCAGACAGGACACTTTTTAAAAACCTGCTGTGGCCATTTATCTAGCGTTTTCATTGATCAACAATATCTAATAACTCACCATGAGAGTCTGTGACTCCTGCCTGGTTCAGAAAGACAGCATTCATCCATTTTCCAAAGAAGATAAAAGTGGTGTGAAATAATCAGAGGAGAATATAAGAAATGTTGGGGTTCCATTTGGGATACCTCATTTAATGATGTCATTTTAAAAGTCGAGAAAGTAAACTTAAGCATAGTTGTTCAGGGTCCACTCTCGCTTCATATGTGCTGTCATCTATACTAATAAAAGACAAAGCCCTCACTGACTGACTGACTGACTGACTCACTGACTGACTGACTCACTCACTCACTCATCACTAATTCTCCAACTTCGCGTATTGGTAGAAGGCTGAAATTTGGCAGGCTCATTCCTTACAGCTTCCTTACAAAAGTTGGGCAGGTTTCATTTCGAAATTCTACGCGTAATGGTCATAACTGGAAGCTATTTTTCTGCATATACTGTAATGGAGTTGAGCTCGAAAGCCGTGGAGGGGCGGAGTTTCGTGTGACATCATCACGCCTCCCACGTAATCACGCAGTACGTAGAAAACCAGGAAGAGCTCCAAAAACCGCTGAAGAAAACATACATTATATAATTAAGAAGGCAGCGAAACAATTAGAAGCGAACGAGTGACATATAAAACCATATTCAGCGGCTCACGTGAACTGACGCAGTGCGCAGACAAAAAGCAACAGTTCCAAAGAGTGCTGAACAAAAACCAAATTACACTGCTACGCTCAAATAGACAAACCACACGCCGTGGCGCAATAGTAGAGGCTTCGCCTCTAGCTCCGAAGTTCGATTCCCGAGAGGGGATGCACTGAGTATGTACGTGTGCTTCCCGATTCATTTTAGCCTTGCATCCCCTTGGTTTGAGACGTATAAAAAAATATGCGGTTAACGCAGAAAGACAGATCACCAATTGAAGCTTTATGAATAATGGATACTTTATTCGCGATCAATGATTGTTTTGGTAAAGCCATACTCAGTGTATTCATTAGATGAACGGTAAAAAAGTAAGAGCAAGGGGAGGGTAACTTATTGAGGCACGCAGGCAAAACCACAATAGCACGCGGGCTCGATGTACTGTAGTGCGAGTCAACTCGATCTGAATTGCACGATCACATTTGAAAAAATATATCTTTTCAACTTCTATTTAGTCGACACTTAGCATATACATATGTAAGGCTGCTGCACAACTCGGCACGTCTCCCATGTAATTGACTGCCTGCCCATATAAGGCCATTCTTCGCTGCGGTGTCTTTATTCGTTTCCTTGCTTCAACAAGGAAGCAGCTTTCTCACAGCTTCTGCGCTGTTTTATAAACGAACGACATATACGAAAGTCCTTTTTCCTTGCTTCGCCAACGAGGCAACCTTTTTATTTAATCCACGGGTTCTGCGCTGTTTTATTGTTCATTTCTTACGATTGTTATTGTTATTGTGTACGTATTGTACACTTAGTTTACTGTTCAAGTACCCATTTCCTTTATTTAATTTGCGGCTTTTCTGCTGTTGTTTTGTTCGTTTATTACAATTATACTTATTTCATTCACTTTCTTTGCCTGACTGCCTGCCCATATTAGGCGCTCCGCAGTTTTTTGGTGACGCAGCTTTCTCACAGCTTCTGCACTGTTTTATAAACAAACGACATATAAGAAAGTCCTTTTTCTTTACTTCGCCAACGAGGCAACCTTTTTATTTAATCCACGGGTTCTGCGCTGTTTTATTGTTCATTTGTTATGATTGTTATAGTTATTGTGTAGATATTTTATACTTTGTTTACTGATCAAGTACCCATTCCCTTTATTCTTCCAACTGTACCCCTATTAAAATGTCTATCGACGTCATCACCATCAATCAAAGAACTATCACTTACCGAGTGGTGTCCATGCCCGGAGATGGCGCCTGCCTTTTCCATTCTCTGTGTTACATATTGCACGGACATATCAGGCTCACTTTTGATATTCGCAAGGACATTGTGTCTTATGTATTAAATGACTGGGAGAGGTTCAAAGTATGGACTGATGATGGAAAAGGAGATAATTATAGTACACAGGAGCACTATAAGACTGAAATGCTTAAGCCCTTCACCTATGGTTCTGCATGTGAGTTGATGGCTGCCGCTGAATTGTTTGGTTGTCGCTTTCAAGTGTTCCGAAATAGGCAAATATTTTACACCTTTGGAGAACCGTCAATGCCTCTTGACACATGCTGAATCTCACTTCAACACAAATCCAGCTGATTATTACACCGGCAATCCAAGCTATGAGAACACAGTAAAAAGGAGGCGTATCAGACGTCGTGGTAGATTTTCTCATACAGCTAGACGGAATCAACTTCGTGCAGCTGCTACCAAATACTCTCAGAAAAATCCACAAATTCATAGGGACGCTGTCGCTAAATACTCGCAAGCACATCCAGAAGTT
>JANRMT010028174.1:67412658-67451638 GCA_026402145.1 Polypterus bichir lapradei
GAGAGACACACACACACAGGCGCGCGAGAGACACACACACACAGGCGAGCGGAAGAGACACACACACACACAAACACAGGCGCACGCGAGAGAGACACACGTGAGCTAGAGAGATGGCTGGACGCATAAGGCTTGTTTTTAAAGAGACAGTTGCAGTGTTACTTTTCTCTGTTCAAGGTTTTCTCAGTGTTATTCAATGTTTTTACATTTAGTTTACTATTACGCTGTGCATTCTATGGTATAATTAACTGTATTTGTGCTTAAAAATCTTTAAGAAAAATATATTTACATTACAGTGACCAAATTTTTCTGGGGACAGCCTGGAACACCAGCTGGGGGGCCGGGGGGGCAGAGCTCCCCAGAAGCCAGACAGACTTTAATAATGGAAATGCCTATTTTCGTGTTTCCTGCATCTTATTCTGTACGAGTTTCTTCCATTTGAAACAATCATATTATTAAACCACAAACATATACCCATTTTCAAAGTAGGGTTCTATACCATTGTATGCTATTTTTAATGAAATTACAGGCTAGATCTTGCCAAAAACAGTTTGTGAAAATTGACTGAAAGACACGCTTTCCTGAAGAGCAAATAACCAACTCATTAGTGTACATTATATAGTATACTGTATGTTATGGACGTACCGAAACCTTACATTGTTAATCAGGAATCGCAGTGAAAGTACAGAAGTGCCAGAAATGTTTTGTGAATAATTTATTAATACTTTCTGAAATTGAACATGACACTTTTTCAATGTTTATAAAGGAAAAACAGCTTTTCAATGAGTTACTTTCATAATCATGAAACACTAATATTTCTGAGATGAGTGGATAGCTTTCAGGACATCAGGATTTTGTAATAACATGTCATAAAACTTGTCACATGAATCACTGAAATTGCATTTCACAACCAGCATATGTTTCAACGTGTCGACTTTAAGTTGCGATTTTTCTGGTGTCCACATGTTGTTAATCAGAGAAAAGACTCTTTCAGTGGGAGCATTTGTCCCTGGAAGACATAATGCAAATTCTGCCATGAGTTTCACATTATCACATGGAACATAATGGTTGAAAAGTACTGAAAAATTTCCATCTATCGTTTCTCTATTGGTAATTCTGCTGTACCCCATTCATTAACTTTTTCTGCGGTGACATATCTTTGGATATTGGATATCTCATCAAACAGTTCATTGTCATTTATCTTGTCAGGAAATATGTCATTCACAAAACCAATGCACTTATGAACATCTTCCCATGAGAGTTGTGATCTCAAAAGCACCCAATCAAAAATATCGATCCCTTGAAATTGATTGCACCAGCGGTCCAAGTAATTTGCACTGGTTTCCTATAATTCAATCATTTGTGAAGAGAGCTTCTTCGTATCAATCTCATTCTCTAACTCCTTCAACTTCCTTTGAACTATCATGGGAATGAACTTCTTTCTTGCTCTTTCCCTGCATTTTTCATTAAGGTCTTTCAAAGATCTGTACACTTCAACACATGTTGCAGTCTGATTTTCAATTTGCAGAACAGTTGCTTGAAATGATGCTGCCTGATTATGTAAAAATATAACCACAGTTCTGCAGGTGGATCTTTAAAAAAACCTTGCAGCAAGACAGGGCATTTGTCTAATGAGAGAAAGTAGGATTTCAGCCCAGGATATATTTTTATAATCCTTTCTGTAGCTGGCATCATATTTAGCCATCTTGTTTTGCTGTAGCTTAATGACTTCTGATACTCTACTGAAACAAAATCACAGAATCCTTGTAAGGCAGCAACTCGAACAGTATATATGTAAAAGTACATATATATCTTATAACCAACTGTTTCAATATCTACAGGGAGACACTCCGCTGCTGATTGAATAGCACTGTGAACAATATGTGCTGAACATCCAAGGCCAAGGACTTTATGACTGACTGTTTCATTCAGTTCGCAATATATATTGTTTTTTCCCTTTCTCTCTGCACCACCAAAATTTGTATTGGCATTATCGGCACAGAAAGCGACACATTTCTGTGACAGCTGATGTGATTCCAGTGTTTCTGTAATATATTGGTGCTGTAGATCAGATGTTTCTCCAGGTAAATCTTTAAATTCAAGCATTTTTACTTGAATTCCTGTTGATAGCAAAAAATAGCGAACAAGTATGGGAAACAATTTCACCTCCTTATGATTGGATGCATCAATGAATATGGACACAAAGTTCGCATTTTCCAGCTCATCTTTCAAATGCTTCTTTACAAGAGATGAGAAAACTTTCACAACAATTGCTTCTGTCTTTGTTCTTGCAAAAGTAAACTTTGCTTCGAACATTTTTTGGATCAGCTTAGAGGTACAGTCCATGGAACGGAAGCTGTGGTTGTGACTGACTGTGTGGTATGTTATAGTACCTTCCGCAGCAGCTAGCTCCATTTCTTTTGTTCCACAACTTGCATTTCTGAAGAACTCTGTAAGACGTTTTGAAGACGCACTTGCACTTGCAGTTACTGCTCTTGTGTGCCTGCCTGTTCTCAAGTGGTTAGAAATATCTGTCGCACCATTATGTGCCACAGAAAATTCTACACTACATATGATGCATCGTATGTCTGATTCACTGTTTGTGCGTTTTATGAAAGGATATTTTGTCTGTAGAGTCTCATTAAATTTGCAGTTTCTTTTTGGCATCATGCACGGTGTCAGTCACAGATAAAAAGTAAGAGAAGACTTAGAAGATAGGAACACAAGTTAAAAACAAAATAGTTGAACAGTTTCAGTTCATTATGTACAGTTCAGTTCATAGACATAATGTAGCCGTAGGTCAGTTACACTTACAGAATAAACGTGCTTCATTCACGATATTGCATCCCATTTACATGTGCTACTGCTAGTGCATATCCCGACTTCAAAAGAAGAAACAGCAAACCAAATTCCAAAGAGGCAGGGGAAGAAGCAATGTCACTCTGCACTCTAAACTAAAGGAAAACAAAGTAAAATACAGCTGTAAGTGTAAGGAGCAGGCAAGCATCCGCAAATGTTGTTGTGACTTGTGTCAAATATTCATTCATTATTAATGTATAAATTAATATTATCAGATTCACAACTACGACGAAATTTACAGAGAGTACAGTCTGCAGACTTGAGACCATAGAGTAAAGTGTGTACAGCAGTACTTACTTAAAGAATAAAGAGCTAAAAGTAAAGTTAAAAAAATTAACTTTGTCAGCACTTTCAATTTTGTTGTACAAAATAAATTGGCAAGTTTAACTCTTTTAAGTTTAAGCTTTAACTTCAGTGAAAATGACTCACCTCGAATGCCGTATTGACAAGTGAATGACTGAATCAGGCATCAGCTCTTATATCAGGCTCAGAGCAGGAATAATGAGATAATTCCTGGCTCAGAGCATAGCATAGCCAAAACGTGTCGTATCACAAGGCACGGCCGATACCATCCGACGATGCGTCCGCTTCCGCCTTCTCGCCTTCCGTGTGTTTCCATACTGCAAACAATGGCCACCAGCAGGTGTCAGACTCAGAAGAAGGTCGGCTAACCGTCTGACGTCATGATGGGTAGAAAGTATGATTTGGAATCAGAAAGGCTGAATGGGATCTAGGCCTCTAGGGAAAAGTACGCATTTTGTCGGAAAATGCCACAGGCCGGGAAATTTCCTGATCTTTCGGGGATGCCGGGACGGGTGATCCAAAAATAGGGACTGTCCCGGGTAAACTGGGACGTCTGGCCACTGTATTTACATACAGTTCGCACGGTCTGGAACGGATTAGTTGTATTTACATACAATCCTATGGAGGAAATTACTTCGGTTCACTACCAAATCAGTTTACGACCAGAGTTTTGGAACGAATTATGATCGTGAACCGAGGTTCCACTGTATATTTTGTGAGAGATTGCCCAGCCAGAACACCTTCAGCTTCGAAGGGCAGGGGGAGACGGCATGCACTGGGCATTGTCTCCCCTGGATTGCTAGGTGACATCCCCTCCGGGTTGTAGCAGTGCCCAAGATTTCCACAGGGTATAATAAGAACTGGAGATCTTTGGCTCAGCTCTATTGAGTTACGTGGGTGCTTTCAGGGGGTGCTGTGGGGACTGGCGAGCCCTACTTTGTTGGGCTCTCGCCACACCTGGAAGTGCTTCTGAACCACAGCTTCGGGAAACCACAAATGCTTCCAGGTGTTACATAAAAGAAGCCCCCTACCTCAACTCTGGGAGCCAAAGTCAGGAGTAAGAGAAAGAGAGAAAGAAAAAGACCACAAAGTTATTGTGTGATATCTGTTGTATTTTGGTTTTGGTGTGGAAAACTCTTGCAAAGTCCTTTTCATATACCGAACTTGTGTCTGATCCAGTGTGTCAGGTGTTTGGGGAGCTAGATTGTCTACTGGTTGTCACTATATATATATATATATATATAGTTACGCAAGTGCAAGTAGGAGGACGTTGTATGGACCAAGCGAAGGTAATTCCACGCCAAGCCATGGGGTGGCAGTTGTGCACTAAACCTTCTCCTCTTATCCTTACAGACCAGCCGCGGGAAAACCTATTTGACTCAACTTTGAAGACGCCACTTTCGGTTCCAGTGCCTCGACTGATTTCACTTCTGCTTCCGGTGCCTCCACTGATATCACTTCTTGTTCTGGCGCCTTGACTGGCATCACTTCTGGTTCCCCTACATCACTTCCTGTCTGACTAGTTAAAAGCACCATCTCTTCTCAGTTCTGTTTTGGACTCCCGTAAACGTTATGATTTTCACAACCTTTTTGCAGCCAGGATCATAATATACTGTTGGCTGCCACATACCTTTTTAAGTGTGTCGAATCTGATCATTTTACAATATACAGGATTTAGAATCCTGATTATTCATGCCCTGGTTAACCAATGTTCTGCATTATCTGAAGTATATCTGTAAACATTATGCATTACTTTTCTTACGTTGTAACTCATAAGCCTTGAATACTGTACCAACCGTGTAAATATTATACTTTCAACCTCGACTGTGCTGAGTGAGCAGTCAAGTAGCTGGGGCCTCATGTATAAACATTTTCCCGCCTGCTAAATCCTTTACGTACGCAAGTTCTCTGCTTGATTTTACAAACCGATGGCACCCTGTGTCAAAGCAGTGCTTTTGTTCCAGTGCGGTTTCACTTTCTTTTTTAGATCCACATCACTGATGCGGCTTTATGACATACACTGAAGTTAACCGCATATTGGCCAAACTATTCCAAATGCCATATCTGCTTTAGCATTGTTACTATCAGTACATCACTCAGAGTATTTATCCCACTGTATCTGAGTGTGGAATCACAGCTCTACAGCAGCTGATCGTAAAGAGAATTATCAGAAAAAGCATCAAGCACACGCTGCCTCACATGTGCACTGTCTATTGAACTGCTCTCATACAACAAACACTTCAGAGCCTTTCCTGTATGGACCTCGCAGTTCAGAAACAGTTTTATCCCAAGAACTATGAATGCACTCAATCAGTCCATCAAGTGCTCCTTGTAAAACTGTTTGTACTTATAAGTACAATTACCTCACTGTAAACTTGCGATACAGTTATAATATTGCACAATCTGAGCCACTTTATAAAGCTTGTATTTACATATGATGATAACGTAATTTTTAAGATTAAATGCAGCAAAATATGTTTATTACATTATACAGATAAAATGTTAACATCATTTAAATAATCTATATTGTTAATAATTAAACATATGAGGACACGGTGGACAGCAATAGCGATGAGCTGACTCCCAGTTCAGGGATTGTTCCTGCCTTGCGCTGTATGCTTGCTGGGACTGGCACAACCCTGGATGGATAGATGGACAGAATAATTAAACATGTACTAGGTTTTGAAGAATCGTCGTTCTCATTTTACAGATGGCTTTACATCTATTACAGAGCTGATTGTGTGGTGATTGGGTATCTGGAGAACGAAAAGGAAGGACAGGAATTGGGGGTTAGTACGTTTGATAGAGACAGTACTGCTGCAATAAATTATTTTATCGAAGGTCGCGCACGATGCAGCAAGCATCTTGTGTGAGACAGGAACAATATTTGGACAGGGCGCCAGCTTGCCACTATCACTGCGCCACCGTGTTCCCATCATTGTGCTTTAATTCCTATCATCATGAAAATGATACCAAGTATGCATCTCAGTATTTAAATTATTCAGAGATCTGTAATTTCACAAATGTCAAGGATTCTGTGTCTTGTCAGAGGAAGAGAAAGCCCAATTAAGAAGCACATACTGATTCACACACATAGAGCACATAGAAAAACATACACAAAACAAAGCATTTAACGTGCTACTTTAGTTACAATGGGATTTGAGAAACTAAAGTTTATAGTGTTCTACTTTAATGACAAAATAAACTACATAATTAACTCTTTCAGGGCTGATGTTGACTTCTGTCAAAAGGAGGAGTTGACGATGGTAATCGATTGTAAACTGTGACAAAACCAAATGTTATGTTTTAGTTGGACTCTCATTGCTAGAAGGAAAGTTAGATTTATTGGTTTGACCGAGATTTCCTGCACTTGTATGAGTGGCAAGGCATAAACAACAGAAAAAATGGCACTGACATCTGGCGAGAGATCAAAGCAAATGCGTAAAGCAAAACACTCCGTGGACGACATTTTACCTATTATCTCTGAACTGGACTATGACTTGTCGGACTCAGATTTTGATACAAGTGATTGAAAATGAATGTGAGATTCCAGCTTCAGCTGATTGGTCCCCAGTTAATCGTTGTACTGACAATGTTCGCCAGGGAGGACTGCCACTTAACAATGACAAGAGGTAGAAACCAGATTGCAATGCCCTAAGACCCTGTCCCAGACACGCAAAGACAGCCTGGTTGCAAGCCTGCCACACATTTTTGGCAAACTGGCAGCCACAGTATGCAGCAACAGACATTTTATGTTGATTTCTGTGTGAAACCATTGCTTGTCAGAAACTATGTTTTTTTGGAAAAAATATTCAGCCCTCAAAGAGTTAAAGTGGAAATTTTGAGATTAAACTTGACATTTCAATCTTTTTTTCCCACTGTGTGCCTATTTTTTTTCTTTTCTCTGTACCCTAATAAGCTTCCATATGACTCTCAAATGAGGGGCTACGACTCGCCTTTTCATGGCGACTTTGATATCTGACAACGTCTTATTTATTTCAGGCACTGTATGACTTTGTGAACTTGAACTTTCAAGTTTCTCTGACACTCTATGTCACTCGATCAACTTCCTTTTGTTGTTTATACAACTGTTTAAACCAACAAATAGTATGTTTTCCTTGCATCCAGTTGGTATTCTCTGAAATTCTTCTATTTCCCCCAGTGGTTTTATCACTGTCTTTTCACAGAACACTGAGCTTAAGAGCTATTTAAATTGATTTGCATATTCAAAGAGGAGTAATTCTGGGAGGAATTGGGGAGTGGCAGCAGACGTGTGCATGTGCATTACATTTCACACTAACCAGGATTTATGCAGCAGAAGAACATGGGAGTTGGTTTATGCACAGATTTATGCATCTGAATTTTTTTGTGTGTACGCACATTTTCGCTTTTTTTACAACAACAACAACAACATTTATTTATATAGCACATTTTCATACAAAAAAATGTAGCTCAAAGTGCTTTACAAAATGAAGAATAGAAAAATAGAAGACACAATAAAAAATAAACATAAGTCAACATTAATTAACATAGAATAAGTAAGGTCCGATGGCCAGGGTGGACAGAAAAAACAAAAAAAAACTCCAGAGGCTGGAGAAAAAAAAAAAAAAATCTGTAGGGATTCCAGACCAAGAGACCGCCCAGTCCCCTCTGGGCAATCTACCTAACATAAATCAAAAAGTCCTCTTTGTATTTAGGGTTTTCATGGAAGGACTTGATGATGATGGTCACGTAGACTTCTGGCTTTCAGTCCATCAATGTTGGAGCTTCATGAAGCTTTGAGTAGGTGGTGGTGGTGCAGGCCGCCACCACAAAGAAACTGGAAAAAGAAACAGAAGAGAGAGTAGGGGTCAGTACGGATTTTGGAGCCACTATGAATAGTTATTATGATGAATTGAACATACAGAGTATCAGTATTAAGTTACAGTGAAGTTATAAAAAGGCCATGTTAAAGTAATGTGTTTTCAGCAGTGTTTTAAAGTGCTCTACTGTATTTGCCTGGCGAATTCCTATTGGCAGGCTATTCCAGATTTTAGGTGCATAACAGCAGAAGGCCGCCTCACCACTTCTTTTAAGTTTAGCTTTTGGAATTATAAGGAGACACTCATTTGAGGATCTGAGGTTACGATTTGGAATATAACGTGTCAGACATTCCGATATATAAGATGGAGCGAGATTATTTAAGGCTTTATAAACCATAAGCAATATTTTAAAGTCAATCCTGAATGACACAGGCAACCAGTGTAGTGACATCAAAACGTGAAATGTGCTCGGATTTTCTTTTCCTAGTTAGGATTCTAGCAGCTGCATTCTGCACTCGTTGCAGGTGATTTATGTCTTTTTTGGGTAGTCCTGAAAGGAGTGCGTTACAGTAATCTAGTCTACTGAAAACAAAAGCGTGAATTAATTTCTCAGCATCTTTCAATGATATAAGAGGTCTAACTTTTGCTATGTTTCTTAAGTGAAAAAATGCTGTCCTAGTGATCTGATTAATATGCGATTTAAAATTCAGATTATAGTCAACAGTTACCCCTAAATTTCTTACTTCCGTCTTAACTTTTAATCCTAATGCATCAAGTTTATTTCTGATAACCTCATTGAATCCATTATTGCCAATTACTAAAATTTCAGTTTTCTCTTTATTTAGTTTGAGAAAATTACTATTCATCCATTCAGAAATACCAGTAAGACATTGTGTTAGTGAATCGAGAGAGTCGGAGTCATCAGGTGCTATTGATAAGTACAGCTGTGTGTCATCAGCATAGCTGTGGTAGCTCACGTTGTAACCTGAGATAATCTGACCTAACGGAAGCATATAGATTGAGAAGAGCAGCGGACAGCAGAGAACAGCAGCGGACCCAGGACAGAGCCTTGTGGAACACCATATCGGATATCATGTGTCTTGTGTTATCATGTGTTTAGTGTGAATTCTATGCACGGCGTTATGCATGAGGCCCCTGGTGACTGTGGGAATGTGGGTGTGACACACTTGCTCCTTTCCAATTGCATCCCTTAGCTATTGTAAGTGTGTCACTAGTATTGACCGTTGTCACGCATATGTGCATGAGAGACAATTTAAGGGCTCACTTGATGGCAATTATCCACTTAATCAAGGGTTTGCATTGTTGCTTAATGGCTTCTCTCTTTCTGTCTCTGCAGACCATCAATGACATCACTTCCATCTTCCGCCTACCTGAACTCACCTTTCTCCTACATGAAGCATTGAAAACCAGTTCCAAAGCCAACTTGGAGTAATTGTTTTGCAACTCATATCTGAAGGAGACTAACTTGCATTTTCTTTGTTTCTCTGCAAATTTCAATGCTGAAATTACGTGAGGATCACTTAGGTGCCCCAAACCTTCATTGCCTATTTGTGTCTTTTCTACAGTGTATACACATGCTCTACTTGGGATTTTTATGTTGTGACAGTTTTTAGGGCTTTGTCTTCCCCTTGAACCCTCGGACAAAACGTCAGACACCAGGTAAAAGTCCAAAGTTTAGATTTAGCTCAGCTCATGCATCTGGAATTTCCCAGTGTCCTTTATAGTCCATGACCCTCAGTCCATGTGATTTCCTAGCACTTCCGGGTCAGATCAAAACTCTTTTTTTTTCATCCCGGAAGCACGTCATTTCCTCTGTCCATGTGACTAGGATGTAATTCCGAGTTATAGGGCAAATATAAGTCTTTGAGCCTCCCTGCAGTGTCCTCTTGCGGCCCCCATGGTATCCAGCAGGACTGTGAAGGAAAACTCCAATATCCATGATGCCCTGCTGGAATTCGGGGCACCTCCATGCTGCTGGAAGGGCTCCATCTAGCGGTGTGGGGGTATGAACAGCCGGCCATTGTCCACAATGTTTACACATTTTGTCATCCATATGTGCATTGGGATTGTCAGGATGGGTCTGATAAATTGACAACTACCATCACAGTGCAAGAGAAGGTGTGGCCACTGACAGTGTCTTCTGCTTTTCCCAAAGATCTGAGCTGTCACTAGAACAGGAGGCCTAACCCCAACTCTAAAGGATGGTGTTGATCCTGCCCTGTTCAGGCTGTAGTCCATAAAGTCAGGTGGCGAAGACCAGATGTGGTTTGTTGACTCCTGGATGCGTTGAGATATGGAGCTCTTGAAACCATGCCGAGTGTTGTAAAAGAACACATGTACAGTAGCCAAGAGAGCAGGAGTATGTCTCCACTATATGAATTGATCATAAGGATGGGATAGGTATTTATCCTGTGCTTCTGTTTCAATAAAGATTGGAAAGTCCTCTTCAAATATCTTTAAAAACAGTTTGTTTTTTTTTTCTAAGGTGGCTTTGCACAATGTTCAGACCTGTTTTGCTCCGGTTCCAGACTAAAGATGAACCATTGCTCAAATCAATCAATAGTGATGTCAATGTGAAGTGGTCATCAGACCTTAACCCAGATAGTGAAACTGATGCACACAGCACTGTAAAGCCATAATATGCCTGGGGACTTTGGTCACGTGAAGCTTCACCATGGTGGTGGTTAATCAAATTAATTCTCATCAAGTGCAAGAAAAAGAAAGATGTTAACCACCTAAGCTCTCTTAACAATGCAGCAACTGTCAATATTCACATCAATGGAAGTCTAAAATAGCACAATGGGAGCATCGATTATGTAGATTAGGCACAGAAAACAGACATTCCACCATCTTATGTTCAAGCAACAGAAAAAATATTATAAGAAAAGTACACAAAGAAACAGGCTTCTGCTGTCCCACCTGCAACGTCTTACAGTGCGCTGGTGACTGTTTCAAATCATATCACACAAAGGCTGTGTACTAAATGTGCATCAGTACAGCAGTGGACACTAGACATACTTTCCTACTGTATTTATGTTGACATTTTGGTATTTACATGTTTCTGTTACACATGATAACATTTTTTTCTTTTTGAAAAACATTTTGCAATTTAGACTCAAGTTTTCCAGGGGTAGACATATCACAAAGGAGGCTACAAGTTGCTGTTATTCAGGTTCATTAGTCTTTCAATTTTATTGCCTTTATTATAGTTAATTTTGATTGTAATTAACATTCTGATGTAGTAAATACAATTCAAGGCCATAATCAATGTATAGCTCATGTTATTTATTGTTTTTGGTTTTTTTACAATGCTGATCTGTATACTATGTTGTTAAAAAAAGTTGTAATATGTAAAGAGATATACAGTTACCTCATGTTAGAGTCAAACAGTAACTTCCAGAACACAAGATAATCATTAAAGCCACCATGCGATTTAACCACTGTTTGAGCTTTTATTGCACTAGCAGTTTGGACGGTCAGACTGAGCTGTGCTATGTAATCTCACCATCAAGTACGATTCTTACTTTTTATCTGTTTTGGATATATCAATTTTGGATATATTTGTTATTATGTTGGCCTCTGCTGTATTACAAAAACATATCTGCCTTTCATGTAAATAGACTACGACTGTGCACTGACTGAAAACTGTAAAGTTTTACCAAATAATGAGATTAAGCATGATTAAAGAAAGGATGTACAGATTGTTCAGTACTGAAGGAAACAAGACAGATCCAAAGGAAACAGAACAGATCAAAACAGGTACCTGATGTGAATAGGCAAAACAGAAATTAGACATAGACACAGAAAGGTACAAAGAGAGATCTTAATAAAACATACAGCTTGTAAATAGAAGTGAGAACTCAGTAAACTTTACTAATGAAGAAAATAAAATAAGTTAAAGAGTCTTTCACAATATGATAACACAACAGCTCCCTAGAATATTATCATCTCTAAGCCTTGTAACTGGCATCTAACCTTCATTCATGATTTCACTTGCCAAAGGTGTGACGCAGGATTTCAGTGAGATATGTAATGATAAGCATCCATCCATTATCCACCCATTCAAATGTAACGATTCATTATACGGCTGTGGAAAGCTCTATTCCAACAGAATGAAGGTCAAGATGGTAACCGACTCTGGATGCGCCGTCAGTCTATACCAAGACAAACTGGCAAATTAACTCCCGAAAAGCGTTTCAGTAACATTTGAAGACCCTCTTGCTTGGTGAATTTCTGTCTATCTGCTGTTAAGGCTTGTAAGCTAGGAATTGTAACTACTTGTAACTTGCATTTTGTTTCAATCTCTTCACTTGTGGTCATCATGTAACTCTTCTCCTGTAACACATTTTTCCTAAATAGCCTCCCAGTCTGATATCAATTATAAATTATTATTTAATTGATACTCAATTGTGTTAACTTTTTTTAAGTCGCTTTGGATAAAAGCATCTGCACGCCAAGTGAATGTAAATGACGGAGTGGTGGCTCTGAGGCTAGAGATCTGCACTGGCAATTGGAAGGTTGCTGGTTCGAATCCCGTAAAATGCCAAAAGGGACTCTACTCTGTTGGGCCCTTGAGCAAGACCCTCAACCTGCAATTGCTGAGCGCTTTGAGTAGTGAGAAAAGCACCATATAAATGCAAATAGTTATTATTATTATTATAAAGATACCAGCACTCACCAATAGAAGGACAGTTTGCAGTTTGCAGTTAGCAATAAACCTAAAACATACTTCTTTAACATGTAGAAATACTTTGAATTTCCATAGAAGATGCAAGCTCAAAAATTAACAGAGTAGTCTAAAACTAAACCCCTGAAGCTATAAATAAGGAGCATTAAGCATTGCCTCACCTTAACAAACAATGTGTCCCTATTGTGATTCCAGTTCTATTTATGGCAAATTAATAATATTTCACATCTTCTCACCTACCAATGGATTTAGTAAGCTTTCAAATTGTACAGTTTTCTAAAACTAACACTTTCTGAAGGAATCACATAATATGCAGGGGAACACTATGTTGTTATGGTCTGTGGTGAGGAGATGACACTAGCCTCTTGGGGAGGGGGGTCTTTCCCCTGTTGCTATAGTGACAGTCAGCCTACACAAACCCTGTTTTGTAAAGGATAGAGAGCAAGCACTCAGTGAGAGCTGGGTGTCATCTAAAATCACATTCCATACTTTTTTCACCATGCATGCCAAAGAAGGAGTGAGAGAGCGAGACAGAAATAGTTTTTCTCTGGGTAAGTCACACTAGGAAGTAACAGTCGCTGTGCAGCTCCTTCTGTCCTGCTAACATGAAGAACACTATTTATTAGAATCTGAAAATGCTGTGTTTTGGGCAAAATATACCAGTATATATTTTGAAGGCCTTAATTATTATATATAAAAGACCAGTTCTTTCTTTCTGTCTGAAACACTTCCTGAATATCTGTAATGCTGTGTGTCTGAAATGTTTCCTAGATGTCTGCAATCCTTTTGTCCGTTGCATCACAGAGTCTATGGCTGCACTGATCATACAGCTGGTAACTCAGTGCATAATATGAAGAGTT
Source organism: Polypterus bichir lapradei (assembly GCA_026402145.1). NCBI lineage: Eukaryota > Metazoa > Chordata > Cladistia > Polypteriformes > Polypteridae > Polypterus > Polypterus bichir. The sequence continues at coordinate 67,426,191 of JANRMT010028174.1, forward strand.
ACAAGAACAATTACTTTGCAGCATCTCTATTGCTTTCATAATCTCAAGAAGGGCTGCATAAAATTTAGTGATATTCTGGAATATTGATGAAATTCACTTTGTGTGTATTTGCAGACTTATCAGGCTTTTATTTGGCCGACAGTCCAAGTGTTAGTCACAAATATTCTTTAGGCAAAAAATAGTTTCGGGAAGCCTTTTAGATAAGCTGTCTTTCACTTTTTTTCTAGATTTTGATAAACTTTTTTTTTAACAATTATTAACAATTAATGTAAGTTTAGATGTGATCTGACAAATGGCTTGTTACTATGAATTTTTGAATTGATTTTTAAAGATGTACTCACACTAGCAGTTTATTCCATGCCCTAGCACATTTGTCTGCATGTAAAGTATAGTTCGTTTGACTAGTGCAGTGGTTCTCAAACTGTGGGACGGGACCCCCTAGGGGGGCGCGAAGATGTGAAAAAAAGAAACCAAGAATCAAAAATATGAAATATACATCTATTGAAACCAAAACAAATTAACTTACAGTACATTTTGATACTAGAAAAATAAATACAGAGTTAGATAAATGTCGATAAAAGTTAAGTAGGTATAATAAAATATGCATCTATGATATATCATTAATTAAAAAAGGACATATTGGTATTAGTGGGCTGCTTTCAAAAAAACATTAGGGGGGCGCATTTAAAACTGTTATGAAAACTAGGGTCGCAAATACTTAAAGGTTGAAAAACGCTGGACTAGTGTGATCACTCTGTGCTTGGCCAAGTGTACCGTGCACTGGCCCGCTTGGAAGAGGTGAACTCGAGAATGTTTCAGTAGAATTTTTGGAACAGTGTGATCGCTAAATGTGCCCCAGTATGAAAAGCAGACATGACATCAATGACAAGTCAGATAGTGCAATTCTCATTTCATGCAATACCATCTGAGTTAAAAGCAGGTTTTTATTCTCACCTTATACATGAATGTGAATTGTAGTTGGTAAGAGAAGCTGCAAATTCTTCCCTTTACATCATTTGTCACCGTAAAAATCTTCTTGGACGTGCAGCATGATTAACAGCAAAACGCTGCGCTGCACACTCAATAAATCTGCAAGAGGAAAGAGCATTATCCCGCTCTACATGACTCCAAAAAAAACACAAAATAAATAAAATCATTTTGACATGCATGCTGTCACTCCGTGTTCGGATCTTGTTTTGGCTTTCCACAAAGTCACATGGTCATGATGAAAGCAGGCCCAAGCCCGGAATGTTAAAACACAGTGTGAGTGCAGGCCAGTGGAAAAGTAGGGAGGGGTGATAATTGTGTTTGGGCACGGTACAGAACAAAGTGCCTACTGTGAGTACACATTAAATTGACAAAATACTGCTGTCATTGCTAATCCAAGTGTTGGCTCATCTCAATTGTCTTTGTTGTCACAGAGTAATCAGAGAGGATCGGAAGGCTACCTTACATTTACAACATCTGAGAATGTAAGAAATTCTGAGGATAGATTAAACATTCCTGTATGGAGCTAGTAGCACTGCAGTCACTATTTAAGGAATATTCAAGGAAATCTATTACACCTTATTGGATGAAAAGGATGAAGATCTAGAGCAAGGATAAAGATAACATGGAACGTTTTCAGATCTTGCCTACCTCCATATAAAGAGAAATGTTTGATCACTTTGAAATAATATGAATGAACAGTCACATTCCATGACACGCCATAAAGAGCTCAGGTACTGTGGCATTTTGGGTATTGCAGAGAACCAGCTTATCATTCTTATTTCAGACACTATTTTAACACTGATATGAGCAGATGGAGTGGAAAAGCATGAGGAGGACGAGTGGACATCTATGTGAATGAACAATGGTAAAAAAAGTGAGTACATTACAATTAGAACTAAAATGTGTGATCAAGACGTCCACATTAAAGCCTAGGGAGATAATCCTCCTGAGAAATGTTTACTAACTCAGCAACAGAAATGATTCACTATGTTACAAACACTAACAGTGAATTATTCTGATGGTAAACTTTAACCTAAGGAGCTTTGTAAGGAATTTTTCAAATGTATTGATAAATACTTCAATTGCTTCTTGTGGGTTTTTCCGCTCAGCTGATAAAGTTGGACTTCCTGTTAGATCTTAACTCCTGCAAATGTTTGTCTTAGTCCTTGATCAACAGTACTGGAGTTCTGATCAATAGGCATTGCTAGGCTCTGACCCTTGTACTTCTTCACACTTGCAGAAATTCTGTCTCACCTTCATCAAATCCTTACTGCAATGTAGTTTTCAATAGCCTCTTGGACAAAGTATCAGCAGATAATAAGTTTAAATTGCTGCTGCTAGACTAGTGATAAGCAAAATGATTCACATGAAATTGAATCCACAGTGAAACTCAGTGTTATGTTTTGCAAAAAAATAATTGTGAAATAATGTTCCTTCAGCAAAATTCATTCCATTCACACATAAACAAAACCGTTTAATTCATGTCTGAAAGCATTTCCATACATTACTGTAATTCAGCTTGTGTTTCATAAAGACAGTTGCTCGGAAGGACAAAGTATGGAATGGAGGAAGGTGGCAGCAGCTGTTTTCCAGGTACTGAGTAATCTTGAGGGGAAAACACATTCATGTGCACAATGGTGTATTCTGATGTGTCTTTGTAGGCAAAATATGTAGCTTGCCATACCTTTTAAAATGTACTCCTAAAATAATGATGTGAATGGCAGGCGTGAATAGTATTGATTTCACTAGGGTGGTACAAGTTACATGTATTACGCAGCCACAGAAAAAAGAACACAGGTAAACACAGAAGTGCGAATGAGGCTTTTATGAAGCAATATTCTTTTTTTTCACTTAAAAACTCTTTTTAGTGAGTTTTGTGTTTTGCAATTGCAAAATCTCCTGCAAAAGAAATTTTAGTGTTAGTTTTTCACAACTATGAATCGAAATATACCTGTTTTGCTCTTTATAACTTGCAACACAGACCAAGTATAATGAACACATCATCACTTACTGACTAAACTGGCTTCTAGTGTGATATCACATTATGATTAAAACACTCCTACTGACTTACAAGGATGAACGTTTGAACACCTGAGATTACCTGTCATCAGCTAGGCAGCTGGCATTGGCCCACTCAGTATTCCAAACACTTCCTGAGCAATTCTGGGCCATGCAAATTTAGGTTACTCTCTGGACCCTTCTGTTCATGAAGATACATCAGTGATCAAATTCAAATCAAGATTTGAAAAAAAAAAGCCTGCTTTAATTAGCCATACCTGTAACTAGTTTGTCTACCAACCTTACTAAATTTTAATCTCGGACCATCAATGCGCTCTCTGGACAGTTCAAAGTTACTTATATGGGCTCCAAGATTTGTCTGCATCTAATCTGTATGCATCGAACGACTTTTTACTGTATCTTGTTACTTTGAAATGCAGTCCTATTTACTTTGTAAAGTTTCTTGAGACCTGTATAGCAAATGGAAGAACAACTCAGAGGCTTGTGCTATGCCATCCTCTAGCCACAGACCATAATAAAAAGTTCCCATGCATGTCATGGGATTCTTTCATAAAGCCTTAGTTTTAGGGTGAAACCTGCATCATGTGAAACTGCGTGTAAGGCACTTTCTGTAATAATAAAAGAAAAAGAAAGGAATCAGAGGATCTGACAAATGTATTGAGTATCCTAGGGGATGCCTTCTAGGAATGTGCCAGTTAAACCATAGCTTAGTCTGGAAATGGGAAGGGAGGGTGAAAGACTGTGACAGTAAAAAGAGACAGAAGTAAGTTTTAAATGTGGAGACAGACTTGTAACTCAGAAAGCCATGCACCTTCATAAAAAATTAAATCAAGAATTAAAGATACAAGGTTAGACTAAAGTAGCTAAAAGTCTGTATCTTAGAAAAATGGAGGTAAAGAGGTAAATTTAAGACTGATGGAAATACAGAATTGAAAAGACATTGAGTAAATTGAATTATGTTATATTAAAATGTGTTCTGCAAAATAAACACACATAATAAGAGAACTGGCTAAAATACATCTTCATTAAAATATAATTAAATAACACCTGGGTTGAATTAAAATACTTGCCTATAGGTAAAATCGAAGTAATTCCCTGGGAACCTTCCAATCTTAACATGATTTTATTTTCCTTAACACTTTTTGAAAAAGTACATGATGAGCTATGGTGACCTTAATGGCCTTTTCACGTCAAAACATTTTCTTAGGATTTCATTCCCTACTTATTTTAAGACTGTGTGAGCTCACTTTTGAAGCTCTGTCTCAAGGCTAGGAATAATAATGGCTATTTTCTATTTTAGGTTCTACGATTGCCTTAGTTAGGGACTCTTCAGGATGCCACAAGAATGCAGGTCATTCTGTTAGCACTGGTACATACAGTTTCTACATGGATGAAAAAGGTTTAGCAACTCTATTGCTGGGATCATTCTGGGCTTACACAAGCACACCGTGTCTGAACACTAGAAGCTTCTAATAATTAGTAGGTAACAAAAGGAAAAAACAGAGAGAAGAAGAAGTGATCATTAGCTAAGAATTTTATTAGAAGCACAAATGAAATTAGGTGCCAAAAGGCAGGGAAAAACAAGCAGAGGGGTGGCTCTGTGGCTAAGGATCTGTGCTGGTATCTGGAAGATTGCCGGTTCAAATCCTGTTACTGCCAGAAGGGATCCTAATCCACTAGGCTCCTGAGCAAGGCCCTTAACCTGAAAACTGCCCCAGGGGTGCTGTACAATGGCAGACCCTGTGCTCTGACTCCCAAAGGTCATACGAACAGACAATTTCCCCTCAGGGGTTAACAAAGTATATCAAATCAAAAACAAAAAGCAAAGTCGGGGCAGGCTGAAAGGTCTGAATATCAGGAAGAGCTAAGGAATAACAATTATAATTGTTATAGTCAGACCTTTCAGCCTGCCCCTAACTTTGCTTTTTTGTCAACAAACAAAGAAGAAAGTTCATAAATAAAAGAAATGCTCAGAGAAATAAAATCAGTAATGATGGGTTTTGTCTTTTTTATTAAAGCAGCCTAAAGCTAGGTGGACAACATCTTAAATGACCACACTATACTGACGTTACATGTATAGAGCTGGTCACATGCCCAGCAACAAATTAATTGTTAAAAAACAAAAGATGGCTGTGTGTAGGTAGCCATGTAAAAAATAATAAAATAAAAAAATATATCAAAATGGTGGCACAATTACATCTTTCTAAAAAAGATAAAAATAAATCATATGCATAAAAACACAAATGACACATCTCAAAACAAAAACTAAAATAATCACACCTGTCAGCAGCTTATTTATAACTATTTCGAAAGACGCTCTTTTTTCCTGAATTCTGGCTACAGAAAAAACTACTTTAGTAAAGCCACATTTTTTTTGTTAATTTGTTTTGATTTATTCAAATGTTTAAACCCTTATTAATATTTTGTTTCAATTCTGTAATGTTTGCACATGTATTTACTGTATTGTTGTTTTTACTTTTAGTCTGGTGTGGCCTGCTTGGGGCGCACCAGCCACCCACACCCGACACAAGCAGACACCAGGCTCAAGTTTCAGCACAGCACACGTTTATTATAAGTGGGGAAGCGGTTCTCCCTCGCTCCCCACAGCAGCACAGTACAAAGCACCAATAAAGCACTAATAACTGCAGTACTTTGTCTTCTTTCTATTTTCTCCACTCCTCCTCCAAAAAGTTTTGTATTCTCCCTCCCGACTCTGGCTCCCGGAGTAGGGGTAGCTGGCTCCTTTTATAGAGAAGGGTACCAGAGATCTCCTTCTGGCAGCACTTCCCGGTTTGGCAGCATTCCTGCCATGAAGGGTTCTGCCATTTCCACAGCTTTCCCTTGCAGCATCCACAGAATCCAACAGGGCTGCAGTGAACTCCAGCTCCCAGTGTGCCCTGTAGGACTCCGTGGAGCCACAACAATGCAGAGGGACTGTCCTCTAGTGTCCCGGGGACGTAATGCCCAGACCACGCTCTCTCCCCTGGTCCTCCACCATAAATACGTCCCGGCTGGACAAGTGCCCTCACTGTACACAACACTGGTAATGTCATTTAATGTATTTGTCACTGCCATTTTGTATGTCCCCGGTCATATTGCTCATACATATTTAAGCTCCGTTCCATTCAAAGTGAGACATTGGAATTTTTTGAGTTCTTAATCAGAATTTTTAACTGGAACTCCCCCTTGTGTCAGATTTCTAACTCATAAAACTCCAAGCTGATCTATCAAGTCCAAGTATGTCCAACTTCAGATCATGACAACATACACCTCAAACTTTAGTGAAAACTCCTGTATTATACTGTTTATTAATACTCCTGTCTACTTGTGTCTCATTAAATCAGCTGTACAATCAATACTGTCCAACTTTTAACTGTGGACATGTTGCTACGGTGCTTGGATGCACAAAATTACACAATGCGTTATTATCAACTGCTACTTATTTTGATGGAGCAAACACAATAAAGGTTTTCCTGGATGTGTCCATCTTGGTTTTCCAAATGTTTTACTGGAATGCAGATAATTCAGGTGTGATATCATTCCCACATTCCCCCCTCAGGATTGGATGCAATACAGTGCTTTTCCAATTTAACAATGTCAATAGAGGCATTCATCTACTTTTATCAACGTGCCAAAACTTGCTGCAGTCTGTATTGGCTGGAAACGGCCACCATAAATCCTTACTAATTCTGCCACCTCACTTTCTATCCCTTGGCATGCTGAATCAGTATTGTGATCCATCTTGATTTCTAACCCAGAGCTATGTCGAAAGTGGCATTAACACTGATATAAAATTAGTTGGGAAGTGTATGATTCCAGATAATTCTGATTCAAACGTTCAACCATAGGTCTAAATCTGCTCTGAAAAGCTGGGACTTTGTGTTTTTTTGCTGTTTGCATTTCTCTGAAAAGTTCAGATCCGTGTCACTAATGCCTGTACCAGTGCCATTGCTTCAAAATAATATTAGTAATACAAACAAAGCGCTGCACCATTAAAACTTGTTCCCTACACTTTCACCCGAACTCCATGTACATTGCTTCACTCATCCTCTTCTATCCTCAGGTGTTCTTGTTTGATTTTGTTGACAAATATTTTGTCAAACATAGAAAATGCCAAACACATAGAGCAAAGAATGTACTGTATGTTTTTCCTCAGAGTAGGACAAACCTTTTCACTTTATCCCATTGTTTGGAGGAAATAGTCTTGTATACACCCATTGTTGAAGATTTTACGTGTGGATTGAGGTGGGAAAAAGGCTAACTCATTTGGGTGAGATTGTGAAATGTAATAAAATGTGAGCTTCGTTCTTCTGCTTTTGTTACTTTGCTCTTAATTACTTTCAGGATTCTCACATTCTGCACTTAGCAAGTATATTTGTTGCAGCTTAGTGGGGCTGCAGCATCCACACATTCTGGCTCCTGGATAGTCTCATTAGCCCTAGCTGACATATTGGCAGATGAAGGTATTGGGGTTAATAGATTTTCTTAGATTTTTTAATAGATTTCTTCACATGTGTTTCTAATAAGGATGGAACGACACTAGAATACTACAAAGAGCAGTCCTGTCTCTTTTCCACTTCACTCTGTACGCCTCTGGCTACAAATACAGCACCAGGTCATGTCCCTTGCAGAAATTCTCAGATGATTCTGCACTTATGGGGTGTACTGATAAAGGGTATGAGACAGAATAAAAGAGTCATGTGTAGAACTTTGCTTCTTGGTGCAAATAGAATTGCCTGCATTTTAATATCAGCAAAACCAAGGAACTGGTTATTGACTTTCATCACACCAAATAGCCTCTATGTCCAGTCACTATTCAGGGAGTGGATGCTGAGGTGGTCCACTCTTGGGGTTCCACATTAATAACAAGTTGGAATGGTCATGAAACTCAGAGGAACTATATAAGAAAGGGCAGAGAAGGCTCTTTTTCCTTAGGAGACTGTGTTCCTTTAATGTGGGAAAGGACATCCTTCACATCTTCTACAACTGTGTGATGGCCAGTGTGATTTATCTACACTGTGGTGTGCTGGGCTGGTAACATCACTTCAAGAAAGGCCCACAGAATCAACAAACTATTTAAAAGGGTAGGCTAAGTTATGGGACACAGACATTCTGGGCTCCCTGGAGATCATAGCAAAGGAGAGAATTAAAACAAAACTGAGTGTCATTATAAACAATGCTGCACATCCTCTCTCTGACACACTAACACTGAGGATATTCAGTTTAAATTGAAAATCTTGATATTGTTTTAAAACTATTAAGTTCTTAATATTTATATTTATTTCTGTGCAAACTAACTTGTTGTGTAACATATTTACAGTATGTATCTGTTGTTAAAAAACCTTTTACAGGAAGGATTTTATGGGCCTTCAGGAAAAGGAATGTGCTTGTCTGCCCTCTCCATAGTAATGATGTCCTATCCATAAAAGAGAATAAAACTTAATCACGACCAGATGTGCAAAGGTAAAAAGTGGCCATATCATCCAGTGGCAGACAGATGACCCGGTAATGAGTAGGAACAGACTCTGTTAAAGAGACAGATCAGGATGAAGAGTAGCATTACTGGAGAGATTCTGAAGGAAGGCCAGAGAAGACAGCATCTGCTGGCAATTTATTTAAAAGTTTTAACCTGTATGCTCTGTCAACGAAAAATAAAAATGGTGGTGCTTCAAGTCTTTTTTCTTATTTCTGCAGGTTTTTGTCTACTTTATATGAACTGTGGAACAATCTGTAATATTCTAATTTTTTGCATGTCTTTCTGTAGTACATTGAAATATATTTATATACAGTATGTTCATTCTTTAAAGCACGGGTTTCGAACTCCGGTCCTGGAGGGCCACAGTGGCTGCAGGTTTTCATTCTAACCAGAAATAAAAATGTTGTTGTTATTATGTTTTAGTTTTTGGACTGCTAGCAGTTTGCGGTAGGCCTCCCCCTGGTGATGCCCCTATAGCAGCAGTGTCAAGCTGTAATTGTAACAGGCTTCCTTTTTAAAAAAATCTTATGAATAAACAAAATGAGATATGAAGGCTTCAAATCACCTTTGTTGTACAGCATACATTTTTTGTCTTTGTCTTTAGCTGATACAATGTAAGATACTTTTTTAAAGCATCACATGTGACAAGAGAGAGCCACAGCAAACTCTCCTGTCTGTATTGTATAACTTGCTCCTAAATAAACACAATGTAGGCATTTCTTTGTCTGATCTATTTTTAGTGACCTGCTTTCAAAATTTAAAAAATGCAATTTGAAAAGTGACAAAGGTGTAGACTGAAGTTTAAGGCTGTCAGCTTTTCTTTGGTGTTTGGCTTATATTTTGAATCATTTTATATTCTGAATCAATTTTGAATCATTCCAGCTTGTCAGCTCTGTAATGTCTTATTCTGTTTTTCAACTCAGCTCACAACTGGTGTTGTGCATGAATCTGAAATTAAATATATGCGACTACCACATACTGTATAATGTCTCCTGAGTTCTAACCATTTAATGCAAAAGTATAATAAAATGATAATTCACTGAGTGGTAAGTCTTGTACAGGAGTTGGTGAGTAAAATAACTTCCATTACGGAAGCAGAACTTTCACCAATCCCAGAAACATTTTGACAGTATTCTTCATGAGAAGTAATATAAAGAAAGACCACAATTACCTAGCAAAATATTCACTCTTTGGCTATGATGATTTACCAACTTTTTATTTTGAAAAGCCATCAAACTCTTTTACTGTAATATTTATAACTGGCATCCCATCCCTGGTTAGTTCCTACTATGCAACTAGTGCTATCTGGACAGGATGAAACCTAAAAGCAGAGCCAAACTGACACAAAGAGAAAGAGAGAAGGTCAAATTTACATGTCCCGGCAAGTGCAAGTGACGCAGACTTATAACTGTAGCATTTATAGTGAGAAGTCAAGCAAAATGACACCTTCCATCCATCCATTATCCAACCCGCTATATCCTAACTACAGGATCACGGGGGTCTGCTGGAGCCAATCCCAGCCAACACAGGGCGCAAGTCAGGAAACAAACCCCGGGCAGGGTGCCAGCCCACTGCAGCAAAATGACACCTTTTATTGGGTAACTGAAAAGATTACAATATGCAAGCTTTTGAGGCAACTCAGGCCCCTTCTTCAGGAAAGATGTAATGGGGCCTTCCAAACTTGATAGTAAACACCAGATATTAAGTTGCCCTTCTGTCTTAACTTTCAGTGACCATTCAGTTTCATAGATTGACTGTGTAATGTCAAACAAAAATTCAAACAAAAGCAAATACAGTACACACACAGGCACAGAAAGAGAGAAAATCTAAATTGCAAGAGACTACATGCATCGAAGAATGTATAATCAAAGTTAAAACTTCATCCTTCCTATGAGCTACCAAACCAAGAATTATGTAGTAGCTTGAACAATCGATCCAATCCAACTCTTCAAACAACACTTAAAGGGAAATAAAACTCAAAAAACTGTGGTCTTTTAAAAAGAGTTTGTGTTTTGTGTTTTTTTGTGTTTATATGCATTATCCTTCTTCTGTAAGCATCTTCTTATATAATATGCTACTGTGGCTGTCCGTTTGTCTGTCCAGGATTTTAAATCGCCTGTAGCTCGCAAAACGTTTGACCTATTGACCTGAAATTTGGTACACATATACTACGTGACGTCTACTACCCGCTTTCGGGGTGATGATTGACCTCCAAGGTTATTCCTCTTTTTATTTTTATTTTATTTTATTGTAGAATCAACTGTCAGCAGCGTGCAGCACGGCCGCCATGTGGCACATGCGTACGGGCACCGTCCCTACCACCTTCGCCGTCACTTTCCCTACCTCTTCATATCTTAAATCATTCTTGAGGCAGATTGAAGACTTAAGTGCCAGCTTAAGTGAAAAATTAAAGAAAACGTACTAAGTAATTGCAACACATACACTGAATTAATCAGCTTTAACGCGAAAAGATGCCGATGAAAGAAGAGAAGAAGCGGGCCGCTAGGGTGGAGAAAAGAAGAGCTGCTCAGCAAGCAGCAAGCGCATCAACCTCTGAGAAAATGAATGCTAAACATACAGAGAAAGAGTATGACAACTATGAATGCTCAAGTCAAGTGTATTCACTGCACGTTATCGTGCAGTGCGCCATTACTGGTTGTGATATTAATACATTGCAATAAATGTTGCTATTTTGTTTCAGTCTCAAGAAAAAAAAATAAAAAGAAATGTTTTAGTTGCATAAGTGTGTACACCCCTTTTTACTCCAGCAGTAAGTCTCCTTCGATAGATTTCTGTAAACTTAGCACACCTCAATTGTGTAAAGTTTACCCCACTGTTCTTTGCAGGAGAATTCAGTTTTGGTCAGATTGCAAATGGGTGTCCTGTGCACAGCCCTCTCTTCTGTAAAGGACTGAGATGTGGATTCCAGTCTACTTTTAGGCAGCTTTTACGCAGGTGTAGCAGGCAGGTTATTTTTTTTTAAATAAACTGATATTTGGACCTATACTGTAGGTTTTTTCCTTCAAATCCTGGCCAAAGTCCCTATCCCCACTGAAGAGAAGCAGCCCCATAATGTGACATTGCCTCAACATATTTCAGAGATTGTGTTGTATTCTTTGTGCAATAATCTTTGTTGGCTTTGTGGCAGACACATTTTTTGAAATCAATGCCAAAAAATGCTATATTAATCAAATACATTTTTAAGGACAAAAAAGTCTTCCTTGGTCTTATCAACTTAAAAGGTCTTTTCTCATCTCTTTGAGGAGGCTCAGTATATCATCTTGTAAAATACAGTAAATATGCAGGCATGGGTGTTCCTTTAGGTAAGGAATGACTTCTGCCTTACCACCCAGATCACAGATTTGACTTGTGGAAATATGCAAAATGGTTGCCATAAATTTCTACAACTTCTGTAATATTACCTCTAGCTGCTTGGTAAACTTCCTGATAAGCTTTCTGTTATCAATCCAGTTATCAATTTTGGTAGTACGTCCTGATCTTTGCAGTGTGATGACGGTGTCATATTTCCTACACTTCTAAATAAAAGTCTTCACAGTGCTCCATGATATCTACAGAATTCTATTTTATCCATTTTCTAATCTCTGCCTTTCATTAATGAGTAGGTCTTGATCATGATCATCTCTCTACTTCATATGAAGCCAAGGATCCTTCAGGAAAAGCATCCAGATTGTTAAATCAGAATTCCAGATAAAAGAAACCTGTGGGTTATACGTGAAGTGGAAAATGACTTATTAAGTCTTAACGTAGTCTGAACTGTTATTACAAAGCATATGTATTCGCAGTAGAATTGGCAGTGTCAAATTAGATTATATGAACTTTATGTGTCCATGCTATCAAGACGCGAAGTGTTAATTTAGCACTGGTTATTTTAGTGCACACTTACACAGATACATTTTTAAAGCTGTTTTTGAATTATTTTCCTAATATTAATCTAGCAGAATAACAGAGAGTGAAAAACTATGGTTGTTACAGAGAGAATGGGCAAACCCAACACAGACTGGGCACTGTTTTCTAATGAAGTAATACTGATTACAAATTCTTGTTAAAACTAAAAAAGGTTTGACATACATTGTCTTGTTTTTAGCCTTTACATGAACAAAGGTGTACACTTTTGATCAATTGTACACTAAACGTATTAAGGGTGACTGATGCTGTGGCCTTCAGGTTGGGTCTGTTCTAATTGATCATGTCTACTTTTTAAATAATACAGCAACAGCATCATGCGACACCCTTATGAACAGCACTCACCACGACATGTAAACCTGGCCTCCTCTTTCTATCCCTTTCTCTCAGTTTGGATCTGCTTTCCTTTAAAACATTCAGCCTATTTAAAGCACATCAAACTGCATTCTCTCATATTATCTGAAAAAACTTAAAGGTTTCATTCTCCGCAGAAGCTTGGATCATTGAGCGAACAATCATTTAAAGAAATAAAGTAAAAGCACTCTATGGTTCAAGATTCATGCTTTTTATTTACCCATCTTTACACAAGAAAATATGATATTTGCTTTCTCAGACAGACAACAATGAAATAAAACAAAGAGAGACAAAACAGGTTAACACTTACACAAAGATTCTAAAGTGTTTACATCATTTGAAAAACAGATTATTTGATAACTGCTTCTAGCAGTTTGATGGTATACTTTAACAAAAATGGTTAAATGATACATACAAAACCTCTATGTTTCTCAAAATATTTTATAATCTCTGATATTCCTTTTTAAAAAAGATATAAAGCACTGGCAAAAAAAGGAATTTTGGAGCGGTTTCTTAAAAGCGATTATCCTCCCTGATTTACTGAAGTTAAGTTCTGCATGTAATGGGTGTCTGTCATCAGTTGTAAATAATTGCCAGCTTTTTTAACATTGCCCTCTGACACACACTTACCGAATCTTCTACGTCAGCCTTAACAACTGTTTGGTAATCTGCGGGCGCTTTTTTAAATTTTGTTTTTTTCAGACCATTAAATCATGTAGTGAAGCTGAAAGTGATGACAGATTGAATCACACAATGATAAAAGGACAACATGAGGTCCTTGTCCACTTGAAGTAGTCTCAGTTTAAAGAGGACAAATACAGCATGCATTGGTTGTATTTAGAGTATATGTTGTTGTGTTTATATTCCAATTAATATTATTATCTTAAATAGTTCCTAACCTAAATGAGTTAATCTGGTTTTTCATGTTATATTTGTACTTTGGGTTTTGTTTTTTTGCATTTCCCCAAAATTTTTATACTACTTTTATGTAATATGTACATAGTGTTAGGTAGGAACCAATCATTGGGAGAGAATGGCTCTTGGTTGGGGTGCATTTATGGGTACTCATGTCCTTATATCAGCAGGCATGTATTTGACTTGCTAGAGAAAAAGTTGAATAGACGTACCCCTGAAAATTGTGCAAGAGCCTTATTTTGTGTTACAATTTCTTTCTTTTCTTCCTTTTGCTCTCTCAGGTATTGCTATTTGTTCATATAGTCTGATAGTATATATTTGTTGTAGTTAGCTCTCTATGTAAAACATTATGCAACTTTTCTTTTAATATTTTTGTAGTACTTAAACAATTTTAATGACTATTTGCCAATTTATTTTGTGTTAAGATTATATCAGCAGATGTGTATTTGGCTTGTGTGGAACATGGCCCGGATACAGACAGGCAGACATCATTAGATCACCCAACGCACGTTTATTTACAATACATACAAAATAAAGTGCCACACACAACCCCAAAACTCCACCAAAGTCCAGGCCTCACAATGCCTCTCTTTTCTTCACCTGTCCTCCAAGACTTTGTCTACTCCGCTCCCGACTCTAGCCCTCAAATGGAGGGAGGCGGCCCCTTTTATCCTCACCCGGACGTGCTCCAGGTGCCTCCCGATAACCTTCTGCCGGCCCTCCCAGGCGTGGCGGAAGTGCCGGCCGTACACCCAGAAGCACTCTGGGTATCCCTAGTCTTCTTCCCCCCTGCACTTCCTGGTGAGTTGGAAGTGCTGAGGGTCAGGGCTCCTCAGGCATCTGGGCGCCCCCTGGTGGTGACCACAGGCCCCTATAGGGTTGAGCTTCTAAGCTCTGTTCCCGTAGTCCCCAAAGCCACCAGGGCGGTCACCCCCTCATGGTCTGGAGGAGGCGTTAGCCCTACTCCGGTCCTTCTGGGCGTCCCTGCTGGGTACCACCCCCAGCTGCTCGCCACACTTGCTAGAAAAAAGTTGAATAGAAGCACCCCAGAAAATTGTCCAAGAGCCTCATTTTATGTTAAAATTTTTTTTTTTTTTTCTTTTGCTCTCTCAGCGTGCATTTGGCTTGCGGGAGTACATAAAGTGGCTGAGATTCTTTAAAGCAATGGGCATATGGTCTTTTGCTGAAAGAAGAAAGGAAGAAGTAGAAAGTTACACTAAATATTTATATTCAGTCACTATTTCTACCTCCTCCCCCAGAACAATGATGGCTGAAATTGCATATTTCTGTCTATAAAGTCAAATTTCTTTGGTCTTTTTGACATTTAGAGTAAGATAGTTCTTATTGCATGAGTTTACTAAACAGTCCACTTGATTTAAATAATATCTTTCATCCTTCCCAGAAATTCATCCTATCATCATGGTGTGATCAGGATACTTGATAATGGAACAGTAGTCATTGTGCTGTCTCAGGTAACTTGTGTACAGTGTAAATAGTAATGGAGACAAAACACAGCCTTGAGTCCCTTTATTGGAATGAATGACTTTTGAAAAAGTATCGCGTTGACTATCTGTGAACAATTTAAAAGAAAGTCCTGAATCTATAATGTACTAGATATGCTAACATCCATACAGTTCAATTTATCAATCAGTATATGAGGCTGGATGGAACTGAATGCTGAACAAACATCCAGAAATAGTGAGCTGACATAGAAATCTGGCTTATGAAGAAAAGTGTAGATTTGATGTAGGATATGACATATGTCCACACCATAGCCTAGGGGTCTGCAAAGTCGTTTCTGGTGGGCCACAGTGGCTACAGGTTTTGTTCCAACACAATTGCTTAATTAGAAAACAATCCTTGCTAATAGCCGATCTTATTTCATTTGATGGCCTGTTAGTGTTTTCATTCTGCCATGTTAGGTCATTCTTGTGTTGTAGATTTTTTCCTTTCCAAGGATATCATCCAAAGGATTTGTACCTTGATGTGGATTCGTAATTCTCAGTAATTTGTTTTTTCTCTTCAGTTTCCTTCTAAATAGAGAAAATACAGATATAAATGAAAACTAGTAAGGTGGCAACTGCTGGCTCCTTTGTCATCTGCATCTTATTGCAAATAATGAGTAATTAAAAATAATGAATACAGGTTTTTAAGACTATAATAAGCAATTAAATAAATAATGTAACCCAAATGACTTTTTTATGCATGACATATATGCTCAGCAACGGCAGACCCATGACTATTGTCACAGCTGTAGCTCTCCTCCATTCTTTCTATTGTTGTTTTGCCATGCTGACTGATGATGACAGTGCTCACCCCATCCATATAAGCAAAAGAAAACATGAATTTTGATCTGACCATTCTCACTCAAGTCACATGACCATGAATCAGATACATACAGTATCTGATTTAGGACCACATATGAAAGTGACTCAAATCTAATTTGAAGAGATTGGATTTCTGTCTCCGCATAGCCCTGAATACATCAGATTTGTGTCATATTAAGGCAAAACATCTGATTTCATTCATTTTAGCCTGGTAATGTAAGTGTAGCCTAATTGCTTTTTTTCTGCAGGCCAAGTAACAAATCAACAGTGACCTTGCATTTCTCCAAATAGTCTGACTGGAAAGCCACATAAACACAATGAAGTGTGAAGGTGAAACTGTCTCAAGTCAGAGCTATAAATAGTCTGAGTACACATGAACGCAGCATAACACAGTACTAAGGACAGTGGACGAAGGAAGTTAGAACTGGCAGGAGGTAAATAAAACTTCTCCATACTAGCGCGAGGTAGTATTTAATTCCCACACTTAGCAGAAGTACTTAAGTGGGCAAACTGCCTTGAAGCTTCCATAGATATCTAGCACTTTTATGCCAAGGACTCAGTGGTGGAGGGACACCAAGGGTTAACAGAAGGAATTATAAGATGGAGGTCTTGTAGTTGCAAAGGAGCTTCCTTAATACCACACATAATACCACAGGATTGACCCACAGGTAGTCCTGTGAGGGAATTTCAAAGTTGAGCATAGTGGCTAAAGTAAAGTGACGTGTTAAGTGAATTCCCAGTGTTAGATGAAAGAGGGATCAGGGTAACGGGGATTTTGGAGAGTGCTTATTTATTCGTTTCAGGTAGAAAGGTGGGCAAACCTTCCTTGCAGCCTGTTTAAGAAAATCTGGAGCCTTTTCTTTCATTTTTCTATTTTGTTAAATGGAGTTTCCCTGTAATTATCCACCCCTTATCTATTTAGTCAAACAAGTGAACAATTTCTTTACATTTTAGACTGTTTTGGCAGTATTCCAGGTGTGGAAAAACACTCTTAATCACAATTAAGTTCTGTATTTTAAAGCACTCTTACTTATCTTGACTTCAGAAAGAGAGAGAGGTTGGGCGCATGCGCTGATAGCACGTTGCTGCACCCACCACATGACAAGCCACCTGGGTTAGGACCAGAGTACAGCGGGTGACACCTCAAAGAGTGAAGATATTTTGCATGTTGATCAGATATGGAGGTGAGAGCTTCACTGAACTCTATATGAGCAAATCTACTATTACTACTACTGCTGCGTTTACTACTTCTACTACCAGAGGGCACTCTCAAGGGGTTTCCCAAACTGATAGCATTGCTGTTTTATAGCTCTTCTTCCCTGGTTTCTTTCCATGGTTCAATGTGGAGTTTTACTTGTTTTACAGTGTTTCTCTTATGTTTACTGAAGCATATCACTTTCTTCTCATAGTTCAATGACATGCTGTTAGATCAGCAACACTAAATGACAGCAGTTTGTGACACAGTGCATTCTCTACGATGGATTATTTGTTCATCTATTCATCTAGTGCTCGTTGCTGCCTTGAGGGCCTGATGCTGCCAAGATAGGCTCAGACACCACATGACTTCTGAACAGGAAAATGCGGTTTTGAAAAAATCTTCATGTGCTTTTTTGTTTTTTTAACTGAGCTTGCTGTTGTCAGTAATATTAGTCAATGATTTATTTTTCAACAGTGAGAACAATGTGGCTGTATAGCTCAGTGGTGCAGTCCCTCACAGCTCCAGGGTCTCAAGTTCAATTCCCACTTTGATAGTTAAAATAGAAATGTGTTTAAATAGGGATTGGAAAATGAAGCATGAGTCTAAATTGAGTGAAAGTTCGTAACCAAAAATCTTGTACCAAAAATTAATTAGAAACCAAAAAGCATAGTTAAGAAAACTAAAATAAGAAGTCTGTATTTCAGAATGTCAAAATGAGCGTAAAGCAAAGCATACAATACACGTGAAGAGTCTTTATCTAGTCTCAGATAACCAAAGAGTGCACATCTTAGACCTTTATATGTCGTACAATTGATGACATTCACTGTGTATTCCTGGTCAATGACTATGGTAACAGAAGTCACAAGTTCCAAGCTGTGATTCCCTATGCACAAGATGGCATCAAAAAATACATGAAAATGAACAAATGCCTTTAAAAACAAATTCAAATACATTTTTAAAGAACAGAATCAGATTCAGCACATGTCAATCCACTTACAGCAAAAAAGAAATGCCAAAAGAGTTACATAATAAACCAGGAAATAATGTATTACAAAACCAAACCATAACATTATATTACCGTCTGCATGGAGATTACACCTCCTGCCATTCTCCAGTTTCTCTGGGTACTTCCAGTCTTCCCGACACCCAAAGAAGTCTATTTTAGGTTGATTAGCAAAACTAAATGAGCAAAATAACAGTTTCAGAAAATGGCTGAATGTTAATGAGGCTGGTGAAGGAAATGTTACCTAACAAAAGGAATGTTAAGGACTGATAGGAGGTCAAAATTGCTTTTATTTTGTAGACAGATGGCACAAAATGAACTCAGCAAGAAAATGACTGAGTCATACTGCTTATAGCAGAAGGTTGGCAGACTTGGGGCCTCATGTATAAACGGTGCGTACGCACAGAAATGTTGCGTAAGAACTTTTCCACATTCAAATAGCGATGTAAAAAACCTACACTTGGCGTAAAGCCACACACTTTTCCACGGTACCTCATACCTTGTAGTACGCAAGTTCTCTGCTCGCTTTTGCAGACTGGCGGCACCTAGCGTCAAAGTAGTGCTACTGTCCCTGTGTGGTTACTCTTATATTTTCCTGATGCGGCTTTATAAATACACTGAATCTAACCGCATATTGTTTATTAGTGTAATGCATCTAATTGTAATTAACTTGTAATAATATAATGGTCCAGGGAACAGCCATAGTATTCCAAATACCATAACTGCTTTAGCATTGTTACTCTCACTGCACCATATTCTTCTTATTCTTTCAGCTGCTCCCGTTAAGAGTTTCCACAGCAGATCATCTTTTTCCATATTATTCTCACTGCACCACTCGGAGTATTTATATCACTGTATCTGAGTGGGGAACCACAGCAGCAGCTGATCGGAAAGAGAATTATCGGTATACAGTATCAAGCACACGTTGTCTAAGCCACGGCAAAACGTTTCAAAGCCTTTCCTGTATGGACCTTGCAGTTCAGAAACAGTTTCATCCCAAGAACTTTAAACGCACTTAATCAATTGCTCCTTGTAGAACTGTTTGTACTTATAAGTACAATTACCCCACTGTAAACTTGCACTACAGTTATAATATTACACAACCTGAGCCAC
Source organism: Polypterus bichir lapradei (assembly GCA_026402145.1). NCBI lineage: Eukaryota > Metazoa > Chordata > Cladistia > Polypteriformes > Polypteridae > Polypterus > Polypterus bichir. Next base: position 67,445,510 of record JANRMT010028174.1, read on the forward strand.
TTTATAAAGCGCATATTTACATATGATGACGATATCATTTTTAAGATGAAATACAGCAAAACATGTGTATTATATTATACAGATAAAACTTTAACTTCATTTAAATAATCTATATTCTTCACTGGGACTGGCGTGAAGGATAGAATAATTAAACATGTACTACGAAGATATTTCAATGTTCCTTAAACGTTTTGAAGAATCGGCGCTCTAAGCTTACAAGTGGCTTAACATCTATTACAGAGCTGATTGTGTGGCGATCGGTTACTTGGAGAAAGAAAAGCAGGGACTGCAGGGGCGGCCACGCCAATATATACTGAATATAAAACAGAAAGAGAAAGTAACGACACAGCTAAAAACGCAGCGGCAAATTTCGACAAAAGTTAAACGCTTGTGTCATAAGCACGAGGCGGCTATGCAGTGTTTGCAACGGACGTATCCATCCACCGTGCATAAGATACCATATTGACATTGGCGGGCGAAGGGGCCACCGATTCTTTCTCTGCCCAGAGCCGCCACAAGCCTAGAGCCACCCATGAGTACTGCTGCAATAAATAATTTCATCGAAGGTCGCGCACAATCATTGCGCCATGAAACCCATGTTTAATAACGTGCTTTAACTCCTATCATCATGAAAATGATATCACGTATACATCTCAGTATTTTAGTTATTCAGAGAGCTGTAATATCACGAATGTAATGGATTCTGTGTCCAGTCGGAGGAAGAGAGCCGGTTTAAGAAGCAAGTAGTGATTCACACACATTGAGCACATAGAAGATCACATACAAAACAAAGCATTTAACGTGCTACTTAATTACAATGTGATTTGAGAAACTGGTTAATTAAACGATGTTAAGATGAAGTTTATGATGTTCTACTTTAATGACAAAATAAACTACATGATTAAAGTGGAAATTTCGAGATTGAAGTTGACTGTGTTCCTTTTTTTTCTCTGTACCCTAATAAGCTTTCATACGAAACTCAGATGGTGGGCTACGACTCGCCTTTTCACGGCGACTTTGATATCTGACAACTTTGTTAATTCCGGCACTGTGCGACTTTGTGAACGTGAGATTTCAAGTTTCCCCAACACGCTATGTCACTCGATTAACTTCCTTTTGTTGATTATACCACGGTTTAAATAAACAAATAGTATGTTTTTCCTTTGCCTCCACTTGGTATTCGCTGAAATTTTTATATATTTTCCCCCGTGCTTTTCCCATTGTCTTTTCACAGAAGGCTGAGCTTAAGGGCGATTTATATTGATTTGCATATTCAAAAAGGCGTAATTCTGGGAGGAGTTGGGGCGGAACAGAAGGCGCATGCACGAGAGTTACTTTTCACGCTGACCAGGATTTATGTAGCAGAAGAACGCGGAAGTTGGAGTACGCACAGATTCCTGCATCTGGATTTTTCTGTGCGTAAGCACATTTCGGCTTTTGTGCTTATGTCATGTTATAGTACGAATTCTACGCACAGCGAGGCCCCTGGCCCTTTAAATGCAATACGAGACTCAGGGTGCAGTATAGCCAAAGCTCACAAGACAATATTCTACTGATCCGGAATGTTAAGGTATGGGATTGCTGCAGATATTAGTCCCAAAATGAACTACAAATGATAGGAGATGAACTCTGCAAAAGAATTACTGCCAAACATAAATGTGGAGTTTAAGTAAGAGAAATAGACATATAAAAAAGCTATTTTTTCTGTGTGTTGTGCATCAAAACATACATGAAATACTCTGCATATTCTGACATGAAAAATATGAGGCATGTTGGAAGTGACCGAGTGTTTAGGTAATTACATTGGGTCAGTGACACTGTTTAGTCTGTGCATATTTACTTTGCAAATTCCATTTGTTAGTTCCTTCTTTAAATGTAAATAAACACTAATTTGATGTATTTTGTGGCTTATGTAGTCACTTTCTACTCTATTTCAGTGCCCCCCATGTTTTAAAGGTCTTGTATTTTCTGTTTATAAAGACAACAAAGCAGAGATACAGTAAATAGTTAGTCAGGGCTCAGTATATAGAGTTTAAGGTATTACTAAACTTTGATCCTGGTCCTGTGTCTGATACTAATCTGTTTAAATTAACTAAACATTTTAAAAAAGCATTGGGGGATTTTGGGGGATCAAGACCTTTAAGAGACGGGTCACAGTTAGTATTATGCAAAGATAATAATCAGTGTGGAAAAGCTGCTGGGTTAAAATCAATAGCGGTCAGGAAAGCTATACCAAAGAAATATACAGAGAGCCAGTGGCTGAGGGGAGTGATTACTGGAATACCCTTAGATGTGTCTATGGATCAAGTTAAAGACAATTTAGTTGGAGGAAAAGTGCTGGAAGTTTTCGTGATGGAGCTAAAAATGATAATGTGCCAGTGATGATCAGATTTGATAGGAAGGATCTGCTGGACAGAGTTCATTTAGGTTATATGAGTTACATGGTCCGAGTAAATGTACCACCTCCTTTGAGGTGTATTAAGTGTCAGAAGTTTGGGCTTAAAGCAGCGGTTTGTAAAGGTAAAAAAGTGCTGCTGTAGATGTGGTGGAGAGCATGAATATGGAAAGTGTGGATAAGGAGTCAGGCCAAAATGTATTGATTGTGGCGGAGAACATTGTTCTGGTTATGCAGAATGTCCTGTACTTAAAAGAGCAGAAGAAGTGCAGTGGGTACGAGTTAAAATGGACACATCATATGCTGAAGCTCTTCAGAGAGTACAGAACAATGCTTCAAAAGGACAGAGTAATGATGAATGCATTGACAAATCTGAGATGATTAGTAAAGTGCATAGCTTTTATAACAAAGGAAAACATTCATTATAGAAAAAGTGAAGTTTTTTTCCTTTTATGGTAGATGTGATAAACTGCACAGCACAAGTAAAATGTAGAACAAGGAAAATGATGATAATTTTAAAAGCTGAGGAAAAATATCTAGAAATAGAGGCCCTAAATGTAGACATTGTTAATGATGCTTTACAGGGAGGAGGTAACAGTACTTAAATGTCACAGTAGAATTGGTAATGGTAATTTTAGTATTAAAATGGAATGCAATTAATTTATTATCAAATGGACTTGAGTTTAAAAATATATTGATAGGTTATCAAAGAAAAACAGATTTAATTGGTGTACAGGAAACATGGTTGAAATCTTATTTACATTTTACTACACAATGATATGTTGATATAAGATGTAATAGAAAAACAAGAAGTGGAAGAGGAGAAGCTACTTTTATTCAAAATGAGATAGCACATAGAGTTTTGGAAGTTAGGATGGATAATGAGACAGATACAGCTGAAATTTGGTAAAGGAACAGTACAATTCAGATAATAAATTATTATAATCCTTATGGAAAATAAACACATGAGATATTACAAGAAGTGGGTGGAAATAGGAAAACTAAGAATATACAGTATATTGTGGGGACTTCAATGCTCCTAGTACAATGTGGGGTTATAGTAGCACAGCTAAAAATGGGGCAGTGATAGAAAAATTCCCGGAAGAGAAATATTATGTGTGGTTGAATGATGGTAGAGGAACAATAGTGAATCTGTATAACAATAATGTTTCAGCTATAGACCTTACTCTGGTGTCAGGAGATCCAGCGAGAGTTTGTGAATGAGAAGTGGATAATAGCAGCACAATGGGCACTGATCATTTCCCTATTACATGTAAAGTGGGTATAGAAGCACAACAAAGGAAAGATTATCATGTTTCTAAATGGAATTTTGAAAAAGGCAAAATGGGAGTTATAAGAAGATTTATGTGAAAGCAGATTCCCAGATCAGTTGGATATGGATGATATCGGGTTGAGTTATGATGTTATTTGTGATGCAATTAAATCAGTACCTAAAGAAGCAATTCCCAGATCAAAAGGTGGTGGCAGGAAGAAAACAGTCCCTTGGTGGCCTGGGGAACGTAAAAAGGCAATTAAAGAGAGAAATAAGGCATTCAGGAAAGTAAGGCAATGCTATTCATACTCTGCTTTTATATTATATAAAAGAGTACAAGTAGCTGTTAGGAGAGGAGAGATTGGCAAAAAGAAAATACTGACGAATATACTGTGACAGTATTGTGTAAGTGATTCAGGTGGAAGAAATATGGAACATAATGCAGAAGATAGGAGGAGTTAGTAAACCTAAATCACTGCCAGTTCGGGTTAAGGGAAAGTAAATGTTTTGCAGAGAAGCAGTCTTAGTACGTAATGCAGAGGTTGATGGGAAAAAAGAATTGTCCGGCTCTAGTTTGGATGCTGAATTTACATTATTATAGCCTAAATCATCAATTATTAGTGCAAGACAGTCATGACATGGGGAGGATAATATATGTTCTACTATGTTTTCACATTCATCAGAATCTAATGTTGATTTTGGAATTATCTAATAGAATATGGGAAGAAGGGAAACTCCCCTCATCATGGAAGGTAACAGTTGTCATTCCTGTATTAAAACCAAATAAAAATCAGTTAAACACATACAGTTACAGACCCATTTCACTAATGTCTTACATTCTATATGTAAGATAATGGAACAAATGGCAACTGCAAGATTAAATTATTTTTTGGAATCTCTTGGGAAATTAGCTGTATATCAAGGTGGATTTCAAAAAGAGAGAATAACAATGGACTTGGTATTAGGTTTGGAATCAGGTATTCATCAGACTCAAGTTAATAAAGAGTTTGTGATAGCAGTTTTCTTTGATACAGAGAAAGCATATAATATGATATGAACTAAACGATTATTGATCAAACTTGAAAAAATTGGAACAGGTGGAAGAATGTTCAACTGGAATAGAGATTTCCTGGATTAAAGGAAGATAAAGGTCAGGGTGGGATCGTAAGTTTCCAAAGAATATGATATAGAGAATGGGGCTCCTCAAGGGAGTGTATGTAGTCCTATCCTGTTTAATATCATGATAATGATGCCTTGGATAGTAATAGTTCAGATATTTCAAAATCTTTGTATGCAGATGATGGTATATATGGTAAAGAAAATGCAGGATGCCATTAATATATTAGAAAGATGGGGTCACTACTAGTGGGGTTTAGATTATTAGTAGAAAAAAACTTGACTAATTTGTTTTTCTAAAAGATACATTATTCCTTCAGTAGATTTGAGGCTGTATGTGGATGGACAAAAAAATTAACGTGGAAGGTACATGTGAATAAAATAATAGAAAAATACAAAAAAGCCATTAATGTTCTCAGGTGTTTAGCTGGGTGTGATTGGGGTGCAGATAGGAATTCTTTTAAACAGCTGCATATTACAACTATTAGAACTATAATTGATTATGGATGCATTGCTTATGGAGTGACATCACAGAAAGTATTGAAGCCCCTTGTTAAATTTCAAGTTCAGGCTTTAAAAATATGTAACGGTGCTATAAATTCCTCTCCAATATCAGCAATATTGGTAAAATGGAGGAGATACCTTTGCAGTTGTGCAGAATGAAATTGGCAGTGGTCTACTAGATTAATGTGAAGGGCATAACGACAATATCAACAACACTAGAAAACTGTTGGGAACATCGAAGTAATCAGTTTTGGATGATTGGGAAATGAGTGGGCAAAAAACCTTGGGGTATTTAAATATGAGCTTGGTCCCACATATACCTATTTCAGCTGTTCCACTGTGTTTTTTTTCCATTGGCTGTGGTTGATTTGAGTATCAAGGAAAAAATAAAGGAAAAAGCAGAATGTAATTCAATTGTGCAAATTGTTGGTCAATATGTGCAAAGGCAATAGTTTCTTACACATTTATACAGATGGTTCAAAAGATCCACTGACTGGCCATAGAGGGGCTTCAGTGTATGTTCTCATATTTCAAATTAACATTGGCAAATGATATATAAGTTTTTCATGTTTACCTCAGAGATGGTGGCAATAATTATTGCACTGGGAAGGGTAGAAGAGGTCTGCACAGAGCATGTACTGATTTGTTCTGATTCAATATCAGCTCTATCAAGTATTAAGTCAGTAAATTTCAAAAGTAGGCCAGATATATTAATAGCGATTCAGCAACAATTATATTAATAGATATATTAATATAAATGTATATATATCGATATTAATATATATAAAATACAATTGAAATTTACTGACTTAATACTTGATAGAGCTGATATTGAATCAGA
>JANRMT010028174.1:67476638-67516539 GCA_026402145.1 Polypterus bichir lapradei
TGATTGCCAAGACTTTTGGGAAAATACCTTGTGGACTGATGAGACAAAAGTTGAACTTTTTGGAAGGCAAATGTCCCGTTACATCTGGCGTAAAAGGAACACAGCATTTCAGAAAAAGAACATCATACCAACAGTAAAATATGGTGGTGGTAGTGTGATGGTCTGGGGTTGTTTTGCTGCTTCAGGACCTGGAAGGCTTGCTGTGATAGATGGAACCATGAATTCTACTGTCTACCAAAAAATCCTGAAGGAGAATGTCCGGCCATCTGTTCGTCAACTCAAGCTGAAGCGATCTTGGGTGCTGCAACAGGACAATGACCCAAAACACACCAGCAAATTCATCTCTGAATGGCTGAAGAAAAACAAAATGAAGACTTTGGAGTGGCCTAGTCAAAGTCCTGACCTGAATCCAATTGAGATGCTATGGCATGACCTTAAAAAGGCGGTTCATGCTAGAAAACCCTCAAATAAAGCTGAATTACAACAATTCTGCAAAGATGAGTGGGCCAAAATTCCTCCAGAGCGCTGTAAAAGACTCATTGCAAGTTATCGCAAACGCTTGATTGCAGTTATTGCTGCTAAGGGTGGCCCAACCAGTTATTAGGTTAAGGGGCAATTACTTTTTCACACAGGGCCATGTAGGTTTGGATTTTTTTTTCTCCCTAAATAATAAAAACCATCATTTAAAAACTGCATTTTGTGTTTACTTGTGTTATATTTGACTAATGGTTAAATGTGTTTTATGATCAGAAACATTTTGTGTGACAAACATGCAAAAGAATAAGAAATCAGGAAGGGGGCAGATAGTTTTTCACACAACTGTATATGTATATATATTTATATGTATAGGTATATATGTATGTGTGTGTGTGTGTGTGTGTGTGTGTGTGTGTGTGTGTGTGTGTATATATATATATATATATATATATATATATATATGCCAGCAACACTCATATCAATGACAAAACAATTACATTAACAATCATGTTACGTTATTTTTAAAATATTTCCTTTTCTTTTTCATAACTTCTTTAACACACTAATTCTCCGCTGCGAAGCGCGGGTATTCTGCTAGTATATAATATATGCTGTCTGAGTCCTCAAGACTTATCAATATGTTTTTCCGGCATACAGGTAGGTGGGAGGTGAGGTAAATTTGGCAGGTTCTGTTTAACCAAGTTTCTAATTTAAAGGTAGTGAAAGAAATATGTTGCTGGAAAGCTGAGTTTAGAGTATCTGTATATACAGATTTTAATATAAAATACATAAAGTCTCAAAGGTATGTATCTCACTGTTGCAGATCAATCAGGTGCCCAGTCCCACTATGGACACTCTGCAGTACATCACAGAGCAGACAAATGACAAATTCTAGCAGAAAAGTTCTGTATATGGATCATCATAGGACACAAGAGAGATCTAATGGGTGTAAAAAGGAAGAGACTCGACACACGTAAAAAGGTTTGGGGCAGCCACCCGTATATTATTACTAGCTGCAAAGGTTTGGTTTTCCATTCAATAGAGTAGTTGATTACGGAGAGTCCAAAACAGAACTGGTGAAGGTTGGAAAAGATGGCGATTTTAAATGGTTAGACAGGCAGTGATGTCTTTTAACTGGAAGTGATGTAGGTTGACCGGAAGTGGTGTTTCTCTGACATCAGCCTGGGAGCCGCGACCAGAAGTGACAATCTTCTGGGCGCCGGAACTGGAAGTGACGTTCTTCTAGGCGCCGGAACTGGAAGTGACATTCTTCTAGGCGCCGGAACCGGAAGTGATGTTCTTGATTCAGATAGGTTTTCCCGTGGCTGGTCTGTAGAGATAGCAGGAGAAGGTTTAATGCACCCCGCCCTCCACTGGCCTAGCGTGGAATTACCTTTACTTGGTCCACACAACGTCCCCCTATTCGCACGTGTGTGACATGGGAATGGCTCCTTAGCAGTTTATCCAAATGATTGTTATAAAAATTGAAAAACAATTTGCACAGACTCAGCAGGATCTCTAACATGAATTTCTTTGCCCAATATCTGTAGGCTTAGCACTGGAAATTTCAAGCTGTGATGCAGCTTGTAAATATGATGCATACTCTGGGGTAAAGGCACTAATAAACAATGTCATTTTTGTTCAAATATATACCACTTTGTATGAAAAATTTAAATTATCTCTAAAGGTAGTTAGAAGCAAGTTTTATTAGTGTATATAAGAGCCTGCATTACTATACATGGTAATACTTCTTAGTTCTAGCTTGATGTTATCTTTTTGATTAAATGTAGAACGTAGTAAGTTGATGATTTGAACAGCTAGTCAGTAATGTATTTTTAAGTCAGTATATTTGATACAAATTAATAAACTGGTCTTGTTTTTCAAAATTATGGAAATTAAAAAAAACAATGTTAACATTTTCATATTTATATGCTGGATAGAAAAAAGGAAGTTTAAATCCATGTGAACAGTAACATCTAAATTTCAGGTGGATGCAGTCAAAATTGATAGTCCGAATTAGGAGTCATCAGTACTGTCGTACTCTTTGCACAATTACGACCATGAAAATAAATTCTGTATATGGTTGGAGACTTCTGAAACATGTTCTACCAAGCTATATCACAATATTTCTCACTTAGGAGCTGAACCTAGTCAAGGCAATTTATGCACCACAGACAGCGCCTGGGCTCAGAAATTCCCACAGCGGTTAGATGTACAAGAATTGCTGAGCCCAGTCAAAGCAAGCTAACCTGTTGATAACCTGAATACATCAAGCAGTTATCTTTTAATGCACAACACAGCACCGTTGTACAGTTGCACAGGCAAGTTAAGAGAGTCACAGGTGGTTATTGAAACAGCATCCACTTGGTTTAAAGTCCAGCACCTAAGTAACTGTGTCACACTACCACCACCAGCAGAGTTCAATATGCTGTCTCTCATCATTTGGATGTCATGATGTAGCAATCTGTAGTGGAAATAATGCTCATTGTAATGCACATTACCCCATTGTAATGTCTCCTTGTTGACATTACAGTTATGCTTGAAAGTTTGCGAACCCTTTAGAATTTTCTATATTTCTGCATAAATATGACGTAAAATATCATCAGATTTTCACTCAAGTCCTAAAAGTAGATAAAGAGAAACCAGTTTAACAAATGAGACAAAAATATTATACTAGGTCATTTATTTATTAAGGAAAATGATCGAATATTCCATATTTGTGAGTGGCAAAAGTATGTGAACCTCTAGGATTAGCAGTTAGTTTGCAAGGTGAAATTAGAGTCAGGTGTTTTCAATCAATGGGATGACAATCCGGTGTGAGTGGGCACCCTGTGTTATTTAAAGAACAGGGATCTATCAAAGTCTGCTCTTCACAACACATGTTTGTGGAAGTGTATCATGGCATGAACAAAGGAGATTTCTGAGGACCTCAGAAAAAGAGTTGTTGATGCTCATCAGGCTGGAAAAGGTTACAAAACCATCTTTAAAGAGTTTGGACTCCACCAATCCACAGTCAGACAGATTGTGTAAAATGGAGGAAATTCAAGACCATTGTTACCCTCCCCAGGAGTGGTCGACCAACAAAGATCACTCCAAGAGCAAGGCGTGTAATAGTAGGCAAGGTCACAAAGGACCCCTGGGTAACTTCTAAGCAACTGAAGACCTCTCTCACATTGGCTAATGTTCATGTTCATGAGTCCACCATCAGGAGAACACTGAACAACAATGGTGTGCATGGCAGGGTTGCAAGGAGAAAGCCACTGCTCTCCAAAAAAACATTTCTGCCTGTCTGCAGTTTACTAAAGATCACGTGGAAGTCTATTGGAAGAATGTTTTGTGGATGGATGAGACCAAAATAGAACTTTTTGGTTTAAATGAAAAGCGTTGTTTGGAGAAAGGAAAACACTGCATTCCAGCATAAGAACCTTATTCCATCTGTGAAACATGGTGGTGGTAGTATCATGGTTTGGGCCTGTTTTTCTGCATCTGGGCCAGTACGGCTTGTCTTCATTGATGGAACAACGAATTCTGAATTACCGTATTTACTCGTGTACCACGCACCCTCGTGTAAGACGTGCACCCTAATTTTTATAAAGAAAGTCGCGAAAATCGTTTTGCCCCATGTACGACGTGTGTTGTGATTGTATAGGAAGCGTTTAGAGAGAGAAAGACAGAGCACAAGCGAGAGAGAGAGAGACCGAGAGAGAGAGAGAGAAAGAGAGCGCGAGTACGCGAGCAAGCGAGAGAGAGAGCGCGAGTGCGTGAGCAAGTGAGAGAGAGAGCGCGAGTGCGCGAGAGAGAGAGAGAGAAAGAGATCCCAAGCAGAAGAAGTAAACATGACAGAATTACATTTCCTCGTGTATGACGTGCACCTGATTTTCTAATGCTAATTTTCAGGAAAAAATGTGCGTGTGGTACACGCGTAAATACGATATATCAGAGAATTCTAAAGGAAAATGTCAGGACATCTGTCCATGAACTGAATGTCAAGGTGAGTCATGCAGCAAGACAACGACCCTAAGCACACAAGTCGTTCTACCTAAGAATGGTTAAAGGAGAATAAAGTTAATGTTTTGGAATCGCCAAGTCAAAGTCCTGACCTTAATCTAATCGAAATGTTGTAAAAGGACCTGAAGCGAGCAGTTAATGTGAGGAAACCCACCAACATCCCAGAGTTGAAGCTGTTCTTTACGGAGGAATGGGTTAAAATTCCTCCAAGCCGGTGTGCAGGAATGATCAAAAGTTACCAGAAACATTTAGTTGCAGTTATTGCTTCAAAGGGGGGACACACCAGATACTGAAAGCAAAGGTTCACATACTTTTGCCACTCACAAATATGTAATATTCTATCATTTTCCTTAATAAATAAATGACCAAGTATAATATTTTTGTCTCATTTGTTTAACTGGTTTCTCTTTATCTACTTTTAGGATTTGAGTGAAAATCTGATGATGTTTTAGGTCATATTTACGCAGAAATATAAAAAATTCTAAAGAGTTCACAAGCACAACTGTATATCTACTTTAATTCTCAGAAAAATAGTTAAACCATATAATAATAAATAAAATGAATGTATTAAGTGTTGCAATTTATCCATTTACAGATTATACCCTAATATAACATGACAAAAAAAAATAACATATGCAGTATATCTATAACAAGGAGGACACAGAACAGTGATTTTTGTGACCACAGTCCCAAATGAATTGATTTCCGATCATTCTGCAAAAGACCTATTTGTCAGTTTTACAGTATGCATGATGCGGCCTTGACACTTTATTAAAGATGAGCTTTTTACTTTGATTTGTGCTTGCATCCATTTAATGCTTCTGTGCACATTTGTGAATGACACACGCTCTAAAGTGAATCCATTATACATTTTACGGCGCATTTTGTCAAACACTTTTGATATCAAATGCCACCTGCAGTGCTGTACATATCCTGAGCTCCATTTAGACGTGTGTAATGTGGGCTTGTCTTTTCACTTGGTGTCCTGGATTGGGAAGCTGTGAAGCAATAGATTTGCACCGTATGTGCAAGCAGGGATACAGCTGAAACAACAATCCTAAGGAGAATGAGTCACATTTTTAATTACAGGATGAAGATGATAATTAAAGACTTAATGATATACTGCAGGGTAGGTGTGTCCATTGCAGGCTTTAGAAGGGAGGATGGATTTGAAGTGTGCAACTTATGATACTGCTTATCCACAGCAATTTTAGAATTTAGTGAAAATAAGATGAAAATGGTAGTTTTTTTTTCCTTTCCCCTTAGCTGTATACATTTTACTATTTATTTTAGTTATTACTATTAAAAGCTTTTAACTTTATCTAAAGACGCGTGTATGTATATAAAGAATATATGAGTATGAATGTACACATTAGTACTGAATGTAATTGTTATTTTATTGTATGATATGTTTGTGGTTTTTCATTACAGTTAGAAATATATACAGTAGTCTGAACATGTTAGTGGGGAAGATATATGTATTTATGTCTGTAGATACTAACATAAACTAATATAACATTGCTAAACACACCAAATCCACTACAGAGCCATGGGGGGTTTCACATAACAGCATCATTGCAATGCAGAAATCAATGCTAAACATGGTCCCCGTCTGTTGAAAGGCCTATCCATGTACACATCAACATTCACACTCACACTTGGTCAACTTAGAACAGGCAATTAACTTCACAAATGTCTTCTGAATATGAGATAAAATCAGGATACCTTAAGAAAATGAGGCGAAATGTGCAAACTCCACTCAGACAATGACTGCACAGCCAGTGTACATCCTTATTATTATGAACCAGAGAGTTCCAAAACACTCAAATGTCCACTAGAGGGGAGAAAATCATCAAACCCCAGTTAGTCAGAAAAAGGTCAAACATAGTAACTTTATAAATGAAAGATTTATTATAAAAAAGTGAAGCTCTGAAGGGCACAAAAAACAGAGAAGGCAAACCCAAAAGTGAAAAAAGTCCCAAGAGTGGTCAAAAAAAAAAAATCACAAAAATCCAGGAATTCACATTAATTAAAAAAACAACAATATGCACAGGAGAACTCATCCCCACCACAAGTGTATTCAATGAATCACAAGGGAATGTTGGTTTTCCTCAGCCTTTACAGGGTTTTGCGCAGTCCCTGGCAGTGATGGGCTGGTGGCCCCACATCTTAGGGGACCACCCGTAAAACACAAGGAATGTAAAAGAAGATACTTTGACACACAGAAACTAACTAATCAACAAAGATAACATTAAAAGAACAGAATTGTTACAAATTAGATTCTTGAACTCCAGTTGGGGGGGAGCACTGGCTGAAACATGACACTTATATAAAAATTAGCTGTGTAAGCCCGTGCTGTAAAAAGCCCGGGGTCCTAGAAACTATTGAAATTGTCAGAAAAAAAATTTAAATGTAGAGATGACAGGTAATTGAAAGGAACTACTCTGGGCATCTCTCTCCTAGGAGGATTCGTTTTGCCGGCATGCTTGCCTCACTTGTGTAATAGTGGTGGGAGGAAAAGTAAAAGAGATACCGTTTTGCCGATTTTACCAGCTAATTGACTGTCTTTCTTCTGAGGTTTCGTTTTGCCGATGTGCTGGCCTCGCTTGTGTTATTAGCGGCTAAGCGAGTTTTCTGTTTCCTCAGAGGCGGAGCCCTTACCCCGACTCCACCTCTCACTTCCGGGCTGGACAGACACACACACTTCCATGCACAGACATTTATACGAGGTGCGATTCAAAAGTTCCCAGAATGCATTTTTTCTGCAACCAGAAGGTTTTGTTTATATCAATTGCCGCTAGAGCAGTTCAAGTTGTCCTTGAGAGCTGTTATCACGCGTTATAACGTCAGCGCAGTTGTTTTTCAAGTCGCAGTTCTCGTTTAAACTTCGGTTGTTTCTGTGAAGGGTTGTTTGTGAAATCATCACGACAATGCACCAGCTCACACATCTCTGATTGTGCGCATATTTTTGGCTTCTACAAAGTTTACTGCCATTCCCCACTCTCCGTAGTCCCCTGATTTAGCGCCGTCTGATTTTTTTTTATTTCCTAAGATGAAGATGAGGCTCAAAGGAGGCAGATTTGAGACGGTGTAGGAGATCCAAGCCGATGTCTTGAACACACTGACAAAAAACGACTTCCAGAGGTGCTTTGAAAGGTTGAAATCTCGCTGGGATTGGTGTATCAACTCAGCGGGTGACTATTTTGAAGGAACTGTTCACCATTAATTGTTATTTGGTGTGTATGCTTTTAAATAAATGCATTTCGGGAATCGCACCTTGTATATAAGATGTTTTCCTGAGTCTCTAATGTTATGGTCTCTAGAGTGCAGATCAGTGTGGCAAAGTGAATGGGAAAGCTCAAAATAAAACATCTTGAGAAGAGACAGGCATTTATTGGCCATCAAAGTGCACCTCTATTGGAAGACAGTAAGAAAGGAAACTTCAAAGGGGATAAACCCTTTCAATGTGAATGTTGCTCCAAAATAAAAATGCTAAGGGTACAAAATTGAAAAGAGATCTTGATATTCACATAAAATATTCAGATTCCTAGAGTGCCAAAAACCTTGATTCCATGTATAGATTGTCTGGAAAGCTTTAAGAAAAGACAGAAATAATTTATGAAAATCAGAGATAATGACACACACAAGCGGTATGAGTGCTGTGAGCCGGGCACACAAAATAGCTAAAACAGTGATAGGCCTCAAAACTTACACACCAAGCAGATCAGGATATTCATTTGTCTAGGCCTCACCCTAAGCTACCTACTCCCAGATTGTATATACAGGCTTTGGCCCATGCAGGCCCAAAATGAGGACCTGGCTTTAAAAAGTCCAAAAATACCTTAAATGTGCCAAAATACACCAAAATGATTTTCAAAGGAGTATAAAACTATAGAACCTCTTGCTTGAGAACAAGGCCAACAATTAATCTTTATATTCAACAAAAATAGAAAATGAGCAAAATAAGAGCAAAAAAGACTTTCTTAAAATAACTAACACATCAAAAGCAAAATTCAAGAACAGAAGTAAAAGATCCCAAAAAAAAACAGAAAATCTAAAGATAGCTATAATTCCAGACTGAAACCCAACAACATTCAATGAACTTCTGCCTGGACCTAAATATAAAGTGATATCAGAGTGATATCAGGGTGACCACCCAAAAAAATACAAGGAATATAAGAAAATAGTTTAACTACATATTTACCTAATAATAAATAAATATAACAATATTAACAAAATTTACTTGAGTGTCTCAGAGGAGGGAGCATGATCAAAATGACCAGACACACAGGAAATGAATCCTGTAGGAAAAGTCCAGGGGAGCAAAAGGTCTTGTCTTATGGCTTTATTTTATTACTTGATGTTCAAATTTGTTTATCCCTCCCTTGTGTGTGCTCTCTCAAATATGCACACTGGGACTCTTTGGCATACCTCCACTTACAATTGTTTTTTATGTTATATTTTGATATGTTGCTTTATATTGCACTATGGAAATTTCCCACCATAGGACCACGGGATGCCTTTTGAGTGACAGTCATGGGCAGGACACATCTAGATGGACCTGACTGGGGACAGGCACACGATTGCCGGAGTGCTTTAGTGACTCTGGGCAATCTTTCAAACCAGTTTTCTCTGTTTGAGGTAAACTGTATTGGGTGTTGTTAAAATAACTTTTCTTTTAATTACATGTATCATTATTTTAAAATTTGGCAGGCACCTTTACCCAAGTTTACTTTTCTTCCAAGTTTTGCACATGTAACAATTCTTCAAATATTTATTTTTTTTTGTTACAATTGAAGTAAAGGCGGGTTCTGTCACTTGCTGACAGTCACAAAATGAGTCAGAGATGCCAACTGAAACACTTAAATTACAAAGTCCTAGCCATTATTTTACATTACCTGTCTGAATAAACAAGTTGCATCAGCTCTTAGTGTGCATTCCCAGAAATTAACAATAGCATGGTTTTCATTTTTCTGTGAAATTCAGAAAGATATTATTGTTCATTACATATTTTAGCATAGAGATGTGACTTTTTGCTTCATATTAATTCAGTGTTTCTTTCCTTAATCAGCAGCAAATTTAATAAAGAGGTGTAATTTATAAGTTTGCCAGCAGCTAATCTGTTAGCTTAGTACCGTTTGTACTTGTTTGTCATGAGGCAGCTGTTTTAATGAAGCAGCATGAAAGAAATGAGAGAAAAAAGTTTGTGATTGTGCAGCACTAATCCTCTCTTTGAATGCCAATTATTGTATAGCTAACTGACACCATCATCCATGGTAACTCAAATGACAACACATACATACAATACATACATCTATTTAAAACTAAAGCAGAAGTTAAGCGACACACTCAGACTCACACAATGTGTTTGAGGTAGATGTTGTGATTTAAATCCTACCACCTTAGCCACTACACCATACAGCTTGACGTTCTGGTTGAAGTTTATGATGTGACAGTCCTAAATTAGGCTCAAATCTAAATGATATGCTCTGTTAAACTTTAGATTTACAAAGTAGGAAACTCTCTACACAAAACAATAATATACAACTCCATAACCAGTGTTACCTTACCCTACATTCAATTGTGTCAGTGGAAATTAACTCTGGAGATGGGGTTGGGGTTGGAGATTCAGTAGGAAGTCTGGAAATTCTAACTAGAAATATTCAGACTCATCACTTCATCACACCACAATTGTCTGGCTTTGATCAGGGGTGGGGATACTGCTGGGAATTGGATTTAAACTGTATGAAGCTGCTTTGACTCTTGTTGTATCTTAGAGAAGGTGGGTTGTGGTGATTGCATGTATGCTGCTTGTTGACTCATTGTGCATACTCTAAAGGCCAGGTTATACTTAACATGATGCGACGTGTGCTCTAGCGGACACTACTGCTAGGTAAGTAGTTTACTGTTTATACTTGCATGCGTACTTTACATAAATCTGGAAGATTCCACCAGGTGGCAGTGCTAGATATCATCACGGTGAGAAAACGTTCAGCTTCGCTGTGTTGTGAATTGCCTGAAACACCCATTCAATTCCGAGGACACCTTGCTACAGTATCTCTGTAAAGGATGTTTAATGATTACATCCATCGATCCAGTGATGCATCCATTCCAGCAAGCATCGGACACGAGGCAGAAACAATCCCTGGATTGGCATCAGCTCATCGCAAGGTGAAAACAAGCACTCACATACACTGGAGTCATTTTAGTGTCACCAAATCCCCAAATCTGCATATCTTTGGAAGGAAATTGGAGCATACTGTGGAAACTGAGCAGGAAAACATGTAAACTCCAGGCAAGGAACACTAGCGACGTGACTCCCTGTGAGACAGCAGCGCTACCACTCTGCCATTGTGTCACCCCATGTGTGTAATTATTAACAATATTCATTATTTAAATGAAATTAATGATTTGTCTGTAAAATGTAACATACATACTTTAATGCATTTCAACATGAAAGTGATATCAGGTATAAATCTAAGGATTCTAAAGGTGCAGAGAGTTATATCATACATGCAATGGTTGGTTTTAAGATGATGTTTACAATGGTCTACTTTAATGATAAAGTAAACTACGAGGTTAAAGTGGACATTTCGAGATAAAAGCTGAAATTTCAACTTTAATCACAAAATACACTTTTTCATTGTGTCCTTAATATTTTTTCTCTGTGGCTCAAATACCATTCTGTTGCTGTTGTGAAGGTACAAAAAAAAAAGAGCGCACAGAAGATGGTATGTGAGACTTTTAAAATGTATCGTGTCATTACGTTGGGGAATATGCGACGCTTGAATATAAAAGCACCACAAATGCATTGGTATGTTGGCATTTTGCTTCAGCACAATAAACCATTCATCAAACATCGATGCGTGCACATCGATCCAGTAGGATCCTCAAAGCGCCTTTCTGTCACATGTAGATAGTAAACAGAGACTCTGACGTCACATTCCAAGTGTTATCACACTGCACCCCCCTGTCTTTTTGCTGGTACTGCAACTCACTCATGCATCATGTTAATTTCTGAGGACCTGCTCAGAGGATGCATGAAATGAATGCTGGGAATGAGTGGCAGCCATGATATATGATTGTATGTGTTTTGAGCGTGACGTATAAACGGGCCCTAAGACCTCAATGTTCTTGTAGGCAATGACAAAGACATCTAGAGGGGTGAGATTGGAAGAGTTAGCTTTGTGATCTTAATGAAAACAATGAATTATTGCTGGATTTCTGCTATAGTTATGTATTGAATATCTAAGTCCATGTCTGGTCCTAAGGAACTTTGGGGAAAAAGGTCACCTTTGCTGTAATGTCATCATATGTGAAATTTTGTACACTTGGATGTGATAACCCAAAAGTGATTATGGGCCTGGGCTTAAAAATAGCTATGGCCTTTAGGTGTGGTGTCTGGAGTGGCTAGTGGATAAAGGAGTGACTGGCAGGAGAAAATAATTCCAGGCAGTTTGAGAAGGAGTGTGATTAATTGTTAATGTAGGTGGAGGAGAGCATGTCATCTGCCCCATGGTTCCTTTTATTTGTTTCGGTTAGGCACAGAAGGCAAAAGTTTGTTTATTTTAATACTGACTTAGGACAAGAGGGTAAAAGAATTTAATGAAACAGGACTGGGAGGTGAGATGTGGTATAGTAAAAGGGCAAATGATGGAGCCAGGAAATACAGTTTCATCAATTCAACAAGTTTATAAAGCTAAGGAAAAAAAATTAGTCTTTTAAACAGAAAAATATTACTTCGGAACCAAGAATAGTCAAGACAAATCAAAATAATGCAATGCAAACCAACACAGGAATCCTAATAAGTGATACACTGGAATAAACGGTACTCTGCCAGTGCTCTGAATAATGTCACATGTTGCGGATTCCCTGGTGATTCTGGGAAAGATTGCCATGGTAACATTTGACAATGTACTATATAAATAATATGGCATCGTGATAAGATTTTATTAAAATTAAACTTTGTAAATATTGCAGAATGCAATATAATGTGAAAAACCATAGTCTTTGGAGGTCCAAAACTGAATATTTCATGTGCAATATGTAATCACACCATGGAAGGCAAAAATGAAAAATAAAATAGCCCATTATAACAATTTTCCCTTGTTTATATTGTACCCTGTCCCAGCTCTTGCTATTCCCTATATTTGGTTTTTATTTTGACTTTACTGGTCATCATTTTGGCTTGGGGTCACCTCTTCACCACCCCTAAAACACCACAAAATTTTACATTTTGCTTTTTGTATTTGTAAACTAGAAGATAAGTCTACATTTTTAAAATTCAATCAAATTTATGTGGAGGAGCTTAAATATCTTAAAGTCCACCTTGGAAACACAAGATTTTAAGTCAGTAATACTACCGACAAAAAGTAAATTTGTAAAATTGAATTAATTATGAAAATGTTTTGCAGCAATTTACTCCAGTATCATCTACATTAAATTATGTACCACACTGTGGGTAAGTGAATCCTTTGGATATAACAGAAATAGCTCAAAGATTTACAGTGTTGTGTTTTACACAAAATTGATTCCTTGGGAATTCAGTAAAAACACAATTTCCAGTTGAACACCACATGAAGAGAAACACCTGCCTTTTGTCATGTTAGCGTGAAAAAATTTCTGTTGCGCATTTGCACACCATAGGACATACAGTACATTTACTCTTCAAGAGCAGTCTACCAGTGCTGAAACAAATGTAATGGATACCTCATGGATATGTAGATATTGACTACAACTTTAACTGCACAATCACAAAATTATAGCAGTTGTGAAATGTGGCATGCAGTAAATCAGTGTGTAATCACTGGAATTATTATTTCAAACTACTGTATTTCGAGTAGTGGCAAAAAATGAAATAAAAGCAATGAAAAGGCTCCCCAAATCCAGTGGTGCTTCCTCTAGTTGCAGATACAGCTGCAGCGAGTGGGGGCATTGAATCGGACTAACACTGCCACATTCTGTCCATGAAATTCAAATACACACTGCCTTAGAAGGACAAACTTTAATATTAAAAAAGACAGGCTGCACAGCTCATGTCCTGTCTACTCCATTCTGCCAAAGCTGAAAAGCCATTAGCACTCATAGCATTGCAGGGACAATTTCATCCATGCATCTTAATGCTACCCAGCAGCCACTCCTGCTGTTTGAGCGTTTCATGTATATATGTTATTTTGTGATGGTGTATCCAACTTCTTCATATTCATTGCCATTGAGTTGTACTACTATCATTAGCCTGTGGTAGACTTCCATGTTAAGAATTTCTAAGTACTATGTGTGCACCATAATCATTTGCAACAATAAGATATACCAGTAAGCTGTTGTAATGCACCATATCAGAAGTCATGCTGGTGCTGGGTCTGTCACTAGTCTCTTTTGATTGGTGGTGCTATGTTTATGATATTTTTATTTTTTCAGATGTTTCCTATCTTTCTGAAGACTTGACTCTGCCACCCTTGACCCTATATTTGATTTAGCAATTCACAGATGGATAATATTATATGCTACATTATCAAAGGTTTAATATATTTTCTGGACAATAACTTTTTTTTCTGTGTCCAGCATGTAATGATGCAACTTAGGCTTCAGAGTCTGAAGCCAGTTTAAAGTAAAGAGTGGACGCACTGGAGATTGGCCGAGGTGGATGATGGTGCCTTTTCTCAAACAGACGCCAGTATAATGGATGGTTAGTGAAAAATTGGCTACCAGAGCAATATGTTCGTCCAGTATGCTAGATGGCAGCATAACCCTGGCTTTGCTCTGGGCTTGACTTCTGCAGGGCTGAATGGGAAATGTCCTAAATTTATTCTTTTCAAAAATGACTTATAAAAATGAGAATAGATTGATAAACAAATAAATAAATAAATACAACAAAATAGTAACAAAATGTAAGATGAGTTAGCATATTGTGGTGCTTTCTCCATTACTATGCTGTGATTACCATTGTTTATTATATTCAGCTTCATGAATGTTGTTGCTAGGCATCCCAAGTTAATTCACTTTGTCCTAGTATGGTCTCTTCTCCTTCTTATTCTTGTTATTGTAATTGTTGTCGTTGTTGCTGCTCTTCTTCTTCTTCTCCCTTCCTTTGTCCATTTGCTTTGCTTTGATGAGCACATTGCAGTATCTCACTGTAGATTACTATAACTTGTTCCACATTTAAAACAGACCAGCACAGTCCCCTGCCATGTGATGTATCATTCATCCATAACCAGGCAGCCCTCTTGAGAAACTGCAGGGCCATTGGAGGGAACCTTTGGGTTGCAGTTTCCTTGCCCACCTGACAACTCCAACATCAATTTCATGTGACCTGGAATTGCTTCTGGGGTAGGGAAGTGCTTATATACATAGGGGATGTAATCCCAGATCTGGCTTATTAGAAGCCTGTCATCTTCAGTCTTTAGTCAGAGGGGAGCCGTGTGCCTTCTAGAGGCTAGGAAGTTCTGTACCTATTCATCTACCCTCCCTGGTCTCATTATTTAACGTGCAGGGTCAAACACCCATGGCATAAGAAGATTAATTTGTCCTCTGCTGTCCTGGGGACCATTACATGAAGGTACCCAGGCCATTCCCCAGTCTTTCCTGTACTGATTCCACTGTTTATTGCTCTTCTGGGACACCCAGCACACAAACAGAACGTACTACCCTTTTACCATGACGTATTGCCACTACTGGTGTGTGTTTTCCCCACTCACTTACTGCCCAGATTGGCTCAGTTCCTCTTCTGTGCCATAATTTCTGTCCAGCAATCCCCTTGCCCACCAGGCAACCACTTACTTTGCTTGTGTTGAAAGTTAGAGCTGGACCTGAAAATGATTTAAATCCATCAATTATTTCTCAGATAACACAGAAGGCACTTGAGAAATAAGATAAAAGAGACTCCCTTCACCATACTTCATTTGGCCCTTTGAAGACATGACAACGTACGAATCTAAGCTAATGATCAGCTTGAAATTTCCAGACTATAACACGAGCTTTTCACATGTCTGAACTCCCTGAAGAAAAAGAAACTATTTACCAGTGCAATAAAACATTTAGGAGCAATAAAACATGGAGAAGATGCAGCCCTTGTCAAAATATATACTAAAATCATCAGCTAGCAGCTATGTACAAAGACAGTGTGTCACATCAACAGATGGCTGCGTGGTTACAGAAGACAGGGGAGATAAAGCCGGAGCCACACTCTGCTGTGAACAGTGTGAAATGCACAGCTCTCAGGGACACATCCTGCCCCCTTCTCCGCAGGCTTCACAGGAGGCGGGGAAAATTAAACTAAAAATAAATCCAGAGTGAACATTGAAAAACAGATACAAATGTGTGATTTTATGTGAATGTAAATCCACATCCCCCTCCCTAACTAAATAAAGGTGCATCCGTCTACCTGCCTATAAGGACAGTCCTTTAAATGTCACCTTATAAAGCACAGTAAACTGTATGCTGTAAGAAGCAGTTTCAATTGTATGTTTATTGCCTTCTTCAGCTTTTTTTATTTTTTTTATCTAAATCTTGGTTTGATTCACATGGCTGGATGCCCACCCATGCATTCATTTTCTTAATTCAGTTTACAGAGTGGTGGAGTGCCAAGCTTATGCTAGCATTATCTGCCACAGGGCATTTATGATATCTTAATGGGATGCCAGATCATCACAGGGAGTATTAACAGTCACACTCACACTTACCAGGGCAGTTTACAGGCTTTAATTAACCTAACAAGTACATCTTTGGAATGTAAGAGGAAATCATAGCACTCAGAGAATATCCACAAATATATATATAAAGAAAGAAAAATGCCAGCTTTGGAAAGGTACCATCAACCACTCTGGCAAGTTGGGAATTGCAATTTCTGGCTTAGCAACTGAACTTGGGTTTCTGGAGGTCTGAGGTGGAAGGGCCAACTACTGTGTCACCATTCAGTCCTGGTATGGCATGGATATAACGTATTAAAACCACCAAGCAATTCTAAATACCCATTCTCCACCTTTCTCACTTACACAGTAACTGCAGTAGTTAGTAAATAACAAAGCAGTATAACACATCAAACCTGCTTAGCCCAATTATGGGCTTACAGGATGGTGGAGACTATCATGACAACATTAAGTGCAATGCTGGAACCAACCCTAGACATCTGCCAAGCCCTCTTAGACATACTGTACACACTACCTGAGCAAGTTTAGAACTGCCAATTATCCTAACCCCCATGTCTATGGGATGTTGGAGGGTACACCAGAGTCCCTGGAGAAAGCCCAAAGCAGACAATGGACAAATATACCATTTCCACACAGACTGGGCACAGTAATTGAAAGCAAGGTGATGGAGCCGTGTGGACAGTGGTGCTGAGCCTCCTTATATAACTTCAAATGTTTCCCACGTTGCCAGGGATATGAGCGCCAGTATGGTGGTATCAGAGAATGCTTCTTTAAATAACTGCACTGCAACGTTTCCAGTGAACAAGCCTGAGGGAGCCTTTCCATGTTCTTTAAAATTATGGAAATGTTTGATCCAATGAAGGCTAGGCTAATTTGCTTGCCTTCAAAATGGGTGTAAAATGCATGAGTTTTCATCAATCCATTGCAAAAAAAATATTACCATACACCACTTTTTTTTGTACAGATACTAAAATGTGTAGATTAAAGGTGTTTGGCAAGCATCTTTAATAATAAATGTTAAATATAATACAATCTCGTCATCTTTAAGGTGAATATCCTGGAAATAGGTGTGCACCTGAGGTCTTGGGCACATTTAAAATCACAGAGAAAGATGCAAGCAACTCAAAAAAATTCCAGTAAGAAAAGGAAAAGCTTTACTGGTAATCAGCACCTTGATAAATAAGAGAGGGTACCAGAGGGTAATAAATCATTGAAGTGTAAATGGGTCCCTTAAAACTAAAATTTTAAGGTCCCCAAATTAGAAAAAGGTCTTAGTGACCTGAAATGAAGCTGAATAGATTCTCTCAAAACTTTAGAGGACAACATTTCAGCCTGATCTGGGTTGACAGTAGAAGGCCCAAGACTTGGCATACATCAAATGTTTCTGGACCCTTACTGTGAGAAAAAACAGGCCATGGATAGTTATAAAGAGATTAGAAATACAAGAGAGCAGATGGCTCATAGGTGAGAATCTTCTGTTTAAGAGAGAAAACAGGCAGCTTAGGCAGTGTCATGGAATCTCTGTCCTTTGATGGCTGCACAATGCCCCGGGGTTCAGGCAGAGAACAAAGATAGAGAAAGCTCTTGTGTAGTGACAGAGAGAGAGAGAAAGAGGGAGGAGAAGTACAGAACCTCATGCAGTTAGAAGCCACTGGGGCCATAGGAGTCTCCTTGAGCTCCACTAGATGAAGCCATGTTCTTTAATCCAAAGATCCTAAGATCACATCCTGATGCTTTGTCAGGAAGATCGAGCAGCTATGATGGGGGTCTTACACTCAGCAAATTCCTGAGACGAGACATGAAAGAAGGAAGTTCTCATCCATGAAATGGTACTGAAATGTGGGTTATAATCGCCTTAGACCAAAGCAACAATCACAAGAGAGTTGGTTGAAAGAATTAGCAGTTGTTGATTTGAGAAGCCATGTTTATGACAGAGGTGCAGGCATCAACAATCACATCTCTTTGCAGAATTTCCTAGCTTTATGCTTTATGTTAGAATGAAGAGCTAGGAAGAAGTGATTTGGGTTTTTGGAAAAGACAGGTTCACTCAAATGCACAACTCCTTGCAGAAGACCCAAGGATATAGAGAAGAAAATGTTATATCAAGAGAATTGGACTTTAAACTGCAGAATTACTGGTTCAATCCCCACTTATGACTCACTGTGTCATCCTAGACATGTTACTTGGCTGACTTGTGCTTGTGCTTCAGTGGTTCAAATGAACCTACAGTATGTATATGAAACCAGTTATACTATGGATCTGTACTTGTAAAGCCCTTTGAGTATTGGGAAAGGAGCTACAAATAAAATGAATTGTAATGACCAAAACAGTATAGAGAAAGAATAAAAAATCACAATGTTGAATTAATTGAATGGCCACTCTGGCTGTTTATTTGAAATTGATTAAATAATAATAACAATATTAGTACATTTCATTTATAATGTGCCTTTCACAGCCTAAGTGTGTGGTGCAAGGCACCACAAAAATAGCTGAAAATACGTTAAAGGATAGCAGAATAGGATAACAAAACAGATTATACAAAAGAGGTATATATTTAAAATTAATTTTTAAAAACTAGTAGTGACTTGATTTGGCAGAGCTTCTCAGGAAGAGCATTCCACAACTTTTGAGCTGAAACACACAAGACTCTATCCCCGTTGTACTTTTCCTAGTCTTAGGTCTTAGATGATCAAAATTGGGGGACAGAAACATAGACGTGTAAAAGATCAGAGAGATAAGATGGAGCTTTTTATCCAAGGCTTTGGAAGCTAACATAAGCATTTTACAATTTTACAAAATTCAATTGGGAGTCAATATAGTCCCCTCAAAGGTGGCATGATATGATTCCAGGCCTTTCAGGTTCTAAGCGAGAACTCTAGCAGCAGAGTTCTGAACATACAGAAAGTTTGTTTAGAATAGACTTTGGAAGACTATACAATAAGGCATTACAATGGTCCAGCCTAGAAATAATAAAATCACAGGGTAAACATTCGGTATCTGCCAAGGACAAAGATAATCAAAGTCAGCCTAAATTCCTTAGATGATAAAATTAAGTTTTCACTAAGTTATTAACATGTGAAACAAATGATAGAGAAAAATAAAATGTAACACCCAGACTTATAACTACAGCTGAAGTCTGGACAGATATATCATCAACATTAATGTAAATGTATTCATCAAAGGGAACTGAAATTCATTTGCCATTAAAGTATTTTTTCACTGCACAGCTGTAACTTGACATTATGCAAGAAGGTAATAAGAGTAGTAAGTGAAAGAAATGTGGATAGTTTTACATATATCTGGGTATAAAAAGTATAGCAGTAATAGTCCGGGCCATGTGCATGAATAATATAATACAAACAAAGCAAATAGATACTGTATTAATTAGTACAGGGTCCAGAACCGAGCCTTGTGACAAACCCACAGGAGATTCATGAGGTCTCAGTACCACAGACTGCTGCCTGTCCAATAAAAAACATCTAAACCAGTCTAGAATAGTCGCACTAATACACAGGAGCGACAGCAAATATCCAAACAGTATTGTATGACAGACTCTGTCAAAAGCAGAACTGATGTCTTACAAAACAAGTGTGTTCATAGCCCCAAGTCCACAGTTACTAGCAGATCATTAGCTACCTTTCCCAGAGCACTCTTGGTGCCAGTGCTGGTTAAAGCCCATTTGAAGCTTTAGTCAGAGTGGACAGACATTGCCTCTTGTTGTCCATAGCATGTTGTCGGTATTATTAGTCTTTGACAATGGGGGGTTTGGTCTTTTTCAAGGTCCGGGGTACATACCCCTACAGTAGCACAAATGGCTACTTTGTATATATACTGCAGACTTTAAGCACTGCTCGCCCCTTGATGTATAGAGTTTGTGCGCTTTTACATACCATACCATACCATACCATTTTTATTTGTTGAGCGCTTAAAAACACAGCATTACAACTGACCGAAGCATGCATAAACAGTGCCCAGGAGGTAACAGCAACCACTCTTTATTATAAGTGATCAACAATGATGATGGCATTCTGGGTCGCTTAATGGATTGAGTGGCTCTGTTCATTGCTTTGAACTGGATTAAATCCAGAGAGGAGGGTTTTAAACAGATCACTTACATGCATGTTAACTGTAGTTGTTCAGCACATCACAACATGTTCCAGAACTTGAAAGAAAGGAAGGTTGATAAATTGGCATGTAATTAGTTGAACAATTAGACTGACTTTCTTTAAAATATTTCTGACATCAGCAGTTTTCAAAACAGAAAGTACAAATCCAGAGGGAAGGGAACTATTAAGAAATTTTTAATGAGATGACATGATACAAATAGACATTGTTTGATAAGTAGTGTAGGCAATGAGATTCATGGGGGATGAGTTTACAAAGTTACCACGAGTTTGGGTAAGTTTATTAAGGACAGAGAACACAAATTTTCGGTTTTGCAGATGCAATTAATTCTGAACAGTATCATTTGCTAGCAGAGATCAGTACCTCTCTGTAAGCTTGTTGGTGTGCTCTGAATAATTCACAATGAAGGAAAATGACCTTGTGAACAGAAACGCAAAATCAATACCAGTTGTATTTCTAACATTCTGCTCTGCAGCACAAACTAAATCTAAAATATGACCTTGAGAGTAAGGAGGAAAACCAACCAATTGTAAGAGGTCAAAACACTCTGACAAAGATAAAAAATCAGTTCTAAAAGTATCAATATGAATTTTAAAATTGAATATAACAGGAAACATCACTTAACAATGAGTTGCAAGTAGCTCAGATAGTTAAGATAAAAATAAGGAGTAGAGTTTTGGGAGGGTGATATAATATAATGAATATAACAGACCAAACAGTGTAAAAGCCAAATATTTAGATAGATAGATAGATAGATAGATAGATAGATAGATAGATAGATAGATAGATAGATAGATATTTCTCTGCAGCATAGTGGTGCCCCGGATTTCCGCTGGGCACCATGGGACCTGGAGTTCATCTTCACAACCCTGCTGGGCACCGTGGGTGCTGCCAGGAGATGCTGCAGGAGGACCTGGGGATTTCTACTTGCTGCATTGCCCGCAAGTACTCCCAAGTCACAGGGACAGAAGCCCCTAAGTACTTCCAGGCTAAAGAAAAAAGCAAGTGCTCCATCTGACCCGGAAGTGCTAGCAAGTCATGTGGACAGAAGGACAGAAGCACTTCTGGGTCAAGGACTATATAAAGGACTGCTGTGAACCCAGCAAGGGAGCCAAAGTTGGGAGGGGTAGTACAGAGCTTGCTGGGAGGTATAGAGGAGAGATTCAGAGAGAGAAAATCGTGAATATTATTGTGTTTATTTCTTTACTGTTGCTGTGGTACTTGAGGAGCACTGTACAAGGAGAAGAAAAACAATTAAACAACTTCTTGGTGCTTTTAACTTGTGTTGTCAGTATCTGTGTGTTGCGTTAGAGGAGCAACAGGGCCCTCTAGTGTTACAATCGATAGATAGATAGATTATTGATAGATAGAGAGGAGAAAGGATAGGAGCATGCACTGATAAAACACGCTGCCACACCCACCACACAACAAACCACCTCAGGACCCCAAGCGCAGTTGTGCAACGTTCGACTGAAATGGAACAGTGTGATTTTTTTTTACAGTGGCTAGAGTGCCAATCCTTCTACCAACCCCCAAATGGAGGAACTGCTTACAGGACTGGATGCAGGTTAATAGCATACCCATAAAAGAAGCCCACCACCTCACCTGCAGGAGTCAGAATCGGCAATCAGTGCGTGACACTCAACAAGAGGAGCGGAAGGAGAGAATAAAGATTAACTGGCTTTGTAATTGCATTCTGGTTGTTTGTGCACATTATTCATAGGATAAAATGCACGCCACAAGCAGCTCCAACTGTTTAAACATTTGAAAATGTATTTGGTAAGCTCTAATGTAAATTGGTGGGCCCATTAACATGTTAATTTTATTGTATCTGGATGAGTCAGGAGATGGAGGTGCCTGGAGAGAACTATTGCAAAATGCCTGCTTGTAGTATACCAAATAAGGCTCTGGAGGAACTTGTCATACTACCCACAAGGTTAAACATGCTGGAACAAATCCTGAGGGGAACTGAGAAATGAATAGGCTGAGTGACTGAAGTCAGAGCTAAACAATTTATAATGCTTCATTTTACTGCTTATCCTTTCTGTATGCCTGTCCTGGCATCCCCTCATTCTGAAATGTGATAACATACTCTGTCTTAGTGTCTAATGATGTTAATGCACATGTTTTATGTTTTATTAATGTCATTGCTTTTATCAGGTTCTTGTTATATTAAGGTTTTCATCTTGGAGCCCCTATAAATGTCTCTCAGGGTCTTAAATATTTTTGTCATAACATTTAATTTGAATTGTTTTTAATTTTAAATGCAATTATTCTTTCTGTTGGCATAATGCTTTACACTGCTGTAGGATCATGGTGGCATTGAACATTCTCCCCTTGCTTGCATCACAAAGATGTCTATTGTGGGCTAATGTCTACATCTGGTGTGTAATTCATAATGACAAGATGTTGTGCCTTCTTTCTTGTTCACACAGGCATCTGGAGGGCTTTAGCTGTAAATTGGGCCCATTTAGTCTGATCCCCTAATCCTTTCTACTTATAATTTGAAATTGTACCTTTGTGCTCTGCCTTTAATCCCAGAGCAGCTCGCTCTGTGAAAGCAATTTAACAGACACAAAGTATTTTTGGGTGAGTCCATTCTGTCTCTAACAGGCAATTCATATTGATGACATCAGTTTAAACCAACCTGGGATACCACTGTAGTGCTGAAATGTTATAGCTCCTTTTCTCATGTTGTGTCTTTCACTGGGTTATGTTTGGTAGGGCATCCAGTGGTAAGGGTGGCATATAGGCTCAGAAGAAGGGGGACAGTGAGTCAGTCTCTCATTGACCTTTCAGGTACCCGCTCCCCTAATGGCATATTTTACCTTCATTCTACAGTTTCTGCATTTTAATGCCTTTGGTAAGGATTCCCATGATGTAGAAAACACTATGTGTGGCATAAATTCCCTGTCACAATGACCAAAAGTGCAATCAAAGCAAAAAAGAGTGACATGTTACTGCTTGCCATAAGCAGAGGTAGAGAGTGAAGATGCACATATAGGCTCAGAGGTGCACAGTACTGTGTCGTCAGAAGAGAGTCAGTTGTGCAACTAGCTTGGCTGAAAATGAAGACTCTAAGCACTCATCTTACTTTTTTGGAAAAAACACTTTTCCAAAAGTTTCATCCTTACTGAGCAAATAGCTGCAACACACCGCAGAATCTGAATATATGTGGTTGTGCAAAGGATGTCTCAGAATTTAAAGATTTGATACATTCAATTATGAGGAGTGTATAAGAAAGAACTAGAAATGTGTAAGCTTTCCAACAAGTGCAAAGTGGCCATGATGAAATTTAAAATTACAATGAACATGATGGAATCTAAAAAGAATGAGATCAGTTTTCAGTTCCGTGATCTTAAATACATACCGTCACGCACAAGTGCATAGGGGACAGTTCAAGAGCTTGGTGATGGTAAATTCTCCTTCGGTCAAGGGCTTGGCACTGTGAGATAACCTTCTCTCTTTACATTCCTCTGCAGACTGGTAGACTGATGGCTCTCCTTCACCAGTGTTATTTCCAATGTCCCTCCTCCTGGACCAACCAATTCTTGCCGGACTACTACATGACCGGAAGAGCCGCCATCTTGGGCAGTCTGCCAAATGAGACTTGGGTCTGAGAAGACATTTTGCGCTTTACACACATTTTTTTTTTAAATTAACATGCAATGATTTTGCCCAGGGGTGCCCCATAACACTTTCACAGTTTCAGTTTATAAACCTAATATCATACATTGAGCAACTGTAACAGATGGTAACTGTGATAAACAGTAAGGTTACTGAAAAATAAGGAGACCAGGAAACAAATTAACTGATGCACTGGATCGGAATTCAGAGTTCCTGGAATCACAAAGAGGGCGGATTCTGACAATTTCAATAAATGTATACTGGAATTCTTTGCTAAAATTCTGGAAATGCCAATAAGGTAAACCAGGAAACAGAAAGAGCTCAGGCACACACCCACCTGAGGCCTTCACTGTCAAAAATGTGCAGTGTCATGGATAAGAAAATGTATTACATATTGCCAAAGAAAAGAGAGAGACTCTATTAGAAAACAATCTAATGTATATTTATAATCTGTATGTACATTAGTATTAAGCAGAGTCTGCAAAAGTCAGATATTCAGTATGGTCTCGTTCATCCAGCTGAATTCAAATGTATTGGTTTTGCTCCAAGTGTAAAAGTATATCAAATTCAATTGTACAATTTAAGGGAAAGAAAGAGAAAGGAAATTAAGGAAAAGTGTTAAAATGCAGTTGATTTTGGGTAGTACTATTAGTAATTGCATTAGGAAATATATAAATATGTGGATTTCCTTCAGTCTACTTTTGCTTTGTTTATTTGTTTTTTTATCATATTTTATTCATCTCACTTATCAATCTGTCTATTGAGTTTATACTTTATTCTATAAAATAGCATAAAATAAATAATGTACAAATACTTAAGACTGATATACAGTGGCATGCAAAAGTTTGGGAACACTGTGAATAGTTAAAAGGCATAAAGTTAAAGATGAGACATTCCTATAATATTTTAATGAACATTACATTTTTATTTCCATCATTCGCATGTACAAAATACCAAAACAATGAAAAGAGCTTGAAGCAAAAGTTTGGGCACCCGGCATGGTCAGTACTAAGTAAGACCCCCTTTTGTGAGTATCACAGCTTAATAACACTTTTTGTAGCCAGCTAAGAGTCTTTCAGTTCTTACTTGGGGTATTTTCACCCATTTGTCCTTTCAAAAGGCGCCTGATTCTGCAAGGTTCTTGTGCTGTCCTGCAGGCACTGCTCTTTTGAGATCTGTTCACAGATTTTCAATGATATTTCAGTCAGAGGACTATGAAGGCCATGGCAGAACCGTCCACTTGCACCTCTTGAGGTATTCCATTGTAGATTTTGAGGTGTGTTTCAGATCATTACCTTGTTGTAGGACCCATTCTCTTCTTAAATTTTTTACAGATGATGTGATTGTCACTTCCGGAATTTGCTGGTATTTATTTCAATCCATTCTTCCTTCTACTAATGATATGTACCTTGTGCCACTGGCTGCAACACAAGCCCAAAGCCTGATCGGTCCACCACCATGCTTAATAGTTGGAGACGTGTTCTTTTCCTGGAGTTCTATTTTAATTTCATCAGACCACAGGACTTGTTTCCAAACTAAATCAGGCTTGTTTAGATGTTCATTTGCAAACTGCAGGTGCTGTATTTTGTGGCTAAGACACAGGAAAGGTTTTTTTCTGCTGACTCTACCATGAAGGTCACATTTGATCAGGTGTCACTGGACAGTAGAACAGTGCCCCACCAGGCCTTTTGGTATTAAACGGGGGGTTTTATTTGCCTTTCTAGCAATCCAGTGAGCAGTTCTTTCAGAACGTTTTCTCGGACTTCCAGACCTCAACCTGACCTCCACCAATTCCTGCTAATTGCCATTTTTTAATAACATTACGAACTGAGCAAACAGCTGCCTGAAAACACTTTGCCATCTTCTTGTAGCCTTCTCCTGCTTTGTGAGATTCAATTAGTTTATTTTTCAGAGTGCTAGGCTGCTGCTTAGAAGAGCCTAAGGCTGATGATTGATGGGACAAGGTGTGTGGAGTCAGAGAATTTCTACAGCTTTGCACTTTGCATCACCTGGGGTTTCCTAATGATGACTGTGAACAAGGCATCTAGTTAAGGTCTGAGACCTTGGAAAAACTTAGATCTGAGACCTCAGACATCTCGATGTGCCCAAACTTTTGTTTGCACGGTGCCATTTTTCTTTTTTTCACAAAACAATTGTACAAAACAAAAACAAAACACTAATCTTTCACAAAATGCTGAAAAGAAATTTGTCATCCTTTACTGCATTTTGGTGATCAGCTCGTCTTCTGGTCACTTAACTATTCACAGTAACAGACATTTTAAGCCAAGGTACCCAAACCTTTGCATGCCACTGTACAATCCAATCATTAACTATAGAATTGGTTTTTAAGTCTCTAAATGACAGGCCAGTGTTATGGTTAGTTGGCCAGGGTGGACAAAAAAAAAAATCCAGTTAAGCTGGAGAGAAAAAACAAAATCTGTAAAGGATCCCAGCCAAAATACCACCCAGCCTTCACTGGGAATTCTATCTAACATAAATATTGTTAAGTAGTTCTTTATTGTTTTTTTTTCTTCCTTAGAGGATTTCACACAGAGGGTCTCATGGCAGGTTAAGGGTATCAGCTTTCAGGTGGGCTGTACAAGACTTTGATCCGTTGGTGGTGGCAAAAAACAGAAAAGAAAACAAAATTGAATAAAGATCAATAAAGATTGCAGATTCATTGACAAGTAAGATAATTCTACACATATCTAGTTTATTAAGGGTAGAACTAAAATGTACTTTTTTTGGAGTTATTTTTTTAAACAATCTACAGTGTTAGCCTGCCGTACCTCTATTGGTAAAATATTCCAGATTTTTGGTGCATAACAGCAAACGGCTGCCTCACTATTTCTCTAATGCTTGGCTCTTGGAATAATAAGCAGACCGCTATTAGAAGATCTAAGTTTATGACTTGGGATGTAATGGATAGGTACTAGAAAATATAGAAAGTAAAACAATAATGAAAAAGTCCCTTCATATCTCCTACTATTTACAACTTCTATATTACTCTCTTCGTGCACCCCTCATTTTCTCCTTTCTCCTGCCAAGTGAGTTCTCATCCACACTCCAACCAAATCAAAGTTCACCAGAGTTGTGGCCATCAGCCTAACAAATAACACTGATAAATAATATATACTGTAGTTTACCTTTAATTAAAGTAATTAAAGTTTACCTTTAATAAATAACACTGGTAAATAAAACGGGTTACTGTGGGGAAGGAGAGTCCCCCTCTGATTCAGGAAGGCTCTCTCTTCTTGGGAATTTTAGCCCACTGGAAGCAGGTCAGAATCACTTAACTTTCATTTAGTTGCAGGTTGCTTTACCAAAAACGTATCTAATGACACTTGCTTCTGTCTTCTTTTTAAGATGCCCCTAAAATGCGACACTACATTGTCATTACACAAGTTCATGGTGCACCCACACACTGCTTTATTAGGGTGATTTTCTTCAAAGAAAGTTTTTACTTCTTCCCACTTTGCCAAAACTTCTTTAATCTTACTGGAAAAGAGGGCCTCATCCCCTGCTCCCTCCTCTCCTAACGAAAGCTCTTCTACCACCTCTTGCTGCTGCTCCTTGTGAAGTTCCTTAAGTTTATCCGTTGTAAGTTCTTCACTATACTCCTCCACTAACTCATCCAGAACAGCACCATCCACATCCAGACCCATAGTTTTCCCCAGAGATACAATTTCTTCGACTAGCTGCACTGTTTTGTCCACAGGTTGAGGATTGAAACCAAAGTCAGGAACACTCTGAGGCCACAGTTTTTTCCATGCCGAATTCAGGGTCCTCACTGAGACTTCTTCATAGGCCTTATCAATAAGGTTTAAACAATTTAAGATGTTGAAGTGATCCTTCCAAAATCCTCTGAGGGTCAGGCTTGTATTTTCGGTCACTTCAAAACACCTTTGAAACAAGGCCTTATTGTACAGCTTCTTAAAGTTGGAAATAACTTGCTGGCCCATGGGCTGGAGAACTGGAGTGGTGTTGGGAGGAAGAAACTTGACTTTGATGAACTGAAATCCCTCCAGCAAATCATCTTCAAGCCCTGGAGGATGTGCAGGAGCATTATCAAGGACGAGCAAAGCCTTGAGTGACAACTTATTTTCGTGAAGATATTTCTTCACGGAGGGGCCAAAAACTTCATTGATCCACTCGATGAAAAATTGCTGTTGGCCCGCCACATCACATTCAGTTGTTTTTTTTGCACCTTCCCCCTCTTGAAAACTCGCGGATTTTCTGAGTGGTAGACGAGCAACGGCTTGATTTTACAGTCTCCACTTGCGTTGGCGCAGAACAAGAGGGTAAGCCTATCTTTCATTGGCTTGTGGCCAGGCAAAGATTTCTCCTCTTGTGTGATGTAGGTCCTCTTAGGCATTTTCTTCCAAAAAAGACCTGTTTCATCACAATTAAACACTTGCTGGGGAATAAACCCCTCACTAGTAATAAATTGTTGGAACTCTTGCCCAAATTTATCAGCAAACCATCCACGGCTTACCTTAAATGCCTCCTCATCTTCAGCCGACGTACTTGGTGTTTTTCGGAGAAGGTCCAAGTACAGCTTCTTAGCCTTAGCGCAAGTGATAGCTTCCAACACCGAATCGCCTTTTAACTGCTTCTCGTTAATCCACACCAACAACAGCTTCTCAACATCTTCTAGGAGTTTTGGACGGTGCTTGGAAGTCACGGTAAATTCTTTGGCCACATCAAGTTTCTTAATTTCTTCCTTCTTCTTCAGAATAGTGCAGATCGTCGATGTCGAACGGCCGTAAGTCTTTGCCAGTTCCATCACTCTTACATCACGCTCATGTTTATCTATGATTTCTTTCTTAATTTCAACGGCCATGGCTTCCTTTTTTTTCTTTGAGGCAACAATCTTCTTGAGAGGCATCGTGGAATAATTATTTTCACGTTAAATGCGGGCAGCGTCAGCTTGGGTGAATCCCCGAGTCGAGGCGGATCGGGAAACGCGTCACGCATACCCACAGCCTGGCTCGTGGCTCTTTACGCGAGCAAATTCTCGTATTTAGATCCGAATTTTTCACTCATACTTTCCTGTTATCTTGAATTTCTCGTATACAGAGGTGATCGTATGTCGAGGTTCCACTGTACTAATAAATCACAAGGATGGAAGTCCAGAATCCGGGCTGAAGAAAAACTTAAGTTCTCCAGTTGACCCAGAAGTGCTGGCAAGTCACGTGGACAGAAGAGTAGAAGCACTTTTGGGTCGAGGACTATTTAAAGGACTATTTAAAAGACCCAGCAGGCAAGCCAGGCGTGGAGGAGAAAACAGAGAAAGAAAGAGAATTATTAGTGTGTGCTTCTTGTTTACTTGCCTGTTTATTGGTGGCTGTGGTGCTTAGGAGCACTGTTTGAGAAGAACAAGAAATTAAAAACATTCTTAGTGCTTTTACCCTGTGTCTTGCGTGTCTGTCTGTTGGGTTTAAGGGGCATCAGTGCCACCTAGCATTCACAATTCATAAAGATTATTTGGTGGATAGGCCTCTGCAAGCCAAAGGTTATTTTACGGTTTCCTTTCCTTTGTGGGGCACTTTTGAGTTTTTGGGACGTTTTTGTTTATTTTTGAAACTTAGAAACCTTTTTCATCTTCAAAGCTATGGCAGACCAGTGGAGCTGGGGTAACCTGTTGGAATGAAGCATTTTCCAGATAGGCTAAGGAGGTCAGTCCGGGCCAGTGAAGCTTTATGGAGGCCTCACACCCCTCATTATGGTCCGGACTCTGTTTCAGAACATTATTACTGTGCTTTACTACTATCTATCAAATAATTCATCCAAAGATGATTTGAAGAAACAAGATTTTGGAAAGGCACATTTTAATCAGAAGTTTAGATATAGCCATTGGAATTTAGCCACTGACAATGCACATTCTTCATCAATATCAGCACAACATGGTATAAATCTACTAAAATAAATGTATACATGACACACACCTATCTCAAGAATGTACTGTCACACACATGCAACTTGGGGACAGCTTAATGGCTCTGGTGGTGGTAATTCCTCACCGCTCCACCAGATGGCAATGTTTCCTAGCGCCTCTTCTCTTTGTCCCTTTGCAGACTGGATGATTGACTCACCTAACACCACTGACATCACTTCTGGTGTCTGTCCACCTGGACCTGCCTCTTCCTGCCTGGCCGGTACTTAACCGGAAGTGTCACCATATTGGAGCAGTCACTTTGAGACCCGTGTCTATAAAGATGTCTTTTTACCTTTTCTTAAAGACTTTATAACTCAATTTTTTTCCAGTTATAAGGGGGTTGCCTGCAGGTGCCTCAGAGTTTATGCTTGTCTGTGTTGTTTGTTGCAGTAGCCAGACAAAGACACCAAGACATCATCACACATCTGCCTCATTTGATATGTTTTGGGGAGTTTCCTACTTTCGTGACATACTAGGAAGAAATCTTTGCCTGCCTGCCTGTCAAAAACTACTGGAACCACAAATCCCCCTTACAGTGTATTATCATGTACATTGTTATCTTATATTTGTAATAATACAAATCCACATCCAACCACTATAACTGTTGGAAAAGGATTCACTATTACATTCAAATTAGAAAAAATAAATTTTCTTTCTGGGAAACTTATGAGAGTTTCTCTAGGATTTGAAAAGGATTTATTTATACTTTCTTTACTTACTTTAAGTGAGCATGCTTGATGCACATTAACCTTTTAAATGCTGCAATTTTTTTGAGTGACTAGTAAATATTGATTTATTTAATTTCATAGCTCATCAGATGGTTAGGAATGGTGCTGAAGTTGAATTTGATTTTAAACATTGTATTATTTATTGTATGTTTAATTGTTTTGCATCACACCAAGGGGAAGTGAAAACAAATCATTTGCTTCAAAAAGTAGAAAGAAATATACAGAGTGCTTTAAAAGTGTTGTCAGTGGAGGAAGAACATCTTTCATACCTTTTATAAATTTCTACTATCACTCTGTTTTTTCCCATTATTTATATGAATTTTCATGTAGGTTTGTGGTCATCATCAAAGGTGTCTTAAGGTCTTCAGATTTGTATTAAAGCCCAAATGCTCCATTATAAAAATAAAGTCAAATACTTAGAACAGACAGCTAAATGCACCGTGGCACTTACATTCCACTTCAAGTATGTTTGGAGTGCACGGCATTCACATTGCTACACTAATGTTTTCACTCTTTTTGTCTCTGACTAGGCACTGTTTTCAGCACTTGGCATCATTTTCACTGCCCTCACCCTCACAGTTCACTTCTCTTGGCTCTCATTTTAAGCTTTTTCCTTTTATATGGGTGGAGCACATATAATTTTCTAGAAGAAAACATCTCCGGCCTTGTCCCATCATTGTCTGGTTTCCAGTGACAAATGAAATATAAATAAATAAATCAAGGAAGTAAGGAACAAAAGTGCATTTGTTAAGCCTGATTAATACACAATGCCTTTCTGTGACAAATGCTGATGAAAAACACTATTACATTTCATCAATTCCATTAATTATTTTCCAAGAATACTGAGATCGGAAATTAGAACCTATCCTAGAAGCACTGAATGTATGAAAAAATAACTCTTTATAGCAAATCGGTCTTCTCATTCATAATGGACACTGAGGTTAATGAATATAACAAGTGCATTTTGTCTGGGATTTGGGTGGAAATGGCAGTTAATCCTAGGATAAAACGTGTGAACTTGGCAAAATTCACTCAGCAATGGTTGTACCAAGATCTGAAGCCAGGAGGAAGCGCTATCCCAATATAAAGTAGTGATTGATTATTTGTATAACAAAGTGTGTTGTAAGAAAGGCGCTATATTGCGCCCGACCCGACACAGATTTGACACAGGAGGCACGTATAAAAGTGCAAAAGACTTTTATTTTCTTCAGCTGGAGGGCACGTCTTCCCCGTAATCCCCCCAGCCACAACACAGTCCCAAACACAAGCACTAAGCACCAAAACACTCCTCTCTTCTACCACCACTCCTCCACAAGCTTTGTCCTCCTCCTCCTCTCGACTCTGGCTGCTGAGTGGTGGTCGCTGGCTCCCTTTTATTGGGTGGCTGCACTTCCGGGTAAGGCGAAAACCAGTGTCCAAAAGGGGCCAGCCGCTCCTGCTGCAGCACCCCCTGGCGGCACCTGCGGAACCCCACAGATCTGCACAGAACTCCAACCCACATGAAGCCCTGGAGGAGTGCGAGGCACCGCTGCAACCCAGGGAGGCTGCCATCTAGCATCCAGGGGGT
Source organism: Polypterus bichir lapradei (assembly GCA_026402145.1). Lineage (NCBI taxonomy): Eukaryota > Metazoa > Chordata > Cladistia > Polypteriformes > Polypteridae > Polypterus > Polypterus bichir. The sequence continues at coordinate 67,508,754 of JANRMT010028174.1, forward strand.
GATACTGGGCTTCTCACTCTTGTCCCCCTGGCAGATGTGGGCCCTGGCCATCCGTCACAGTGTTCATTTCTAAAGTATTATCTGTGGAAAGAAAGTCAGATCCTTATTTTATTGATGGTTGTGAGGTAATGCCGATTTCCATCCATTTGTTTAACTGGCTTTTCAACATTTGGATCCTGAAAGCCAAAGCCTATCCAGAAATTATTGGATTTGTTGCTTTTAGTTTTTGACATTTTTTTTTTAGTCCTAACCTTGTCTGGCTGTCAAGTATTATAAATGCAGTTATGCTGAGACAAAAGATAATAAAGAAACTAACCCCTCATTGTATTATGTATCCATTCCAGTACAACTGGTGGATAAAGACAAACACAGAATGTTGGCTCATTCCTGTTTTTCAGTATTTTGCCAAGTCTCACCAATTCCAGGCTTTTGTGTAAAACAGAAAAGCAAATCCTTTGTTAAGAATTATACTGAGTGACGTGTGCTTAAAGCATTTGTGGTTTCAGCTTTTGAAGTCTAGTGCCAGCTTTGACACTAAGCTTTGGAGAAGACTGCCGAATCAATCTTAGCATTCAAATGGAGACTAAGATCTGTTATTTAGCCTAGTCGACAACTTTTATAACTACATAGCAAAGAAGAGATGGCTTTTTCTCTTTCCTTCTTACTATCAGTGCATGCTCCCAACCTCCTCCTCCTCCTCCTTCTTTACAAGGTAAACATATGTAACAGCTAACATATCGAGAGCCTGAACAGACAACAGACCCACCTAAATGCACAACCTCATCAAAACAGCTGAACTTACTTCTGTACCATTGTGCCTATTTGCTAAATGAACATTTTATTATACTAGTATGTATATTTTGTACTACTAATTGTAAGCAATTTGTGCAATGAAAAAAATTACATAGAGGAGATTATATGACTAGACAAATGGACAAAATATTACATTTATATTTATATTTAGAATTTAGCAGCTTCTTTCTAGTGTGTTTCATGTATGGAATTATCAAAGGAGGAGACAATACAGATAAGCAAACCCAGCCCATTATGCCCATCTGGCAGTAGGCCAGCGACCAGGATGGTCAGTTCAACCAGCAGTGGTAGTGATTTGTGCAGATCAATGGTGATTTAGATGACTAGATAGGAAAAAAAAAAAAAAAAAGTTTTTTTAGATCTGAGTAGAAAGCAGGACAAGTGTGCCCCCTAGTGGAACAGCGTTGTTACTTACACCATGTACGTGAACCTTTTTTTCCCACTTATCATCAGTAATATAATTGTATAATAAAACTGCACGCACCATCCTTTCCATCAACAACAAAAATGTTTAAAAATGTCACAAAACTACATTTATTGAGTTTTGGTGAGTTTTTCATTTCACAACAGCATATGCAAAAAAAATTTTAGGGACAATTTCATGAAACTGTATGTGAAACTAAACTCTGCTGTTTTCACCTTTAGTTGTTTAACTCAATTATTGCCTTTATTTTATATAGATAAGGAAATAGAGCTTGCTCTGCCCTTTCTTATATAGTTCCTCTGTGTTCTAAGACCAGCAGGACCTGTGATTAATGTGGACCCCAATTGCTTGTAGGAATGGACCACCTCTATATACTGTACACTCCCTGAATAGTGACTGGACATATATAGAGTCTCTTTGCTGTGGTGAAAGTCAATAACCAGTTCCTGGGTTCTGCTGATGTTAAGATGCAGACAATTCTCTTTGCACCAAGAAACAAAGATCTCCACCTGACTACTTCTGTCTCTGTCTCATACCCTTTATCAATACACCCCATATTTTCAGAATCATGACCTGACCTGGTATTATATTTATAGCTTGAGGTGTACAGAGTGAATACAAAAGCAGACAGGACTGTTCCTTGTGGTGTTCCAGTGTTGCTCACATATGTATCAGAAACACGGTCCTTGAGGCTCACATACTGTAGTCTGTCTGACAGATAGTCCATTACCCAGGGCACCATGGGCTCATCCACCTGCATATCTCTGAGCTTACCCATTAAAAGAGATGGCTGGATGGTACTGAAGGGTCCAGAGAAATAAAAAAAACATAATTGTCACAGTGCTGTCAGCTTTGTCCAGGTGAGAATAAGCCTTGTGGAGCAGTTAGATAATCACATCCTCTACTCCAATCTTTGTCTGACAGTCAAACTGCAGTGGGTCCAGGTGGTCTACCACAAGAGGACTCCTATAGTTCAGGACCAGTGACTCAAAGGTCTTCATGATGTGAGAAGCAAGTGCCACTGGTCTGCAGTCATTAGGTGAAGAGGTGCCTTTTTTCGTTGGAACAGGAACACTGCAGGATGTTTTCCACAGCAGTGGTACTTTCTGAATCCTTAGGGACAAACTAAACAGGTGACAGAGGACACCACAAAGTTGTCAGCTTTGACCACTAAATAAGACTGTATCTGACACAACACTAAAATTTTGCCTGAAATCCAATTTTTAAAATCTCATTGTCATCATCTTTTTGTATCTCCCCCATTGTGTCTACAGTTCTGATATTGACTCCCCTCTTGCTGTCACTTTAATAATCCTGTTTCTACCATACAATCACCTAATCCTGTTTATGCCAGAGGCTTCCCAGCATGTCAGTATTTTGTTGTCATTCATTTTTTACTTGTGTTGTCTTGTATTCAGCCTTCTTATGCTAAGTTAATCCATGATGTGCTCTTGTCATTCCTATTGCATGCTGAAATATCTAGAAGGTTCAAATCCCATTACTGACAGAAGGGATCCTGTTCCTTTGGTCCCTTGAGCCAGGTCTTTAACCTGAAAATGTCTCCAGGGGTGCTATACAATGAGTGACCTTACACTCTGACCCACAAAAATCACGCAAAAAGACAATTTCCCCTTAGGTATTAACAAAGGGCATTAAATCAAATCAAAAACATCAAAAATAAAAAAAAACCTGACAGACTGATAGCAATAAAATGGTGATTCTAGTCATCAATTCATCCAAATGGGAGTTGCAGGGTTCTGAGCCAGTTTGCAGTTGTTAACTAATCCTAAATACATTGGATATGGCAGAAGAGCTAGAGGATGAGGAGCAAACTCAATGAAGACAAAAGGAGAACATGTAACATGAGACATTGTCCAGGACTAGCACTCAGACCCAGGACGCTGGAGATGTTACACTATAACAATAAATACTGTGCAATCCGCAACTATTGGCAGATTTTTAAGTGCTTCAATTGTAAAGGTATGTACAGAATTAAGCATGGATGCAAGTCTGGTCAAAGGAATAATGTACAATTTGAGATTACAAATAAAATTACATACGGATTTACTGTTGAAGATCAACCCTATATTTCATTGAATAATAAGCACAGTGTTAGATCATCAGATGAGCATCCATCCATCCATTTTCTTTCCTCAACCTTCTTTTTCTGTTACGTGGATTAAAGTTCCCGGGACATTAGATGCCATATGGGCAGGTTTTAAAAAAAAATACATTATGACTACATTTTTTTTATTGATGTTTCCATCAGAAAATATAACTCATTACAGAAGGAAATTCATGCCGCAAAAGGCCAATTAAATTTCATGTACATCACTTCCATGAAATTAGCATTTTGTATTTTAAACTTTTTTCCCTCATTCCAGATAAAAAGCTTAATCTGCATGTTGACTGGGAGAGGAAAGTAGCTTGAAGCCTGAGTCAATCAGGTGTGCTTATCTCAAGTGCAGGCATAAACACTCTTAGTAAACCCATTAGTCACAGAGAGAAGCATTTCTTTCAAGGGCAGTTTTGCTACCAATGATAGCTGGTGGCAGAAGGTCCAAAAATAGACGCAGAAAGACAAATGTTCTTGCTCAGCTAAACATAATAGATGCCCATAAGTGATGTGTGGAAAAAAAAACTAATCTAATCTCCAAAGTGCTAACTGCACAAGTGCTGTATCATTATGGTAATGGAATTGAAAAATGTCTTATTCAAGAATATGGAAATGATAATCACACTTGTGGTGAGTTCAATGATGTTATTTTTTTTTAAATTTTGCTTTAGTTGTTTTAAAAAGAGATGCATTTTGCACTAGGGGCACAGTGCCCTCACTGGTTCCGTTTTATTTGGACAATCACCATAGGAAGGGAGCAAGTGGTTAATTTTCAGCTACACTCCAAAACAGGGGGATAATGAGGATGGTAACACTTTTTGAGCTCAGCAACAGAGTTAGAAGGAGGTCAGTTTCTGAGAGATTGAATTGGTTGGGCTGATCCGATATGAAAGACAAGTGTGATTGAGGTTGATGCGAAGCCTCTGTCTGCAAAAGAAAGGAATAAAATGAAGATTCTTTTAATGATCCTGTAAGTTTTTAACAAATTTTGAGAAGAACAACGAGTGGAAGTGAGGCAGCAAGAACCTGCAGGGAATTCATTGAGGAAGTTGTGAGGATGGATCAGGGCGATTGTACCATTAGGTTGTTCTGGGTGTATGCAGATGGGCTTGTGATTGTAAAGGGCCTTTTCAGCAATCCACCTATGGCATGATGCAACAATCGAGAATCCACATTTTTTTTTTCTTTACCTGTGGGAAACGCCTTTCCCCATTTCCCACAAGCACAACACACTCCCCAAGCACAGCAGAAATGTCTTCTTCTTTCTTCTTCTCTTTCTACTTTTCCTCCTCCACTCCTCCGGACAAGCTTCGTCTACTCCCACCCGACTCTGGCTCTCGGAGTAGTGGCTGCTGGCTCCTTTTATAAGGCACCTGGGAGTGCTCCAGGTGCTTGTTGATCCACACAGCAGCACTACTGGGTGTGGCAGAAGAGCCGCCCATAAGGGCTCAGCAGCAGCTGCACCAACCCATGCTGATGCACACAGAACCCAACAGGGATGAATCACACTCCAACTCCCATGGAGCACTGCTCCGGGAAAGGTAATGCTCTGGATATGCTCCATCCCCCGGTCCTTCCAGTGTTGAAGTGTCCCAGCCAGGCAAGGGCCCCAGCTGTACGCCACAGAGGTCAACTTTCCACCAGAGTGCTGATCATTTCCTGACACATTGACCTCTGATATTACTAACTTCATGAATACTGTATTAGCCTTATTTTTAAATTCCATCATTGAAATCTGTAAATGCTGCCTACCTGAATAAACATTTAAGAAGACAAATTACACTTTCAATGGGCATCTCTGTTGAGGCCTCGAGATGTAAGCCAGTAGCCACACATATGATTATTTTCAAGAGATGGGGCCTTCATTTTTTAAGGCCTGTTCTTATACTTACTTCTACATTTCAGAAGGTACTTTAATTTAAAATCAGTGTGAAAAGTCAGGAAGTAATAAGTTATTTGAGCTACCTTCATAGTTCTCCTACTCACCTTCTAAGCCATTGAATAGAGCACTCTGGACTACCTGATGCAACACTTCATACAAATGTTAAAGGCAAAAGAGAAAAGCTATGAAAATTATTCTTAGATTGAGAATAATTGACCATGAGATGATCACAAATGAAGGTGGCAAAAAATAATCAGAGTAGTCTGAAGGTCAGTACATTCAGTACAGAAACATCAAATCCTGATTGTAAAGGAGTAAACAAGAGCAAAAGTCATGGACAAAAAAGGTCAAAAGCTGATACTAAACTCTGTGAATACTAAGAGTACCACTAAGAATTTTTTATTAATCAGAGATGGATACTGATCTTGCTGATCGGCGGTATATTTTTACTAGCAGGTACAGTGACATCACATGCTAGTTTTCAGAAGAGCAAAGTGCTTTTGAAATAGTGTTGCTCAAAATGGCGTTTTGGAAAACAATAAACAAGACAATAAAATAAGTCAATGAAATCAAAATCACTTTAAAAATATATAATGAAGATATATCTGGAATCTATGTATACTCCAACACCTGAGAAAAATTTTATACAACCACCATAATAAATATTGTAGTGTTGCGTGGTGCCTGTCGGCACCAACCCAATAGTTTCTAGCTCTTCTACATTGATCTTTAAGGTAACTTACTGTCCATAGAAGAAAAGTTCATTGTTGCCACACTAGTTTGAGTTCATGCAGCTTTGGCAGGCTAGCTGTGTTTTTTGGGTGCCCTGCAGCTGGTGCTGAAGCTGCTCATTTAAATGATGTTGACGACTGTTGATGACTCATAGGTGATGCCATCCCCAAGCTGATGCAACTTGTCAGCATTGTTGTAATATATTACACACTCACACACGCACACCCACGCACACACACACACAATTATACAGGTGCAGAAGGATAACAACAGCTAAAATCTTGTTACAACACTCTTGGCAAACACTCATCTTTGTGATGCTCACCAGGTAAATCTCATTCTTTACAGTTCATTTATATAATCATATACAACCTAAAAAAATCTGCTTATTCTTTATGTCATCCAGTATGAATCTCTCCACTCTTCGTCTGTGGTGATTAATAAAAAAAAGTGTTGATGAAAATAGGTCATTCATCACAAACAACACTTTATTTACCAGTCACCTAATGTTTACAAAATACGAGGGGCAATCGAAACATTTTCAGCCTCAACCTGAAAATTATATGCTACAGTATAAATGGCCCAAGATTAGCTCCTGCTTTCTAAAGCATATGGATTACTAATCAGTGTCATGCTTCTTGATATTGTCCTGTTTTTAATCACTTCTGTTCATTTTGAACACTAATAATTTATTTGTTTTATCTGAACACATTTAATCTTAATTTCCCACCATTTTGTCTGTTGGTTGCACAGGTCCTTCCTTCTTGTTTATAGCTTAAGGGTCACATTACAGGACATTGAATGACCTCAATGTCCATTCTAATATAAAAGATGGTGGTGCCCAGAGCTCAGTATCCATGCTTTTGGACAATCCATGTACAAGTGGGTCTTGAGATACTGTGACCATGTCAGAAGATATAAATGAGTACATAAAGCCATAGTTTTTCTTTTCTCAACTACATTTGAACTAATTTTCAATTAAAATAGTAAATGTATCCTCAATTGCCATTCACAAAGACACCTTCAAAGCTGGCATAATTGTAAAAACATATTAAGAGATTTGGAAAATTAAACTATTAACAGTGACTGACATTTGCAATCTGTATTAACTGGACTTGTCCATCAAATGTAATACTTCAGTAAGGGCTCACCAAGTAATATTTTCTTATTCTGATGCAAACACAGTGTCACAAATCTGACAAAATGAGTTTATATGAATTAAAAAAAATAACAACAATAATAATCTTGTTATTTACTAATTCCTTTAATACTGATACAAAAATGAATTTTAAAATTAAACCTGTGGCACAACCAGGAAGATCTGACCACAATCATACTCCCACCTACAAGCCTGTTACTAGATGGCGGCAACTTTCTTATGAATAGCCAAGCCAGGCATTCTTGTGTGTATTTGGGGAGGTTGCTGTCTGGGGATGATTCTTGTTTGTTTCTTGATCTTCTGTGATGTCTGAATTTTCCCAAGGGGAAAATAAAGTACTATCTATCTATCTATCTATCTATCTATCTATCTATCTATCTATCTATCAATCACATGTGGATGGAAGGAAGCTTAAGGGCTCTAGTAATCATAATTACCTGCCGAGCCAGGGGTTGCCACTGTGTTCTAACGCTATCTTTCTCCTTCAGCAGAAAGTAAGATTAATGGCCGTTTCATCACTGATGTTACTTCTCTTGTCTGCCCTCCTGGACCTGTATCTTCTTGCCGGGAACCCATATGACGAGACATCCTGTCCTGTTTAAAAATCTATCTGTCTATCTATCTATCTATCTATCTATCTATCTATCTATCTATCTATCT
>JANRMT010028174.1:67516549-67556728 GCA_026402145.1 Polypterus bichir lapradei
TCTATCTATCTATCTATCTATCTATCTATCTATCTATCTATCTATCTTTGAATTTTTATTAGTAGTATCTGTAAGCACTACATGTCAATTATTGAATAGGAAATGTCACTGAATAAATTTAGTGTATGCACTTGATAAGATAAATTAGGTAGTCTGATATAATCAAATCATTCTTCATAAATCATAAATCGAAATACAATAATGCAATAAAATCCAGGTGTTCTTTATAAAAAAACACATATTTGTATTGCCAATGTCACCACTGCAAGCTTTATTAGTGCAAATCAAACAAAGACTGACTTAGGAAGATATTGTTTGAACTTGATGTTTTAATTATTATCTTCAATTCAAAGAAAGATTTTTTTTCTAATTCTTTCCACTTATATACAGCAAACTAACCAACATAATGAACTTCTGTGTTACACATTTCAGTCAGTGGAAACATTATTGTTTTGTCACAACTCTCCTCTGTTCTCTCCTAAGAGGTCAGAAGTGAAGTGGTGGTTTTGCATTTATCTGTAGCCGTATCTTGAAGCCTGGATGCTGCTTGTTTGTGTTGCCTTTGTGGCTTTTCTAATAGCCTTGTTGATCTAACCAGATCTCTCTGCTACAAAAAGAGCTGAAACAGAGACAACCAGCTGGTCTTGCAAAGGCATGACTCAGAAACAACAACATTTATTTATATAGCACATTTTCATACAAACGATGTAGCTCAAAGTTTTTTACATAATGAAGAAAGAAAAGGGACTTTGAAAACATTGCGTCTTTAAATGGTGGAACATTTCTCAGAGACCAATAGTTTCACATACGTAATTGTGATTTATAGGAGTGAGGGAAGAAAAAAAAGATCAAGTGAGCAGAGATGTATAAATGAACACTTTGTATGTATCACTTTTGAGTGTTTAATTGCCCTTTAAAAAATGTTCATCTTGTATATGCTGAAGCTTTGCTTATAATGTACACAAAACTGTAAAAGTAAGAACCATTTTTCAAAGAACCACTTTTGCTGATTACTTCATGCATAGTTCCTAAGTAGTCTTCTTTCTACTCCTATGTCTCTGTATTCCTAAAAGTTTTACCCAGTTTACTTAGACAAATGCTTTCTCCACATCCATAAAACAGACATATAATTCTTTATTATACTCTAGACCAGGGGTCCTCAATCACAGTCCTGGAGAGCCACAGTGGCTGCAGGTTTTTGTTCTAGCCCGGTTGCTTAATTAGAAAGCAATCCTTGCCAATAATTTAATTGCATGGCTTGTTAGTGCTTTAACTCTGTAAAGTCAGATAATTCTCATATCCTAGATTTTTTCCCCTTACTAATTTTATCATCCAAATGATTTGAAGGTTGAAATGGATGAGTAATTCTCAGTCCTTTACTTTTTTATCTTCACTTTCCTTCCAAGTATTTAATTAAACCCAATAGTACATGCTAAATACACACAGGTGTAAATGGTAACAAGCTAAATGGAGAAATGCTGGTCTCTTTTGTCATTTGCATGTTATTGCTAATTAGGAGCAATTAAAACTAAGAATACAGCTGCTTAAGACTAAAATAAGCAATAAGGGTTCAAAATCTTAACAAGCGAGACAACTAAAGTGAAGCAGAAGTGTTACTTGAGCAATAAGTGCTTCTTATTAAGCAATTGGGTTGGAGCAAAAACCTGCAGCCACTGCGGCCCTCCAGGACCGTGATTGAGGATCTCTGCTGTAGACCAACGGTTTCCAGCTCCGGTCCTGGAGGGCCCCAGTAGCTGCAGGTTTTCATTCTAAACCTTTTCTTAATCAGTGACCTGTTTTTACTGCTAATTAACTTGTTTGCATTTTAATTTACACCTCTTTTAAGATTTTTTCCCCTGAATTTCTTCATCATTCCTCTGAATTGATTAATTTCTTTCCTTAAATGGCACCAAACAGAAATGAAATGTGAAGTGAGTGAGCCAAAAGAAGACCAGCTAAGTCAGGGCCTGAAACTCCAACCAGTTTCGCTCCAACGAGTTCCTTAATTAGGCTCAGATTTTTCTTGTAAATTAAACTCGTTCTTTAATTCCATGGCTTGTTGCTGCTCTCGTTATGCAATAGCACATATTTCCAAAATTATTGATTTTCTCTTTTCTGAGAACACTGTTAAAATGTTTTGGGGACTTTTCAGGTATTTTATGATGGACACAGTTTGCTGGTTATGTTTTGGTTCATTTTGTATCTTATTATTGTTTGGCAGATAATTAAGGAAAAAGAAGCAATTATTGGGTCTGAGTCTTCAACAGCAAGTCAAATAAAATTAATTCAAAAGAAGTTAATTAGCAGGAAAAAAAGGTCAGTAATTAAGGAAAGGGTTAGAATGAAAACCTGAAGCCACTAGCGCGCTCCTGGCTTGAAGTTGGGGACCCCTGCTCTAGACTCTAGAGTTGTAGAATGTCGAAATTAAGCAATTAAATCATCTGCTGAGCCACTGTTTGGAATTCCCAGTGTCAGAAGCACACATCCCAGATGTGCTGTCTCAAAGAGTATTGCTGCTGAAAGGGGAGATGACACTATTAGCAATCGGTGTGTTTTGTTTCAGAATTTAGTCGCTGCCCCCCTGGGCACCACCAAGTAGCCTTTCTTGTGTTTGTCCAGTATGTAAATCCACACCATTGAAATTATCCCCACCAAATTTTGCACAGATTGTCCATTTGTACAAGGGGAACATTACAGGCTATTTTTCGCTCTGAAATTTAGTTGGTCCCCCTACAACAGACATCGCAGGGTACCCTGCTAGTTAGTTATAAATATAAGGTATGTAATACTAATTTGAACAAATATGTCTTAAGGCGGTTGTCTCTTATGTTCTGTTTGTGCTACTTGGGAACTGCTGTTATCAAAGATCTAAAATGAGCTTCTGTTGTTATAGAGGATAACAATGAATGAAAAAGTGTGATTTCTCCTTTCTTTGTTCACCAAAATATAATACAATACAATACAATACAATACAGTTTATTTTTGTATAGCCCAAAATCACACAGGAAGTGCTGCAATGGGCTTTAACAGGCCCTGCCTCTTGACAGACCCCCAGCCTTGACTCTCTGAGAAGACAAGGAAAAACTCCCAAAAAAACCTTGTAGGGAAAAATGGAAGAAACCTTGGGAAAGGCAGTTCAAAGAGAGACCCCTTTCCAGGTAGGTTGGGCGTGCAGTGGGTGTCAAAAGAAGGGGGTCAATACAATACAATACACAGAACAGAACAAATCCTTAATACAGCATAATAATACAAATTTTAGAAGCACGGAGCAGAATTTAACTGTAGATGATATCCCATAATAAGATTTGGATATTTGTAGAGTCCTGGAGACCTCATCCATCAAGCTGCCTCCCCCATTTGGCCATTGCACGGCTGAAACAGTGCTGGGCCAGCCAATCCGATGAAAGGACCCCTTTTTCCCATGATTCCTACTGGGAATACTACCTGGAAGGATACAATGAACTGCCTCCCAGTTCAGGGAGGTTTCTTGCCTTGTGTTGATTGCTTCCTGGGTATGGATTAAGCAGATTTGAAAATGTATATATTTACTATACCTAAGGGTCAAACAATACAACAATTGTATGTTTTAATACTGAAAGTCTCCACAATTTTAAACCATTTACAGATGATATACTGTATGGTGATGAAATTTTGCAAACAGGTGAAGATTCTGATGTGAAAAATATTATAAAGTGTAATTTGCTTATATTCAGAAAAAAAAAATATTTTATTAAAATATGTTCAGGCTCTTTGGATGAAGAAAATTCTAACCAGAACCTTCTAGTTGCAAAGTATATTAAACTCCATGTTATATAACCCTAAATGTTTCACTAAAAAAAAAAAGTAAAGCATGCTGTTAACAGCATTTACAGTTGAAAGAGAACAGTAATTGAATGACGTTGACTGTGCACCTTGAGTGGGCTCCTTCATGTACTCAAGTCGTAATTAGCTTTCCCTTTAAAGTGCTCAATTTTCTCCTCAAAGTGAATGATAATGAGTTTGAAATTTCAGCAATAAACTTTCTATTTTTCTGGAAAGCAGTTTAGTGAGTATTTTGCAAATTTATTTATAAAATATCTGCACCGTATATGATTGAAACATGCACTTCAGATTACACAAAGGTACAGTGGTATGTTTTCAGCTATTATGAAAAACACACTGCACAGTCTCTCTTGATTGATTACTATAGAAAAGTTAACCTTCCCAGCATAGCGGCCCACTCGGATAAACTAAAATGTAACACACGTAAATGTAGGAACGGCAAAAAAATAGAGTCAGCACTTTGGGGTTTACAAACTTGTGCACTAATAATTCTTAGTAGTTAAAAAATAATAATGTGTTTTTAGAAATGTAATTCTTAACATTATGTCTTACTGTGTTTCGTACTTCTGGCATTTGATGGAAGTGTGAGTGTGAATGTGGATATAAGCAAGCAAGGGCCTTGTCATGGACTGGTTCCTTGTTCAGGGTTGATTCCTGCTTGCGCTGAGATGGGCTCTTTTGTGCAACTGAATTAGATTAAGTAAGGTGTAAAATGTTATGTTATGGCTAGAGCTTGAGTAATGCTAGTGCTGGCAGCTCCTTCATACACCCCAGACAACCAGTGCCAAACAAATTTGCCTTAAAGAGGAGCTCCTCTGGCCAACAAGTCCAGACAGTTTAATATATTTGTCATCTACATTAAGTAGCATTTATTGTAATAACCCAGGAGGAGCAATGTGGAGTCGTCCCAGGCCGTGAAACAGTGGGCCAACATTTACCCTCATGAGGATCCTGGAGGGGCCGTGGGAGTATGCCCAATCAGTCTATATGTAGTTTATGGATATTCTGTGGGGGTTGCTTTGAAAGTACAGAATTCTGAGGTGCTTAATGAGGGCTATTTGGTCACCATATAATCACAGTGAGAATTGTGTCTGTATACTCAAAAAAACTTCTCTGCCATTTCCAGTAGGTTTGGAACTCCACCAAGGCTCCCCTTTGTTTCCTATCCTGTTTGTGATTTTCATGGCCAGGATATAAAGGCACAGCCACCATTGGGGGTAGGGTGTCCAGTTTTGGTGGCCTTAGAATTGTGTCTTGGATTTTTGCAGATGAAATGGTCCTATGAACTGTGAACTCCAGAACACATTGGAGCAGTTTGCAAGCGAGTGTAAAGTGGCAGGGATAAGGATCATTGACATTGACTTATTTGGATGACTTACACCCATGGTGACTTATACCATTTATGATACAATTGGTTACATTTCTTTTTGGTTTTCCAATTGGAGTGCACGTGATTTAAGGAGGGGATGTGGTTGCGTGGCTGAAGTGGTTCCCGGGCATAATACGTTGCGGGTGTTTACGCAATTATGTGCATGGGTATGGAGTCACCTGTGTCCGGAATGGCACCGGGAATTGCTAATCATCACACCTGTGCCACGTAACCACATAAAATAAGAGAAGCGCGAGTGCGGAGGGAGAGAAGGAAAGATAAAGAGAAATTAGGGTTAGGGTTAGGGAGATTAGAGGAGGAGGAGAAGGAGGAGGAGGAAGAAGAAGAAGGCAGGAGGCGCTGAGAGCCAGATGCAGGCAGCTGGGATTACAGCACTGGAAAGAGTGTGTGGCCGACACTTGAGTAGGCAGTTGGAAGCAGTCACTGCAGCTGAGCAATTTCAAGAAGCTGGACTGACCAAGAAGGTTGATGGCTCACCGCGTAAGGCTGTGTAAGGCAGCAGGAGTCAGAAAGGCTTGGGAGTTTGAGCCCCAGCGTGAGCACCCTGGCCGTTGGGGGAGACCCAAGTCTCAGTCTGGTAAAGTAACTGTACGTAGCCAGGGGAAGGAAGACAACCGGACCAGAGGAAGGTCAGCTGCACCTACTGATAGGACGACTTCCCTGCTGCAAGGTCCACAGTTGCCAGTTAAAAGCGAGAAGGCACCAGGTTTTTTTTAAAAGGACAATTTCCTGTCATGGTTTTAACCTCGTTTTAAACCTCTGTTTTGTCTGAGAATTTTTAATAAAAGCACTTTACATCTTCCCTTTGCTTCGTTTGGTGTCCTCATTACATAGCTCATCCCGGTTATGACCTATCAATGGTGTTGGGTTCAAGATGCTCCCAAATGGGAAGAGGGAGCCTGGAGTGGACCCGCACCCTCACACTCCTCCAGTTGGGAGGGGAGTTAATACCAGAAGTGGAGTAGTTTATGTATCTCAGGGTCTTATTCATGAGTGTTTGGAAAATGGATGGTGAGATAGTAATGAAGAAGTTGCTGAGCCAGAAGGCAAAGGTTTTGATTTACCAGTTGATCTTTGTCCCTACCTTCTCCTATAGTCCTGAGCTTTGGGTAATTACCAAAAAAGGACGAGATGGCCAAAATGAGTTTTCTCCACAAGGTGGCTGGTCTCTCCTTTACAGGTGAGAAGCACAGACATCCATGAGAGAGTCAGAGTAGAACATCCACATTGGGAGGAGCCAATTGAGGTGGTGTGGCCAGCTGGGTTCAAAACCCAAGTAAAACCCAGTGCCTGCTGGGAGGGTTATATCTGCCAGATGGCCTGGATATGCCTTGGGATCCCACAATATGAGTTGGCAAGTGAGGCTGGAGAAAGGAAAAGTTGGGCCTCACTGTTAAGACTGTTGCCCCTGAGACCTGGCCTCAGATAAGTGGAGAAAAACTAATGAAGGAAAAAATGAATACTGTGATAAAGGAAACATACTGAATGTGTGCCCTGTAATGTACTGCCAATGTCTCCAGCCAATGTCTTTTCTGCTTTTTAACCAATTCTATGATGGGTTGATGGAAATAAAAATACAACTAGTTTAAACAAAAGACTGGCTTTGCTGCCTAATGTATCCGGAGTAATGGGATGAAATCCTGTTGCTGCATTCATTACTTTTCCACAAGGCAGTTCAGTTTTGCCCCACATCCAACAATGTATATAGTTGGAGCAACGGTAATTCCAAAGTTGTTCCGTGTGTGAGTTAGCCAAATGGTGGGCTGGTATATGTCCAGGGCTGGTTATGCCTGATACTACCAGAATAGGTTCTACCCTCTCCTCCTAAAAGTTTTATCTTGAAGATGGGAAATAGTATTTTAATGAGGAAAGACAAGGAGATAGAGATAAGTCAAGATTCATGGCAAGTTCATTAAGGTCAAACTGATCTTTCATCAGAGCACAAAACAAAACCCCTATTTGTAAATAAGAGAGAATGATGATTAAGTCTGATACTGGGAATGGTATCAAAATAAACGTGCACAGAAATTTGCTTTGTCCCTCGAATGATTAAACTCAGAAAATTAAACTCAGATGATTAGGAAGTGCACGCCATGACCTCTATGCTAGCTAGAGGGTGGCATCACTTCCCCACTGTTTGCTTAGCAATGCAGCAGCAAACGCTAAACAAGGTGGCGGCACCTGCAATAAATAAGCATGGCTTCAATAATGCAAAAACAATTCAAATATTGAAGATATGTTTTTCCTCTTAGAAGGCAATAATAAATTAAAAGAAATAAGCCTAATATGGAGAACAAAACAGTATCTCAAAACAACTAGAAAGATGACAATAAATATAATTTGAAGTCATATCATAACACAAAGCCTGAACTGGAAGAAGCAGAGCTGAGAATTTTGCTATGATAATTTGGACAAATCAGTAGTTAAAAACATTTTGTTTATTTACAAATCTCAGACATGGCACTTAAATCAAGTTAAACATTGGAAATACAAATCTTAGAAATTAAACATTTTATGTACAATCAATTCTTGTATCACTAAAACATTTGTACAAACAGCAAATGTAAGTTGTTTATTTTAAAGAGAAATGTTTTTACATTTCTCTATTTCAGACTTGTCTTTATATTTTAACATTACATTTTTAGCTTAAACACACTTTTAGAGCAGTTTTACTGCTATCCACTAGTAAAACGTCACAAACCATAAAATTCTTGATTGAAGAATGTTGGATCTTCTTGATGATGGTGTAATTAAATGGATGTTGTCTACTCCAGGGTTACTCTGACTTTAAGGAGCTTTGTAGCCTTTATACAACTATTAAAAAGTGGATGGCATATGTTATCGTCCTTTTTTTCCATAATGTTAGGGGCCAAAAATGTTACAAAAATGTACACATAAAGAGAGTTGAAGCTGACCATAGACTTTTCAGGCTCATTGATAGTAAGACATTAAACTTGTTGAACGATTAGTGGTGATGTGCCTTTCTTATTTCTTCAGCGATATGACACAGTAGAAGACAAAGAATTCAAGGAAAAGTATACAGTATCCTCTTGTTTTCAACAGGAAGGTCGGTTTTAAATTTCTGCACCGTTTAGGCTGATTAATGAAATGACACGTAAATAAGGAAGCACCTTAAAATGCTTTTGAAGTCATACAGCATGTAACACAGCATGGACTGAACTTTCAATATTAGCTAATTGTTCATGCTACAAATTAAATACATTTAATAGAGATTAGTAGGCATTCCTTTATGGAAATCATTTCTTAGCATTTCCAATAAGCTGGTTAATTTTTTGTTGTTGCCCAGATAACACTTGTTTGTCACTGATTCATTTGATGATCTAGCTATAGAGTTTTGGTGCATTTAATTTACTTCAAAAAATCTTTTTGGTGTTCATGTTAAATCGAAAGCAGCAGAATGACTAGGAAGCATACTTTCTGAAGGACTGTTGCCGGCTCACTTCCAGAACACAAGCTACTAGCATGTAGAATGATTCCTGTAAAAGAAAGAAGGATAAGACTGTAATAACAAAATACAGGCATTGGCGTCAAATGATCACTCATCTGGAATTCAGAAAGTGTGAGTCAGACAAGCAAATATCCACATCATTAGTTTATCATATATGATAAGTGCAGCACAGTCTACTGTAAATATGTTAATTTCAATTTAGCTGCAGGTACTTCCGTTTTCTTTCTGCATCCCAAAAACATTCATTTTAAACCTTTATCATCCCTATATAAGACAGTGTGTGCTCAATAATAGTCTGGTGGCTTGTCCAGTGCTGCTTTTCAGCCATTGCACCTGATATGCAAAGATAAGCTCAGGGCCCTGCAAACTGGAACTGGATGAAGCAGGTTCAAAAATGGATACGTGGTGTGATACACTAATACAGATATTCCACTTCCATAATCCTTCAGATCAAAGACCATCTAAATATAATTGCTAATGCACGGTATAAATTAGCTTTGACATTTGTGTGTCAGGTATGATGTTTATTAAGACAGCAAGTTATACAATAACTAGATTTCAAGTAGCATCCTTCTCATACATGCTGCCTTTAGGATGTGGGGCTACAGTATGGTATGTTAGTTATATTCACACACTGGGATTAAAGCTGATTTATTATTTTATTCATAAACACAAGATTAAATATAACATTTTCGTAAATTGGACCACAGCTCCCATAATTTGGGAGGGACTCCTCATCAGATCTCTACAAAAGTCTGCTTTTTTTTTTTTTTAAGCAGTCTTGACATTGAGAGATGAATGTGTGGGAGCATGCTGGGTGGGATTGGATGTCTGAGTGGCAGTAGGGTGGGCGGGCCGAGATGTCTGAGTGAAAGCAGTCTGCCAGGAAGAAATGAGAATGCATACTTTAAATCAAGAGGGCTGAGACTTTCTTGGGAAAATAATAAATTGGAACCACATGCAGGAATTACTGCATCATTTCAGTGATGATGATGAAGACTATAATGGAAATTGCTGACACTGTTATAGCAACTGTGTTCTGTCATGAACTTGGGCGTATCTAAGCATAAAGTCCTAAAAACTGAACTAAACACCCCCGCAAGAGAAAAGGACCATCAATCTTCAACTTGTGTAATATGGGGGAAAATTATTATGATTAATTATTTTCTTTTACTTGACAGAAATTTCTAATTTGGAAGGACTGCATGTATTTTGTTCTTCCCTGTGATGTCCATTTTAAGAGTCGATAGTTCCAATCCAACCAGAAGACTTAAGAACAGTTTATGAAAGAAAAACAAGGAATTTTAAAAGCTGAAATAAAATAAGATTAATTCAGAACTATATAAAATGGAAAAAACATAAAAATGTTGGAATATATTGAAATGTTAAAAAGAACTGGTCTAGTTCACAGTAAGCATCACTCAGGCAAGCCAAGAAAGACAACTACTGCTTACAACAAAATATCCCTGAAATCAGCCTCCTCTGTTTAAGGGGAGAAGTTGTATACTGCTGAGATAAGACTCTATTGGCAGAACTACTGAAATGAAAGAATAAAATTATTGAAACATAACAGATGAGCCAGTAGTGTTCAGAGATGAGACAAAGTCTCTTTTACACTTCCATTACAATTGAGTTTGTAACTTGCCTCCTTTAAATTAAGTTACCCACCCAGTTTTTTTTTTTGTTTGTTTTACATGACATATTTTGAAATCAAATGAAATTTCTTTATTCGAGCACTAAAAACTCACTGCACAGACTTATAACACATACACCAGGGGAACGCATACTAAATTTGATTCATAAACAAGCCGACAGTTGAGTTTTACTTGAACATTCAACTGATCTTATCACCACATGTTGACAACATTTTTATGCTAACTGTGTACAGTAATTGTTGCTTCATTAATTTAATTTCAAATGGCACAATAATAGAATCAAAGATTTATTTGTACCATATATTGAACTTAAACATTTGTGCTGTACTACTCTGCATGTTACATGCACTCATCGTGCATCTCCAACCTGAATTCACTTGCTAAAGGAGACAATCACTCAGGAAATGTTTAATTTTGTTCGTTTGTTTGTAAGGCTGGATAAAGTTGGGTTGTTTCTTGGATGTTGTAAAAAAGTGAATTTAACTTTCATTTCCTTAGCTTTGTATTTAATGAAGATACATACTGTATGTATTAAAACTTTTTTTATTTAATGGGAATTTTGTTCCAGTATTATTTTTCTACACCAATGGGTGTTTTCAAACTTCTTTCTTCCTGGATATTGCATTTTGTTATTCTGTTTGCGAGTAAATGCAGACAGAGGCCGTTTATCTGTTCTCATCCTCTTAGATCTGAGTGCCGTATTTGATACCATTGATCACAATCTTCTTATATAATACGCTACCGTGGCTGTCCGTTTGCCTGTCCAGGATTCTAAATCTCCTGTAGCTCAAAAACCGTTTGACCTATTGACCTGAAGAAAACAAGAGCTCCTCAGGAAGCAGCAAGTGCATCAACCTCTGAGCAATTGAATGTTAAACGTACAGAGAAAGAGGAGGAAAACTATAAGTCAAGTGTTTTCACTGCACGTTATCGTGCATTATCGCCTTAGTCAGTGGGTGGGCGTCTCTGGCAGTGTCTTAAATTAGTTTGAGTCTTCCTTGTCAGGTAGAAAATTCTTTGTTAGTTGTGGTAGTTATACTTCAAAGATCTATCCTGGGTCCGCTGCTTTTATCCATATACATGCTTCCATTATGTCAGATTATCTCAAGGCATAATGTGAGTTACCACAGCTATACTGATGACAAACAGCTGCATTTATCAATAGCGCCTGATGACCCTGACTCTCTTGTCTCACTGACACAATATCTTACTTGTGTTTTTGAAGGGATGAGTAGTAATTTTCTCAAACTAAATAAGGAGAAATCGGAAATCTTAGTGATTGGCAAAAATGGATATAATGAGGGTATTAGAAATAAACTTGATCCATGAGGCTTAAAAGTTAAGACAGAAGTAAAGAATTTAGGGGTAATTATTGACTCTGACCTAAATTTGAAATCACATATTAATCAGATTACTAGACAGCATTTTTTCACTTAAGAAATATAGCAAAAGTTAGACCTCTTATAACTTTGCAAGATGATGAAAAATTAGTTCACACTTTTGTTTTTAGTCAACTAGATTACTGTAACGCACTCCTCTCAGGACTACCCAAAAAGACATCAATCGATTGCAACGAGTGCAGAATGCAGCTGCTAGAATCCTAACTAGGAAAAGAAAATCCAAGCACATCTCTCCAGTTTTGATGTCACTACATTGGTTACCTGTGTCATTTAGAATTGACTTTAAAATACTGCTTATGGTTTACAAAGCCTTAAATAATCTCGCTCCATCTTATATTTCAGAATGCCTTTCACCTTACACTCCAAATTGTAACCTTAGATCTTCAAATGAGTGTCTTCTTAGAATTCCAAGAGCTAAACTTAAAAAAAGTAGTGAGGCGGCCTCCTGCTGTTATGCAACTAAAATCTGGAATAGCTTACCGATAGACATTTTTCAGGCTAATACGGTGGAGCACTTAAAAAAACTGCTAAAAACCCACTACTTTAACATGGCTTTCTCATAGATTCATTTTAGTGTAACCCTGATAATCTGCATATGCATTTAATTATCTTTTTTTTCTCATGGCTTCACAATCTGTATTAACCCCTACTTTTTCTTCTGCTCTTTTTCTGTTTTTCTGTGGTGGCGATCTGTGCCAGCACCACCTGATCAAAGCACCGTGCAACCCACAGACCAGCACCAAAGACCTACAACATCATCTTGCAGCAGATGGAGTCACTGTGAATCGTTCAACCATTCGGCGCATGCTGTATGCGAGAGTGATGCAGAGGAAGCCTTTTCTCCGCCCACAGCACAAACAGAGCCGCTTGAGGTATGCTCAAGCACATTTGGACAAGCCAGCTTCATTTTGGAATAAGGTGCTGTGGACTGATGAAACTAAAATTGAGTTATTTGGGCATAACAAGGGGCGTTATGCATGGAGGAAAAAGAACACAGCATTCCAAGAAAAACACCTGCTACCTACAGTAAAATATGGTGGTGGTTCCATCATGCTGTGGGGCTGTGTGGCCAGTGCAGGGACTGGGAATCTTGTCAAAGTTGAGGGACGCATGGATTCCACTTAGTATCAGCAGATTCTGGAGACCAATGTCCAGGAATCAGTGACAAAGCTGAAGCTGCGCCGGGGCTGGATCTTTCAACAAGACAACAGCCCGAAACACTGCTCAAAATCCACTAAGGCATTCATGCAGAGGAACAAGTACAACGTTCTGGAATGGCCATCTCAGTCCCCAGACCTGAATATAATTGAAAATCTGTGGTGTGAGTTAAAGCCATCAAACCTGAATGAACTAGAGATGTTTTGTAAAGAGGAATGGTCCAAAATACCTTCAACCACAATCCAGACTCTCATTGGAACCTACAGGAAGCGTTTAGAGGCTGTAATTTCTGCAAAAGGCGGATCTACTAAATATTGATTTCATTTCTTTTTTGTGGTGCCTAAATTTATGCACCTGCCTGATTTTGTTTGAACAATTATTGCACACTTTCTGTAAATCCAATAAACTTCATTTCACTTCTCAAATATCACTGTGTGTGTCTCCTATATGATATATTTAACTGACATTTTTTATCGTAACAACCAACGATTTATACAGGAAAATAATGACTATTAACAAGGTTGCCCAAACTTTTGCATCCCACTGTATATATATATATACACACAGAGGTGATGTAATGTCATAGCAATTGACACTGAGACAGAAGGAGATGGTAATGCCATCAACAACAACAACATGTATAGAAAATAAAGATTGTAAAAAAATCAGTACTAGAAAGGTATACACAGAAAAAAAACCTTTCCATGTGTCCCCAGCAGTGTCATTACTAGAATGTCATGCTGCACTCAAAAATAATGTTTCTTCACTTGGTTGTGTGGTTCCATTTCTTGACCAAGCACCATTTCATTCTAGGAAGAGTTAATTGCAAATCAAGTGGGTTCTTTATGCTTTGAATACTACTTAATATGTACAAAAAAAACCCCAAAATGTTTCTTGTAT
This sequence comes from Polypterus bichir lapradei, assembly GCA_026402145.1. NCBI lineage: Eukaryota > Metazoa > Chordata > Cladistia > Polypteriformes > Polypteridae > Polypterus > Polypterus bichir. Next base: position 67,530,344 of record JANRMT010028174.1, read on the forward strand.
GGTAGGCTTCAGGACACTGGCAATTTAAGAAAACCTGAACTTAGCCTGTGTTATTGTACTTTCAAAATCATAACCTTGTGATATTTCACAAATCTGTTATTGTCTGTCCATAATCAGTTATGAAGCCTGTTACAAATATAAATAAATGAAGGTTCTTTCTGGAACTTTCACATGGTTGTGTCTTTTAGGAATCAAAAATGGTTCCCCTTTGGCATTACTCTGGAGAACTACTCTGGCACCTTTATTTTTACGAGTGTTTATTGTTTTTACTGATTTTAAAGTTGATGAGCAGATGGCCCCTGCCCACCCACAGTCATGCCACTTCATCCATCCATCCATCCATTATCCAACCCACTATAGCCTAACTAAAGGGTCACAGGGGTCTGTTGGCGCCAATCCCAGCCAACACAGGGTGCAAGGCAGGAAACAAACTTAGTATATATATTTTTTAATATGCAGATCCTACTTAACATTTTTTTTTAGAAAGTTAAGGTTGATAATGTAAATCTACATACAATATACAATAAGGCTTTAAAACCCTAACAGGCTTGAACATATAAAGGAAAATGCCTAGAATTCTAAGTAGCTTGGGTGTGTTGGATGTTTCCGGCAAGATGAAGAAGAGAAAATGTACTTATACCCATGGTAAAATGTGTGTCATTTCCTGATTGGTTGCTTCTGAGCCAAAAGGCTTTTTTGTAAAGTTTAAAATAGAGAGAGTACATTCTGGGAAAAAGTAAAACCCTGCTAAAACATAAATGTGAAATACCTTATACTGTACTGAAGAGATTAGATTTTCCTTTTTATGTGCTTCTTTCAGCTGTACATAGTAACCATCAGGTTTGTAGTGTTTTACTTTCCTTTATATGTGAAGGAGGAAAAGATGTCTTGCCCACTAGCAGGCAGAAAACTGAATTCTAAAGGAGGCAGCATTTACCACTGAATCAATTCACCATAAGATAAACTATCATCAGACTGTAATACTCTAGTAGCAGCATCTTTTAGACTTTATACCTACAGATGTTGCAGCTGCAGTTGTTACACTCTATATAATGTGAGTAAAAATCACAAAAAGTGTTGATTGTAATAAAACAGGAAAATGTGCAGGTGATTTGTATCAGTATCAGGCCAAAATCCACAAGATAAACCCAAAAGTATATAGGGAGCAAAATCTGAGTTGTCTGTTGTAATAACTCCAGAAAACAATTGGCAAATCATCTCAAAAGAACAAATTTAAGATAATTTGTCTCATGCAGAATTATTAAGAGCAGTGCAGTGGTATAGTCATTAGCAATATTACATTGTTTTCAGAGATTAGGTTTTATTCCTGGCTGGATCAATATCTGTGTGAAATAAATGCACTCCGCATGTGGTTTGGTATGGTTTTCTGCCTAGCTATGTAAGATCAGTTAACTGTTGATTCAAAATTTGCCTAAAGAGAGTAAGTGTGGGTGCGTGTGTAAGCGTGACCTGTGATGGTCTGGTGTTCAATCCAGGGTCAGTTCCTACTCAGCACTGCTGGTGGAGGCTCTATGCTTATGCTTGAAACTGGCTTAACTGAGTTCACTAAATGGTGAATTTTATTATTCCATACTTTTAAAATGTGCATATTCATGAATAGCAAGAAATAAAAATGACACTCCATCTATTGTAAACAGTAAAAATAGAAATTAGACTCCATAGCACCAATATTTAATATTATATTAGCATTTTATAAAATAATATAATTGTATAAAATAGGATTATTATTATTTTTATTATGAATTATAGCATTAAAAGCAGTCTACAACACATCTAGCATATGAACTTAACTGATTTTTATATTTAGCATGCCACTGTAGCTGATTTTTTTTAAAACATGTTCAAAAGAAAAGCATATAATCAAAGATGAATATTAAAAAAGGGTTTTTTTAAAAAAAAGCTTTCTGGAGCTTTTATATTCATCACTTACCCTGAATCTCAACTGTTTCATTGGTTTCAGATGCCACGCTGATGGGGTCTAATGGACATAATACAGAAGAAATACAAATTTTATTGGATAAATTATATTGCAATCAATAATTAAAGAAAATCAAGGCTAAAAAGCAAAACTGCTTCTTATGTTTATTTCATATATACTGTATGTGTATACCGTATAATGAGCACTATACTGTAAATAGTTTTCTGCGGGGCTGATTCTGCATACGGCTGAAGATTACCTCTTGTGCACTAAAATGTGTGTATTACAAATTTCTAACTTTTGCGGTTTACAGTGCATGTTACTTTGTCCAAAACCATGTCAACATGGATACTGAAAACAGAACATTCAGATATTGTGCAATCACTGAATTTGTAAAGCTAGAGAACAATATTTCTTCAGTGACTCGGTCTGCTTCATCTGCAATAATCAAGAAAGGAGCTTCAGAATTCTACCTTGACATCGTTTAAAGATGACCGAAGGTCTAGTTGGCCATCAGAATTTGATCACAGGAAAAAAAAATGTTACCAACCATCATAGTGCAGAATCAAAGAGTGGCTGTGTGTAAAGTAGTAGATACTACAGGAATTCGAGTCAGTTGAGTCCATTCCTCATACACTGTTCAACATGAGCAAGGTCTATACATGTCAGATGCTCAGAATGTTCTAAATCATTGAATGCATCTATTGACATCTTGAGCAAATTAATTTGAAATGGTAGAAATTTCAGTAGCATTTCATAACTGGGGATGAAGCTTGGATACAGTACTGTGATGCAGAATCCAAACAATAATCGAAACAAGAGAAGAATGGTAATTTTTCCAACACCAAAAAAATTCAAAGTCCAAACCAGTTTCGGCAAAATCATATGCACATTTTTCCATTATATTGAGGGTGTAGTCCATAATGATTACATACCCCCAAAAAGGCCACATAACTGGTCAATATTAAATTAATTTGCTTTAGTGTTTTTGTCAATCATCTGACTTCGGCTCCACAACACTCCTACAGCACAGGTTATGATGGCTGCACTCTAAAACTCGACTCAAAGAGATGCCACAACCATTGTGTTCACCAGGCTTGATCTTGTGTGACTGGCAGCTACTGCTTAATATAAAAGGATACCTCCATGAGATATGCTATGGCAATGATGAAGATGCCAAGTCAGTTTGCACAAGCAGGAGGAAATGTTTTATTTAAGAGGAATAGAAAATACACTGGATCATTATTATTCATCTGATAACAAGGGTGCACATCAGATTTTCAGCTGACTTTTACCCAATCAGCAGAAGTTATACATTTCCTTAAACTATTTAAACTCATCCCATCTTGGGAAATTTCCTTTGGGACACTCAATGAACTCTAAGGGAACTCCCATGGGAGAGAAAGGTAAGGTAAATAAAGTTGAAGCTTTGCCAAATTATTTGATCAATTAGTGGTATTACCAAATGAAAAACTGGTATTAATTCACCAAGTTAAATTGAATCTGTCTGTTTCCAACATTTACTGGCATCCCTTTGGGTGAACACCATAAATCACACTCTTTTATACAAAGCTGTCTAAATTAAATAATGCATTTTTGTTTTAAAGTAACATGTTTTTATATTTCACAAAATGTAAGCAATATTTAACAGCTTCAAAAACTGAAAAAGAACCCGGTTACTTATTTGTCCATCTGTTTTCATTTCATTGGGTCACGGAGAGCAGTAGGCAGTTCTAACAGAACTTAACACAAGGCATAAATCAATACTGGGTGAGATGGCAGGCCCATCCTAAGACACAAACTGCCAAATATTCACACCGCAGATGATTTCTAGTCACAAATGAATCAAACAGATTTGTCTTCAGTTGGAAAATGGAATTCAGTATGGAAATCCACGTAGACACAGGGGAAAAGAGGCAAACTCTACTGATGTCCCTCAGTCCTTTGAGCTGAGCTAAGACCATGCTAACCACTAAACTATTGTCAAGAGTATCACAAAATATTAAGCTTTAGTGCAAAACAAAACCATGTAAAATGATACTATGAGGAGGTCACAAAAGACATGTGCCACTGTACTGCCCATTTTAGATGTTCCACACTGATCTATCAATTTTTGGTTTTCTGTCATGTGTACATCTGATACAACAGATTCAGAGAATGAATTACAAATGAAGTCTTGGGACAGATTGAAGCCCTCTCCATGTCTGGTTTCTGCCTTGCACCTTTAGCTGCCTGGATTGTCCTGTGACCATGGTTTGTATGATTCAAATCTAATAATAGATAGATGGATGGGTGAATAATTCTTTAAGCCAGCCTTTCACTCTTTATGTGATGATGTTCTTGAAATTTGTAAAGAAAAGAAACAAAGATCACTTTTAAAGAACCTTTTCATACAGTAACACTAGTTTTCTCCAGTAGGTGGCGGTTTATGCCAGTTAGAAAAAAATGTAAGTTTCATTGATGAAGATCTGGCAGTTTTAATTGGATAAAATAGGTGTGTCTTAAAATGCATAAATTAAAAAATGATTTGTATAATTCGACAGAAGAAATATTTTTGATAATCCAAGAAAATATTCTTTATTGATAGCAATTGATTGCACTGATAGCATTGATAGCAATGTTTCAAGTGTGTGAAAAGAGTATATATCTTACAATATTTTATGAATTTTTTATTTGTTTGCATATTGTAAAGTTTTCTGGCATTACTTTTTACATTTTTATGTTTTCATTTCTTAATATAAAAAAATGAAAAAATTCTCATTTTAGTAGAACTGTTAGAAGTAGGAATGACAATGCGGCTCTTAGCACTGTTATAAAAATTCTTATCACTGTTACATAACAGACATTGTCCTTTTGTTCGATTATGTATTTGCACATACATTGACACTTTAAAAGGTAACTTGGCCTTTATGGGAGTTACAATACCCAAGTCTTACAACGTAATATGTATCTTGATTTTGGTTTCACAGTACAATATCTTTTTATTAACTTGTTGTCCATTATTGCTGTAAGCAACAGGGAAACCTTAGGCTTCATCCACACTACTACATTTTCATTTAAAAGCACAGACATTAGTCTCTGTTGTTGTTTTTTGTCCACATTACCCAGGCGAAAATGGAATCTTTTGAATATTCTTTCCAGAACTGTATGCTTCTGAAAACACTGGCTCAGTGTTGTAAAGTGGATGGGTGAAAATGCACATTCTAGTTCAAGTTTGACCTTTATACTCGCTAGTTCCGATAACTTTGCTGGCCGGGACTTAATGCATTTTGCTGAAAAAATAATAACAGCAACAGAATACTAAAAGGTCTGGCTTACATAAAATACTATGGGCAGAGAAGCCTAATATCAGTATGTGCAGAAAATATATGCAAAATAACAGGAAGATGCTGCTTGACAGAAGGAACTGTCAATATTTCCTGAGGAGAAAAATTATTTGCTAAGGCTGGAAAAATTTGTCTAGTTCAATTTTTGTTTGCATGTATGTGTGTTTCTGTGTCTCATTATTTTTAGGGATTTCTGTACCAAAATACAATGAGAATGTATTTATAATGGGGGCTAAAATTATGTTCAGGAATTAAAAGAAACGAACTGAGTTAAGGACTGCACAGAAATATTTTTTTTCTGAAGCGTGCTTTGTTAATGACCTTTTGCTATTGTTGCACTATGTTGATGTGTATTTGTAACATCTTGTAGTTTGTGATAATCGTCTGTACAGTGTCTTTGAGGTGTTGAACAGAACTGCAGATGCACTTCACCATATGGCTTCCCCCAGAGTTTTTAAGAATGCATATTTTCGCTGATAAGACTTGCTGCTTCCCTTTATGGTTTTAAAAGTGTCCAAAGTAGTGAAAATATGTTTTTGATGTGCCACTTCTAAATGCAAAGTGACACAAGTACTCTGTGTCTTCTGCTTCAGACTGATTATGAGTTCCAAATATCAGAGACATGGAAAGTTTGCGACATCATTCCCCTTCAGGAAGAAAGCCTGGGGCATAAGAGACCAATTTTGGATTTAGGAGCCTAGAAAAATGGACCTGGGACAGAGCCAGTAAAATGTCAGAAGATGAGCAAACCAGTTAATGACGTGACAAGAGGGAGGTCACCTAGAGAGAAAAGTCACTGATTTAACACAAATCTCTTTAAGAATGTTCTGATTTACAGCCCAGACTTTGTGGAACCAATAATATAAGCACCTCCTGCATGGAATCAACACACTTATTGAATATTCTTATAATCTTATTCTACTTTTAGAACTAGAGGATAGTTCAGATGGTACCGAATGAAATGTGACATCTGTCTTTGCTTTTGTTTATGGACTAATTATTTGATTAAAACTTATTAAGTCTGTTTTCCTGCTTGCACATTTACTCTATTTTATCACCAAGGGCTGGGAAACTGAGCTCTTTTTTCAGCTAGGTCAATTAGGATGAGGGAGAGTGACAGAGCCGGCCCTAGACAATTTCGGGCCTGAAGCAAACTGATACCGAGGGCCACGTAAGGGGAGTCTGTTGCTCCATTGGGCCCTCCGCAGCAGCGTCGCATCATGGGAAAAAAAAAAAAAACTTGGGCGCATTGGGCCCCCTCCAGCTGTGTGCCCGAAGTGGTCACTTTGTTCGCTTCGCCCTAAGACTGGTTCTGAGAGTGAACAGTCCCAGTAGTGAAGCTACTGTGACAGTAATACTTGAATGCAGTCATAATGTAGTTAACTATAATCCTGAGAGCTAATTCATTGCGCCTGTGAATCTGTATATGAACAAAGGTTGGTAAATGTAAGAACAGACAAACAGACGTAGCAAAAGGGTAAAGGGAAAGGATAAGAATCTGTGCATTTGAAAGATGATTGATATTTTAAGGAAAGTTATCCCAAAGCCTTTACTAGATAAAAATTGGCACTGCAGTATTACATGGTATTATGTGAATGACTAAGATTTTTTACCACAGCATGCAGTAAACAACCGTCACGTCCACACTTCATTACTGTTCCAGTGCTGCCGCTCTAGTTAAAAAAGTAAAAGAGTCCCTTTTTAAATCATTGTTTCTTGTATATTCTGTGCACATACACTACAAAATGTCCTTACTATTTGCAATCTTCTGGTATTTTCCACACACCACATTTTAATGCTGTCTTTCCTACTACTGTGCACACACCAACTTTATTAGCTTTCTGGGCCATCATACTGCATGCATGATTGGTTAAACAAAATTTTTCAAAGCACAAAAGCTCAATAAAAAAATCATTGAACTTTATTATGGATTATAACTTTTAATTTAAAGTTTGTATTGTCTTGAAGATCTGTTATCAGGCACTACATACCTGTATAATTACACGCCTCTTGTCTTTATTGGAGAGATATAACTTCAGTAACAGATGTATTGTGACCACAGGCGCACATATTTTACAGATGGAAAAAATGATTACAAAGCGTTAGTGCTACAAATCCCTGGGGGCCCATATGCTGCAGAGGATAATACTGCAGATATCCAAGTGGGTTCAACTTTGCCAGAAATAGTCATTTGAAAGTAGTTTGCAATTTTAGAGTATTTTAAAACATTTAAATTTAACTGACAGTGAAAGTGAAGCTGGAGCTCTTGTGTGAGTTATAGAGCTTTCAGAAACCAGCATGGGAGAGCAGGTAGTGTGGAATGAAAAAGAGAAGGAGAGAACAAACTGTTAGAAGTAATGCTAAAATTAAAATGTTCTGCTTTGCATTATTAAAAGATATTTATGTTGTAGAGGTGTGAACCACATTTGATGTTGGGGGCTTCTTTCATCCGTTTAATACAGTTCTGGGTTACAGTGAGTTACAGGTTTTCCCAGAAATACAGGGCACGACAAGGTGGGGGCCAACTATGCTCTTTGAGATTGAGCCACATTAGAATAACCCTAACCCTAACCCTAACCCTTAGAAAAACTCCATTGTCCAAACAAGATCATTTGGCTGAGCTCACCAGAGAGAAATTGATACAAATTCTCGACATATTAAGTATTGGCCTGTTGCTGAGAAGAAGAGTAATGACTAGAGGTAGACTCTGCCTACTAGCAGTAAGCTGTCCAACAGAACAACAAGTCAGTGGTCTCTTGGACTGGATATAAACATCGATGTGCAAAGATACATGCATTAACCATTACTGGTGGTGTGCTAAGCTACTCTTCAAGATCACATAGTGAGGTGGCCTTTTGCTTATACACCAAAAATCTGGAATTCTTTATTGATAGAGATATGCCAGGCCTGGGGTGGACAGCGTCGGTACTGGAGAGCCGCAGTGGTTGCAGGTTTTTGTTCAAACCCAGTTTCTTAATGAGAATTCAATTATTGCTAATGAAGCACTTATTGCTTCATTTTAGTGGTCTTACTTGTTAAGGTTCCCCATCGTTAATTGCTTATTTCAGTCTTAAACAGCTGCAGTCACTGTTTTTAATGTCTCCTTATTAGCAATAAGATGAAAATAACAAAGGAGCCAGCAGTTCTCCATCTAACTTGTTTCCATTTATACCTGTGTAGATTCATCACACACTATTTGGTTTAATAAAACACTTAAGAGAAAAATGCAACAGACTGAAAATTATCCATTTTAGGCTTCACATCATTTGAATAATATCCTTGGAAAGCAAAAAATCTACAATATAAAAACCTAGCATTGCAGACTAACAGGCCATTACAATAAATAAGGTCTGATATTGGTAAGGATTGGTTTCTAATTAAGCAGTTGGGCTGGAATGAAAACCTGCAGCCACTGTGGCCCTCCAGGATCGACGATGCCCACTTAATCTCTTAAAGACCCACTTTTTATTTGTCTCATTTGTGGCCACATTTTAGTTCTACTCCTAACAGACTATACATGTTGTGACAGGCGCCTGGCGTCCATGCCCAGTCGGGATGCCCCTGTACACTGTATTCAGGGGGAGCAGCCCTGGACAGTGCAATACCTCCCCCTGGACGCTAGATGGCCGCCCCCCTGGGCTGGTGTAGTGCCTCAGTTTCCCACAGGGCTCCCTGGGAATTGGAGTTGGGGGCAGCCCTGTTGGGTCCCGCATGTACCGCCAGGGGGTGCTGTGTTTGGGACTCCTGAGCCCGTGTGGGCAACAGCTTCATCACACCTGGAAGTGCCGTCGGATCTTGGTGATCAAACACCTGGAGCACTTCCAGGTGACCTATAAAAGGGAGCCAGCAACCACCACTCATCGGCCAGAGTCGGGTGGAGGAGGACAAGGTTGCGAGGGAGGAGTGGTGGTGCCAGTAAGAAGAAGAGTGCTTGTGCTGTATTACTGGTGTTTGGGACTGTGTTGTGGCTGGGGGGAGTACGGGGAAGACGTGCCCTCCAGCTGAAGAGGAATAAAAAAGCATTTTATTTTACACGTGCCTCCAGTGTCCAATCTGTGTCGGGTCAGGCGCTATATAGTGCCGTTTACAATGTATAGATGTAACATATTCTTCATGGATTTGCAATCATTAATAATCTCTACTTTTCCATTTTTCTATGGAGGCATTTTGCACCAGTACAACCTAATGGAAGCACTTTGCAAACGCCAGTGAGGCTTGAATGAAAGTGGATACCTCAACTACCCATGAAACTCACTGCATCAACTCCTCTAGGACACAGCCTGAAAAATAATACATTTATCTTAGAATGCTTAGTGTGGTTGGGAGCTTTTTTCCCCTTGGAAACCCTGCAGATTTTGCATTTTTTTCTCCAGCTTATTTGAAAAAAAAACTTTTCTGTCCCTCTCGGTCAATTGGCCTTATAAATCAAACTTTACAATTATTCTATATACACTAATCAAAAAATGAAGGGAACACTTAATCATCACAGTCTAACACCAAGTCAGTTAAGCTTCAGGGATATCAATCTGACCATTTAGGAAGCATAAGCGATTGTGAAGCAACTTCACCTCCTTTGGTGCAAATGAAAGTGACAGCAGGTGCACTGGAGAGGCAACAGCAAGTCAACCCCCCAAAAGGGAATGGTTTTGCAGGTGATGGCTACAGACAATCAGACAATTGCTCTCTCCTTATTCTTCCTGGCCGTATTCTTTTCTAGTTTTACATTTTGCTAGTGTCCTTGTCACTACTGGTAGCATGAGGCGGTAACCACAGCCGATTCAGGATGCATAGGCAGTCCAACTCCTCCAGGATGGCACATCCATACTTACTGTCACAAGAAGGTTTGCTGTGTCTCCCAGCACAGTCTCAAGAACTGGAGGAGTTTTTGTCCATTTCATTTTGTCTAAAATATTCTTCCATCCAAAACAATTGACTGAGATACTTCATATATCATTTTTGCTACATATATAATTTTTTATGTGTCCTAATGTACACAGAAGTTTGGAAAGGAAAACAATAAAGCAGGCTTGCTGTAGAGTAAGGTGAAGGCTCAGAATCTTATGTCAACTCCTACAGAAATTTTCTCTCAAGAAAGATTAGTGGAGAGTTTATTTTGTGACAATGCTCAGTGATACTTAGTAAGCTGCTGCCCTGCACTTTATTACACCTTATGAGATAACATTACACATGAAATCACCATTACGTTATGTTCCTATCAGTTTTATTTTTATATCTACAGCCTTCTGTCTTGTGTGAACCCTACAGCCACATTCCACACAAAGAACTATTCCACAAATTCAACTGAATTCACTCTTTCTTCAAACTTCTGGCTACCAAAATTGATAGTATTTGTAGATGACAGTCTTAAGCTGGAATGGAAAGTCCTATAAATGGTAACAGGGGTTTATGAATACCACCCTCCTTACAGTTTTCAGCTCTGTGCCTCACAAGACTACTCGCAATTGTTATTTGGTCATATACTGTAATATCTTTCAATATTTGTGAACATTGCTTATCGGTTTCTTTCTTGATCTAAATAGATATTACACGAAATAAGAAAACAAGTTGGTTAATAAGAGAAAGCAGGACAGTCAAATTTGACTTATATGGATGAAATTCCTACTAAAATAAATATCACATCATTGCGCTCAAACAGTATATTCTGCAAACTGATTCACTCCTGTGCAGAAAAAGTAGATATAATTAGTTCCTGCTGGGTGTCTTAATATACTTTATTCTTTTGGCTTAATTATATCAGCATGCTTTACCAGCTGAAATCAGCATTATTACATATATTGCATAATAAAAAGAACTAATTATATTAAATCGATTGTATAATTACACTGCCTTTGACTTCTTCACATTTTATTCTGCTGCACTGTTGAATGTTACTAAATCTAATCTTTGTTTGCTACTGATCAACATGATAGTAAGATGAAAAATAAATACATTAAGATTCCTCAGCGTAGCAGGATACATTGTGTGTTCACAGGCTGATATGGTGGTACCACTAGTGTTTCAGGGATCTAGTGTCCTTGGTTTGAATTTCATGCCCAGTTACTAGCTGGGTGATGTCTACACAGGTTTTGAGGTTACTTGCCAATTCTGTATTCATTTTACAGGAGTTTCTGTGACTTGGTCCTGTGATGGACTGGAAATCATCCATTGTTGGTTCCTGCCTTCTACCAGTGCTGTCTAAGGGGCCCCTGCAACTGGGAGCGGATTAATGAGATCTGAGAAGTTGTTCTTTGAACAACCGATAAGACTCATTGAATTAGTCAACATAAAAATAATTCCACATGTTTCTCTTAATTGTTTATACGTGATAAAGAAATTGACTGATTAGGTATTAACCTTCCTTAAGTCTACACTTGATACAAAATCATTTGATGGACATTCTAAAATCTAAGCTATTCATTGTAAATCTCTACCAACTTTGTACATTTGTTCCTCTACATTTATATACATAGGAACTATCTGCAAACTGCAAAATTGAACCTCTGCTTTATATCCTTCAATGAACTGAGCTTTGGCTACAAATGAATCCTCTTAAGAACATCACCTTTTTTGCATTTAAGCTACTCTAGTGTGGCATTAGCTGCATCTTTTGGATCCCTCTACTGCTAGAAGATTAATAAAACTTTACCAAATCCCACATCTCTGGCCCTTGTTGTACATAAACATTCCAATAACATGACTGAACCACCACCACCACCTTGCTTTGTGGTTAAATGACATTCATCAGGAAGATGTGTGACATTGAATGTGTACCGATACTAAGCTTATTATTGGATTTGAAAAAGCCAATTTCTGTCTTATTGGGCCTTGTAATGTTATTACATTTACCGTAATCTCAAAGTCAACACGATTACTTCGGATAAAGAAATCAATCAGTTATAACCAAGTACTTTCGATGAATGATGGCAGAATATATCTGTCTTTTTACTCCATAGCTGTCTATCAGATTTTATTGTGCTTTTGAGGTTTCCCACAATGTGAAATTTCCTTTCTTTGAAATCAAATCCTTTCCAGGCACCTCCTAAGGTCTGTCAATACTTCTTACTTGAATCTGTATAGTTATTTGAACCAATATCAGAGCAACACAACAGTTAAGGCTGCCGTCTCAGAGCTCCAAAGCCCTGTGTTCAACTCTCTCCTGCATCACTGGTGGTCTGCATTTTCTCCACATGCGTTTCTGTCATGTTACATTAATTTCTATATGAGTATGTATACCATCGAACTTACTTTTTATTTTGTTACTTAGTATTGCCTAATCTTATTTTTATATTTTCCTTTTTATTTCTTCATCTTGTAAAACACTTTGAGCTACATAATTTGTATGAAAATGTGTTATATAAATACATGAAACTACATGAACTACATGAAAAATACATGTAAATACAGGCTGTCCCCGGGTTACGTACGAGATACTGTAGGGAGGTTTGTACTTAAGTTGAATTTGTATGTAAGTCGGAGCAGGTACATTATTTTAATAAATGCTATTGTTGACCGACTGTAACCAAGTGCTCTGCCAATGAATGATGGAGTTTCACCTCTCTCTGACATTTTTTTATTATTACTACTTTATTTTCAATGGTGTTGGTTTTTCTCTTCTTTACTGTATTACCAGCACTTGCATCAGATTTGTGTTTCAGAGACATTCTTGAAGGGTGAAGACAAAAGGTTAAGATGAGCTCTTCTGCATAGCACTGCACAGCTATCACAGCAGGCACGCATCCCTCGTCAGCACGTCTCATGTACTGACAAGAGACAACTTCCTGCTATGTACGTAACAGTACAAGCAGGCTTGCTATTGAGAATAAATGGGGGTAGCGAGGGGCGGTTCACCACCCACCCACCACACAGTTACCTTGCTGCCTGAAGCGTGTGTCCGCCCACCGAGAACGAGCACGGTGCGGCCAAAGGCGGGCCAAAGGCCACCCGAAGCATACTACAATGCTACCCCCTGCCTCCCCGTTCACCCTCAATGGTCTCCGTTCAGCCACAACCGGGTCACCGCTTGCAGCATTACCAGCTGCCCTGGCAGCCGTGTGTAGTGGGCAGGCATTGAAATGCCCCCCACCACTCCATCCATCCTGCATCTAGTCAGGAGCAGTAGCTGCAGCGGCGTAGTGGGCGGACAGCAAACTGCCCCATTAAGCTTCCGTCCTGCACATGAGTGATAGCTGTGGCCCCAGTGACTATGGGCCATGGGTCACCGATCGCTTGCTGCCAGGAGCCGCCCAAGGGACACTACACTGCGCGAGCAGCAAAATTGCCCCCCTCCAGCCACTGCTTGCAGCGTCCCCAGGCCAAAGATGACAGAGCGGCAGTTAATGAGGCGCATGCATCACAACTGCGGCCTCGGTCATAAGTCATAAGACGGACTTATCTTGTCTGTAACCTGAGGACTACCTGTACATGAAATAAAACTGTATTGTGTTCAGGGCATGTACAGCCCAAAGCTGATACTGTAGGACAGGCTTCGTCACCTCACAATGAACTAATGCTAAATAAATGTTTAGAAAATGGACTGCCGGATTTTATTTCTGACTTGTTCACTTTTGATAATGTACTGTTATCTTATTCATTTGTAAAGCACCTTTAGTATGGTGCAGACACAGAAAGTTTTAACTTAAACTAAAGATGTATTAATTGGCGGGTTGGATAATGGATGGATGGATGTATTAATTGAAACACGGGCAGCATAGTAGCACAGATGCCTCAGAAGTCCACAGTCCTGGACTGGAACCCCATGCACATTTGTTATATTTGTTATACCTTAGATCTTCAAATGAGTGTTTTCTTATTATTGCGAGAGCTAAACTTAAAGGAAATGGTGAGGTGGCCTTCTGCTGTTATGCACCTAAAATCTGGAATAGCTTGCCAATAGGAATTTGCCAGGTTGATATGGCGGAGCACTTTAAAAAACTGCTAAAAACTCATTATTTTAATATGGCTTTCTCATATCTTCATTTTAGTTTAATCCTAAAACTCTGCATATTCATTTAATTATCAATATCATTCCTGGTGACTCCATAATCCGTACTAACCCCTAATTTCTCTTCTGTTCTTTTTCCAGTTTTCTGTGGTGGCGATCTGCCCCACCACCACCTGATCAAAGCACTGTGATGTCTCGACATTGATGGATTAAAGGCCAGAAGTCCACATGACCATCATTATCAAGTTCTTCCATGTGAATCCTGAATACAATGAGGACTGATTGAGGTCATTGATGTTAGGTAGAATGCCTAGAGGGGACTGGGCAGTCTCGTGGCTTCGGAACCCCTGCAGATTTTATTTTTTTCTCCAGCCATCTGGAGTTTTTTTTTTGTTTTTTCTGTCCTCCCTGGCCATCGGAGCTTACTTTTATTCTATGTTAATTAGTGTTCCCTAATTCTATTTTCTTATTAGTTTTGTCTTTTTTTCTTTCTTCATCATGTAAAGCACTTTGAGCTACATCATTTGTATGAAAATGTGCTATATAACTAAATGTTGTTGTTGTTGTGTGGAATTTGTACATACCACCCATGTATTTGTTGGTTTTATTACATGTGCTTTGGTGTTCGCCCATATCTGAAAGATATAAAGATTTAGTTAACTGACAATTTTCAAGATTAGATGTTAGTGTGAGTGTTGCCCTGTCCAGGAATGGTTCCCTCCTTGTACCAGATGCAGCAAAGATAGACTAGACTCTTTAAGAGCAGGGGGCCCTGCAATGTAATGGTGCTGCATCTAAAGTTTGTACCATATGCAGCAGGGATAGGCACCCTTGTATTAAAGTTTCTTATTAGCTAAGAAAATATTCTTCCATGAAAATCCTGTGTAATGACAAATTATCCATTTACTGAACCTGCACATTCAATGTTAAGGCTGCAAGGAAAGAAAGCCCTAAGCCATAAGCACAATAAGTATAAAATCTTTTCACATAACATGTATACCTCTCTGGAATTTGGTATAATGATTTTTTAGGTTGTGATGGTGTTAATGAGATTGTGACCACAGAATATAACACCTTGCCTTTTAGCAGGCTACATAATAGTGTGCAGATAGATAGATAGATAGATAGATAGATAGATAGATAGATAGATAGATAGATAGATAGATAGATAGATAGATAGATAGAAATTTACAGAAACCAAATCTACAAACAAAATATCATAACACTTCTCAAACTTGTCACAATGGCATGTGATTATTTCCTATGTGCCATGTTAACTATATGATTCGAAAAGAACAGAAGATATAAAGGGTTTTACCTGATTTTTGTTGCTTGCCAATAACAAACACCTCTGTGCTCTCTGTGTGTTTTGTAGAGAGGGGGTACCAGGATTTATCTGGATCCTGAATCCATTCTGTCACCTGACAGTAAATCTTGCCTTGGTCAGAAAGTTGCAGATAAAGTATAGTCAAGTTGAAAGTTGATGGACCAATTCTGTCCAGACGCAGTCCACCAGCTTCAAGTCTGTGACGAAGAGCATCGCTGCTTTGCAGGATAAAGTCTTTAGAAAGTGATATAATCTCAAAGGTGCCCTTCTGAGTCTCAAGCATCCAGGATACTGACAAGTGTGTGTGGTGGTAATTTTGCTTGGTAACATCACAAGACAATCTGAGGGAATCTCCAATTGTTTTAGATATCCGCTGAGCTGGCATTCTTGCTTGAAGTATATCCGGTACCGCTAAAATTAAAAACAGAACTGACTGATTGTTGAGTAAATCCATTCATCAAGCATTTATCAAAAGCACATAATAATTTCAGGGCTGAAGGGGGGTAGAGCCTGTCATAGCAGCACTAGATGCAAGGTGGAGGACTACTCTTAAGTTAGCACAATTCCATAGAAAGATACTCACAGATCAACACTCAGTGACTCAGTTTATCATGTCCTATTAACCAAATACACCTTGGGAGGTGGGAAGAAAATAAAAATGAAAGAGAACATCAGAAATGTCCACAGAGACAGTGGTGAGGCTGGGAAGAGATGGCTTTGGATCATTTGGCCTTTTCAAAGCAGAGATTTAAGGCAGAAGTAATACAAGGATTTAATACAGTAGGGTGAATGAAGTCTGTTACCTAATAAGAAGTTCTTTAACAAAACCATTAATATAAGCCAGTGAAAAATAAATCTTGCATAAATGTGAGTAAATATTTGTTACGGAGGAGTACAAATACTGTACAGATAACTTTTCTACTGGTAGTGTAGGAGAAAAGTGGCACCTTGTGGTAATTTAAATGACATTTTTTGAATATGCTATACAGTGGCCATGTAAAGAATTCACCACCTTGGAAGTTCTCACATTTTATTGCTATAAAATATTGAATTGCAGTGGATTTAATTTAGCTTTTTTTTTGGTACTGATTAACAGACAATCTTTAATGTCAAATTATAAATTAATCAGAAACATAAAAGTCAAAATAATTGCTCACATAAGTACCCACCAACACATCTAAATCTTCAGTTGTGCAACCAATTGGTTTTATCAGTCAAATCGTTAGTTAAATGGAGATCACTCATCTGTACTCAAAGGGTTTCAAGTGATTGTAGTCTAAACACACCTTATACTGAAGGTCCACCTTTGTGTAAGTCAGTATGGAGGCCTAAATTACACAATGAAGACAAAGGAACAATCCAAGCAACTCTGTGAAAAGGTGATTGAAAAACAAGTCAGACAAAAAAATCACAGAATACCTCTTGGAGTTCAGCTAAATCAAATATTAAGAAAAAAAGAGTATGGCACAACTGTACATCTGCCTACAACAGGTGGTCCACAAATACTGAATGATTGTGCAAGAGTAAGACAAGTGAGGGTAACACTAAAAGAGTTACAAGCTACAGAGGATTGGATTGAAGAGATTGCTTCAACAGTCTCAGCTTTATGGGACATGGGCAAAGAGAAAGCCAATACTAAAAAACACACACATGACATCTCGGGTGGAGCTGACCAGAAGACACATGGGAGACTCTGAAGTCAGATGGAAGAAGGTTTTCTCATTTGATGAGACTAAAATTGAACAGTTTGGCTATCAGACTAAATGCTATGTTTGGCATAAACACATTATCAAAAACACACCACCTCTACTGTGAAACATAGTGGTGTCAGCGTCATGCTATGGGCATACTTCAGTACTACAGTAGGCCCTGGAAAATGTGTGAGGGTAAAATTAATGCAGCAAAATATTGGGAAATCCCACAAGAAAGCCTGATGTAGTCTGCAAGAAACTTCCATATTGAGAGAAGACCTGTATTCCAGCAAGACTACAAATTCAAAAATAAAGCCAAAACTACATGGGAATAGGCTTCTTCTTCTTCTTTTGGCTGCTCCCATTAGGGGTCGCCACAGTGGATTATCTTCTTCCATATCTTTCTGTCCTCTGCATCTTGTTCTGTTACACCCATCACCTGCATGTCCTCTTTCACCACATCCCTAAACCTTCTCTTAGGTCTTCCTCTTTTTCTCTTCCCTGGCAGCTCTATCCTTAGCATCCTTCTCCCAATATACTTAACATCTCTCCTCTGCACATGTCCAAACCAATGCAATCTCGCCTCTCTGACTTTGTCTCCAAACCGTCCAACTTGAGCTGACCCTCTAATGTACTCATTTCTAATCTTGTCTATTCTCGTCACACCCAATACAAATCTTAGCATCTTTAAGTCTACCACCTCCAGCTCTGTCTCCTATTTTCTGGTTAGTGCCACCGTCTCCAACCCATACAACATAGCTGGTCTCTCTACCGTCCTGTAGACGTTCCCTTTCACTGTTGCTGATATCCATCTGTCACAAATCACTCCTGACACTCTTCTCCACCCATTCCACCCTGCCTGTACTCTTTTTTTACCTCTCTTCCACAATCCCCATTACTCTGTACTGTTGATCCCAAGTATTTAAACTCATCCATCTTTGCCAACTCTACTCCTTGCATCCTCACCATTCCACTGAACTCCCTCTCATTTACAAACATGTATTCTGTCTTGTTCCTACTGACCTTTATTCCTCATCTCTCTAGAGCATATCTCCACCTCTCCAGGATCTCCTCAACCTGCTCCTTACTATCACTACAGATCACAATGTCATCAGCAAACATCATAGTCCACGGGGACTTCTGTCTAATCTCGTCTGTCAACCTGTCCATCACCATTGCAAATAAGAAAGGGCTCAGAGCTGATCCCTGATGTAATTCCACCTCCACCTTGATTGCATCCGTCACTCCTACCGCAGACCTCACCACAGCCACACTTCCCTCATACATATCCTGTACAACTCTTACATACTTCTCTGCCACTCCCGACTTCCTCGTACAATACGACAACTCCTCTCAAAGCACCCTGTCATATGCTTCCTCCAGGTCCACAAACATACAATGTAACTCCTTCTGGCCTTCTCTATACTTCTCCATCAACACCCTCAGAACAAACATTGCATCTGTGGTGCACTTTCTTGGCATGAAACTATACTGCTGCTCACTAATCATCACCTCACTTCTTAACCTAGCTTCCACTACTCTCTACCATAACTTCATGCTGTGGCTCATCAATTTTATCCCCCTGTAGTTACTACAGTCCTGCACATCCCCCTTATTCTTAAATATCAACACCAGTCCACTTCTTCTCCACTCCTCAGGCATCCTCTCACTTTCCAAGATTCCATTAAACAATCTAGTTAAAAACCACACTGCAATCTCTCCTAAACACCTCCTTGCTTCCATAGGTATGCCATCTGGACCAATGGCTTTCCCTTTCTTCATCCCCTTCATAGCTGTCCTTACTTCCTTCTTGCTAATCCATTGCACTTCCTGATTCAGTATCTCAACATCATCCAACCTCTTCTCTCTCTCATTCTCTTTATTCATAAGCCTCTCAAAGTACTCTTTCCATCTGCTCAACACACTCTACATTTCCATCTTTATCCTTTATTACCCTAACTTGCTGCACATCTTTCCCAGCTCAGTCCCTCTGTCTAGCCAATTGGTAAAGGTCCTTTTCTCCCTCCTTAGTGTCCAACCTCTCATACAACTCATCATACGCTTTTTCTTTAGCCTATGCCACCTCTCTCTTCACCTTGCGCCTTATCTCCTTGTACTCTGGTCTACTTTTTGCATCTCTCTGACTATCCCACTTCCTCTGTATTCTCTCCTGTACTTTCCCCATTCCACCACCAGGTTTCCTTTTCCTCCTTCCTCTGTCCAGATGTCATGCCAAGCACCCTTCTTGCTGTCACCCTTACTACATCCGCTGCAGTTGCCCAGCTGTCTGGTAACTCTTCACTGCCACCCAGTGCCTGTCTCACCTTCTCCCTAAACTCAACCTTGCAGTCTTCCTTTTTCAACTTCCACCATCTGATCCTTGGCTCTGCCTTCACTCTCTTCCTCTTCTTGATCTCCAACAGACCACCGTCCTACTGCACTTTTCAAAGACGAATAAAGAAAAAATGCAGCGTACAGATGTGCAAAGCTGATAGAAGCTATGCACACAGACTCAGAACTGTAATGGCTGCCAAAAGTGCATCTACTAAATACTAACTTGAGGGGGTGAAGAATACTTATGCAATCAATTATTTTGTGTTTTATATTTGTAATTAATGTAAATCACTTTGCAGAGATCTGTTTTCACTTTGCCATTAAAGAGAGCTTTTCTTTTGATCAATGTCAAAGAAAGCAAGTTAAGTCAACTGTAATTCAAAGTTGATTTTGAATAAAATGTGAAAATTACCAAGGGGATGAATCGTTTTTATATGAACTGTTTATTCAGAAGAAATAAGTTTTATTTGCAGGGTTTCTGGGTTCCAGCTTAGAGACAGGGTGAGGAGCACAGACATTCAGGAGGAACTCAAAGTAAAACTGCTGCACCTCTCCATCAAAAGTAACCAATAGAAGTGGTTCAGGCATCTGATTAGGATGCCTCCTGAACACCTGTCTGTGGAGGTGTTTCTGACATGACCATCCAGAAGGAGACCTTCTCCTTATATCACTTGGCTGGCCAAGCAATGCCTTGATATCCCCCCCAGGGGATTTGAAGGAGGTGGCAAAGAACAGGGACAGAACATCTGGGCATCTTTGCTTGGACTGTGGCCCCCATTACCCTGACTTGGCAGAAAATGAATAGATGGATGGATTGCTGAGAGATGAGTGAGTGTATTATATGTATATATGAATGTATGTATAGTGCCATGCGCATAGGGGAGAGCTTTAGGGCTCTGGTGATTGTAATTCCCCACTGCTCCAGTAGTTGGTGCTTTATTCTAATGCCTTTCTCTTCCTCCCTCTGCAGACTGGAAGATTAAGAGTTATACCATCCTGACATCATTTCTGATGTCCATTCGCCTGGACCCATGTGGAAGGACAGGAAGATCCGCCATTTTGAGACATCAGAGGTGACTGTGTGCAGAGGGTGCAGACCTGTAAATACCTGGGAGTGCTTCTGGATGATAAATTGGACTGGACTGCCAATACTGATGCTCTGAGCAAGAGAGGACAGAGCCGACTATACTTCCTTAGAAGGCTGGCATCTTTCAACATCTGCAATAAGATGCTGCAGATGTTCTATCAGACAGTTGTGGCGAGTGCCCTCTTCTACGCGGTGGTGTGCTGGGGAGGCAGCATAAAGAAGAGGGACGCCTCAAGCCTGGACAAACTGATGAGGAAGGCAGGCTTTATTGTAGGCACAGAGCTGGACAGTTTGACATCCATGGCAGAGCAACGGGCGCTGAGCAGGCTCCTGTCAATTATGGAGAATCCACGGCATCCACTATACAGTATCATCTCCAGACAGAGGAGCAGCTTCAGCGACAGACTGCTGTCACTGTCCTGCTCCACTGACAGACTGAGGAGATCGTTCTTCCCCCACACTATGTGTGGTGTATGGCCGGCCGTTCATCCCGGCCAATACCCCCAAGCCGCCAGGTGGTGCCCTCCCTGCAGTGTGGAGGTTCCCCGAAGACCAGCATGGCATCATGGACATTGGAGTTTTTATACACAGCCCTGCTGGATACCATGGGGGCCTCTAGGAGACGCTGCAGGGAGGAATGGTGTTTATTTACCCTACGCCCCGGAAGTATGTCCGAGTCACATGGACAAGGGGAATGACGTGCTTCCGGGGTGAAGAAAAGGACTTTTTATCTGACCCGGAAGTGATAAAGGATCACATGGACTGAGGATTGAAACAGTCCTGGGTCAGGGACTATAAAAGGACTCTGGGAGCTCCCAGACGGCGAGCTGAGCCGGGTAGTACTGTAGGAGGGCAACGAGTCTGGGAGTGGTGGGGAGTATTATTGTATTTATTATTGGTTTGTTTATGAGTATTGGGGAGGAGAGGGTGCTTTGTGCACTGTGTAGAATTAATAAAGTCAACATTTGGACTTTTATCTGGTGTCTGACATATTGGACACGGGTTCAAGGGAGCAATAGCGCCCCCTATCTGTCACATATGCAACTTTTCAATTCCACCCCTTGTAAACGTTAACATTATACAAAGTTATTGTCTGTTATACCTGCATTTTTATCACTCTTTAATTTAATATTGTTTTTATCAGTATCTATCTATCTATCTATTTCCACAATTATTGTGTTTCTTTAGTGTTTATTGCACTAAAATTGTACGGGGTCATTAGGGTGGTATTCCTGTTTGTCATGGTGGCTCTGTTCTTATACATTACATATCAGAAAGCTACAGTATTTTGGTATGAATTACTTATTTGTGTTCAGATTGCTCTTATATGGTTTGATCAAAGTAAATCACACAATAGTAAATAAATCAGTTAGCCAGACTTGACAACCACCTTATCAAGTATTCTCCAAATTAGTATATTTTTTTTCTTATATAGGACTAGCTACTTTTCTTTTTCTCAGTGTCCAGAGATTGTCTTACAAGGCCTCAGATGTTACTATTGCCCTAACCCATGTATAATATTCAAAGCATTAAGATTTGATACTTTACACTCCACCCTCACAATATCCCCAGTGGGCAAGCTGACATTCTTCATGTAGTGGTGTTTGCTGATTCCAAAACTGGACTGAATAGCTTGTATACAAAAAAGATATAAGGTTTGGCTGATTTTATGTAGCTATTAGAGTACCATCTATAATCCAGGATGTAATCACCCTACCCAAATACTATGGCAATACGTATACTCCACAAAAAAAGTCCTAACATTTCATTGGGCAACAGGGATATGCTAAAGTGAGATCTCTTCAAAGGTTACAGCGTTACAGATCAACTAAACAGTTGTTCCAACAAAGTATTTTGCATGTACTAGTGAAATCTTTATGAAGCATGTGAGCATGGCAAGTTAACACAAAAGAATATATTATTCACATAATAATTGTAATTTTGAATTTGATGCTTTCTAAAGAATGATTCAAATATTTAGATTTTTGTTTGATCTACAGTTTTCTAATAATATGCTGCCTACAAACCTAAAAGCTAAAGTGTACTTGACAATTGTACAAATTCCTTTCAGTTGCAGCTGTGAAGCAGCTGTTTGACACCATTTAAACTAATACACCCGGATAGCCGTGCATTATGACCTAATTGTTCTGTAATTTGCATGTCTGTCTTTAACTGAGGAACAGTGGCTGCAGGCAAACATGTTTTTATACAATGCAGTATTTTTGACTTACACAAAGTGAATACAGGGCTTTTACAGTAGACAAAATCTTTCTGGAAAAAAACATTTAAACAATCTGTTGATGTTTATTTCATATTGCGTCTTACCACCATGTTACAAAGTTAGACCTTTTCATTTATTAGCTTAAAATATTTAAGGATGGAGAGTTTCCAAGTTTAACATCAGGTAAGAAGACTCACCCAACCCCACAGAATGCTAATTCATCATGAAGAATACTAAGTCACGTATGCACAGATACTCGTAGAATGTCAGATGAACCTAACTTGCACATCTTTGTGATGTTGAAGAAAAACAGGAGCATTCAAATAAAAATCCCACTCTGACTTAGGCAGAACATGCCGACAATCCACATCCAGTTTTTTGGATCTATGAAGCGTCAGTGTTAATACTGGACTACCATTCCAACATTCAAAGTTATAAGACAAAAGAAATATTCAAACCCTTTGGGGAAAACTTGTATTATACTTAAAAATCAGTCAAAATTAAAATATAAAGTTGTAGTCAAACACAGTTTTATCACATGTATATCTAAAATATGTAGCAAATGAAGTAAAAAAAATTGATTTAAAAAATAAAACTAGTTAGTTAAAGTAACGATTGGTGACTGCATATTCATTATTTGAATGTGGTCAGCTGCATCAAAGTCCTGCAGGTTTCAGTTTCAGGAATAAAGTTACTTTACACAACTGTTTCAATAATCTTATGGACAATTACAATTAATCATCATTAATATTTTTTTTTGGAAGCCTTAAACAACAATCTGTGGCAGAGAAGACAGATGTCAGAGCAGCTGTTATAAACCAATCAGTTCTGTCACAGGGCTGAAATTTAATTGTATGATAGCTACTACAAAGTAAGGCAGACAACGACTTCTTTACTTCAGGGCCAAATTCCTCCTTCAAATTATTTAATTGATGTAATACATTAAAAATATCCTAAAGCGAAAACGTTAATTAGCTTATCTAATTCCAGTTTTTACTTTTTAAAAATATTCAGAAATAATTTAAATAAAACCTTATCAAAAACCCAGTGTTACAATTTATGTCCATCCATTGATCCACCTGCTTAATGAAATTAATTTATCGAGTTTTTGGTTTGCAGGGAACTGGAGCCTTTCTCTGGGAACAACTCAGGACTTTACCTTGGTCAAGCTGCCAGTCCTTTACAAGGTACACTCATGGATAACAGGGCAAACAAAAGTCACATAACCTGACCTGCACATATTTGAGATATGGGACAAAACCAGAGCACTTAGAAAACCCACACAGGCGTGAGAAGAATGGGCAGTGATAGTCAGTGATGGTTCACCGACAAAACCGTGACCGACAAATGAGCGCCGACAAACCCGCTAACTGGTTTTCGACAAATGCGCGCTGACAGAATTGCCACGACAAAATCGTGAGAGAGGCCAAGAGAGTGGGACGCCCTTGCTGCAATTCTTCCTACATATGCAGGGCGTGATCTTAAGGACTATCTGCGTGCCGTGCTGATGGCATGCCACGTCTCATAATATTGACTTCTAAAATAAACATTATTATATATGCTTTAAACTAGAAATTCATATTTAATGAAACTTTCGCGATTTTGTCGGGGCAATTTTGTCGGCGCGATTTTGACGGTGCGTTTTAATCAGCGCTATTTTATCGGCACGCATATGTCTATCGCGCAAATGTCAGGTCACAGTCAGGGATGTCCTGGGTCTGTGAGGCAGAACCACTTGTGCCACCATGATACTGTTATGTTATAAATAAGGCAGAGAATGAAAGCTGCACAAGTAAGCTAATGCCAAAGCAAAACAGCAGTGGCAGTAAGTGTGGAGCTCTCAGGTAATTGTTGACTCGATCAGGAGAACATCTGAGAGCCCTAAATGAGAAGATCTGGGGTAAAAGAGTGAAGACGAAGAGATAAAACAAGACAAACATCCACCAGGATTAGTTTGAAGTAGCAAAAATAACAGAAAATTAAAACCATCTGTGATCCTGGCATAAACGTGGCATGAAGGGATACATTTCATCATGAATGAAAGTTCTTGCACAGGGTAACATGAAATCTCTAAATATCCTTTGAATTTTTTATTTTGGTTTATTGCAAGTGTTTGATTTATTTTAATGTGGCTTGTAGCTGTTCTCAACATAGTAAAATGAAAATTCTCATTGCTTCATTTAATCTTTATTTAAGGTCCTTCAGTATTGCAGTCGGCAGGGGCTCTTGCTTGCCATTTCCTGGAAAGAGCAATTACTCAGCTATAACCTTTGTCTCATTTTGAATTTAGCCAGGTACTAACTGGTTACCTGGTTAACTTCAGGTTCATATTATTATTAAAAAATATGCTGTGATCCTTATTTTCAACAGATATTCATTAACAGTTGTGCACAGCAAATATAATCAATTATTACCAGTCCCTTCGATTTTACACTTTATGCAATCATCCATGTGATTTTTTGCTATATTTTCATATTTCCATATAGATTTAGTATGCATTGATAAAAACTATAGAACAAAGCCTCCTTCAAATTAAAATATCCAAAGGCAAACTAGAAAACAAGATTAGATTTAACCTTCTATATAACCAAGAACTTACTTGACTATATTACATGAAAGCTGTAAAATGTCGCTGCAGTGAAACATGAAGTTAAGCCCAGCAACTATTTTCAGTATTACTTTCTTTTTTGTTTTCCTTCCATGAAAGGTAATTGCACCATCACTGTTTTTTATGCCACATATTAAAGTCTAATGGTTTTATTTCTATCAAAGTGGGTAGATATAGATTGCTGAAATTGTTATGAGAAAAATGATTTTACTTTAGAAGACTGCTGCCATGTCTTGATCAGATTGTTAAAATTTTCAAAGAAAGCCAAAATCTGACTACCTTAATTGCACAACCATAACATAAACACATGATCGTGTACATTTTGCCACAGTTCAAAATTGGTCAAAGTTACTGCATAAAAATATTCCTATGTACCTCCACTTAAAGTATCAGTGATGAAGATGCAGGAAAAAAATGAGCTTACCTGTCAAATTTGTTTTGTCACTGTAAATTCCATAGTAAGTTGATTCTGTGCTAGGTGTGTAGCACTCATACTCCCCTTGGTCACGCAATTGCAGTTTAGATATATGCAGAAACACAGAGTCCCTGCTCGTTCTCTCAATATAAATATCTTTTGTCTTCACTCGATGACGATAAACAGCATAGGTAAAGTGAGGGTCTCCTGTGCTGACTATTTGCAGTTCAACGTTAGGCATTGTGGCCAGGTAAAATGACCAATGAAAGTTCTGTTTTACATTTCCTTCATAGCCAGTAACTTTGCATGATATGGTAACATGAGATCCTTCTACTCTAATCAGAGGCCCCTTTTGTGTCTCTACCACACGTTGACTGATGACGACTCCTAAAAGCAAAGAGAATATACTTGTATTTAATTTAACAGATAGATAGATAGATAGATAGATAGATAGATAGATAGATAGATAGATAGATAGATAGATAGATAGATAGAT
>JANRMT010028174.1:67556738-67587071 GCA_026402145.1 Polypterus bichir lapradei
GATAGATAGATAGATAGATAGATAGATAGATAGATAGATAGATAGATGCTTTGACACAGTGACTCTGAACAGAAAGGCAACATGAGGTCAAATTTAAGGTTTTTACTAACAACAGTATTGGAGGAATTCTGAAAAATTGTCAAGGAAACAAACCAACAAAAACACTAAAAACCTCCAAATGTTTTACGGCACCAAGTTATATAGCAAAGGATTACACAGGCCTAGTAAGGTGATTAGTCACCAAACACAATTATTTATAAGAAACCAAATGTATAAATAAATCTTTGAAAGGACCCAAATAGCTTCAGACCTCTATAGATTTAAATAAAAAGAGCCCATTCTGTGACAGAGATAAATTGGAAGCTATTAAAGACATTGATTTAAAAGTCAATAACTAAAAACAAGGTAACTGCAATAGAATGCCAGGTCTAAGCAAAATGCCCCAACCATTCACAAAGGTAAAGTGCTAGAAATATGCAATTACAATTGAATATATATTTTTTTGTCAGATTTTCTCCTTGTTTAAATTTATTGACAAAGACAGACACAGCAAATATGGCAATAAATATGTGATTTCCACAAGAAATACCACTTCTTGCATTCTTATTTTCCAAATATTTTTATGAAAGGATTGAATATTTTGTTCTATCAGCTAAAACAAATTTTGTTACGTAATTACATTTTTATTTAATGGTGTACTTTATTTATTTTACTACATAAAAATAAATCCTGAGTCTAGAGTATTCCTAGATTCTTAAAACAGATACAAAAGGGCTAAGGGTAATTTAGCAATTTCAGTCAGAAGACCTTGAAAATGAGAAGCTCCCTAAGCCTACAGATTGATTGGATAGAACCAAAGCACATTAAATAAGAGGCGAAGAAGAGACACTGAGTGAAGGATTAAAATCTCATGAATAAGAAGTAGAAATGAAACTGTCTCTGTAACATCATATTTTATAATTTACTTTGAGTTTAAAAGATGTAATTTAGAAAGCCTGAAAAAATGAGCAGATTTGCAGAAACACAAAATGCAGAACCATTAAAAGAAAACAGGCACTATGAAAAATCTACTGTTCATTTTTCTCAAACTTAATGTCATAGGATCATAGGAGGAACTATAGGTCTGAAGAGAGCACCAATCACAAGCTCACACAGTAATTCAAACATTCATTGATCTGTCCATCTTAATTGTTTAGCATTGCCTGGCTAGGCACTATCCAGAGCAAGGAAGAAAACAACTCTATTCAGTGTGCCAGTCTATCTCGGCACAGTCACATGCAAACTGTTAAAACAAAAGCATGACAAATAAGATACCATACAGCCCACCAAACTGGTTTGGTTAGCTAATAACTAAGTTGCCCTGATATCTTACCCAGACAGTTTTTAATAAACCAAAGTAACCACTGCAATATGTGTTACAGATCCTATATTTGAAGAAGGATTTCCTGGCCTCAGTCTAAAATGCGCTTCCCTTTAGTCTCCATCAGAATGCTCAAGTATAGGACTCATTATGTAACTGACAGAATTCTGCAGGACCAGCATTACTGCTAACTTTGAGAAATTTGAAGACCTGGATTGAAGTCTCTATGTCACCTTCTCTTTTCAAAAATATAGAGATTGAACTCCCTGAACTTGTCAGAGTAGGACATTCAGAGTAATTCATTAGAACATTGTGGCATTAAAAACAATTGACAAGAATGGGCCTTTTAGCCCATCAAAGCTCACCAATCCTATCCACCTAATTTCTCCTAAATAACATCATGTCCAGTTTTGAATGTCTGCAAAGTCCTATTCTCTGCTACAATGCACGTAAATTTATTCTATGTATCTATGATTATCTGTGTGAACTCATTTTAAAAGTATCAGCCTGGATTCACTTGACTAGTTCCTTCCATAATTTAAAGAATTTCAATCATTTTCCCCCTTAATCTACATTTGTTTAAACTAAAAAGGTTCAGCTCTTTAATCTTTAATTTCAGCTTTTAATCTTTTCTCATAACTCATACCTCTCATTCCTTAATCAGCCTAGTCACTTTTCTTGGGACGTTTTATAGTGCTTCTATGTTTTTTTTGTGGCCTGGAGACTGAAACTGCACACAGTACTCCAGGTATGGCCTCAAAAGTGCATTATAAAGCTTTAGCTTATCCTCCTTGGACTTGTACCTTACATATTATACTATATAATCTAACATTGTGATAGCCTTCTATACACTGACTAAAGGTAAATAGTGATGAGTTCACTATGACTACTAGCTCCTTCTCATTAAACCAGCATTTCTCAACCTTTAAGTATTTGTGACCAGAGTTTTCATAACAGTTTTAATTGCGCTCCCCCTAACATTTTTTTGAAATGTAGATGCATATTTTATTATACCTACTTAACTTTTATCGACATTTATCTAACTCTATATTTATTGTCCTAGTATCAGAATGTAGTTTAAGTTAATTTGTTTTGGTTTCAACAGATGTTTTTTTTCATATTTTTGATTCTTGTTTTCTTTTTTTTACATCTTCGCGCCCCCCTAGGGGGGCCTGCCCCACAGGTTGAGAACCACTGCATTAAACGTACTTTCAAGTTTCAGTCTTGTGTATTCATCTCTAATATTTTTACTCCCTACATGTAATACTTTATATTTACTTTTAATAAATTTCATTTACCACGAAACTGCCCACTCCCGTATTTCATCCGAGTCTCTTTGTAATGATTCAATGGATTCTAGATTATCTGCCAATCCACCTAGTTTGTTATTTATATTCCTATCCAAATCATTTCCACATATTAAAAATAGCTGCAGACCTAGCACTGACCTTTGAGAGACACCACTCTTAACATTAACAAATTCTTTCTCACACCATAAACCTCTGCTTCCTGTTTTTTAAGCCAATTCCTCACCTGTACATACTAAACTCCACCACATCCCACTTCTTTATTTTGGTGCCCAACTTCTCATATGACACCTCAAATGCTTTTTAAAAATCAAGATAAATAACAACACATGCACCTCTCTGATCAAACACTGTTTTTGCTTTCTGATAGAATTCCAGCATATTAGTAAAAAATGCCCTCTCCTGTCTGAACCGATGTTGACAGTTCAGTAAAATTCATGCTCTTGCCATTTGATGCTCAACCTTTTCCTTAATAATTTCTTCAATTAATTTACCCTTGATGTACATTAAGCTTACTGGTCTATAGTTACTTGAATCTGCCCAATCAAGTTTTTTTTTTATATGATATGAAAACAATTGCTATTTTCCAGTCTTCGGGAATCTCCCCAGTGTGCAGTAAAATTTGAAAAATATACTTCCAGATTTAATATCTGTACTCACTAACCTCTTTAAGCAGTTGAGGATAAATATTATCTAGTCCTAGTGATTTGTTTGATGTCAGCCTATTTAATCTGAGCAGCACTTCTCCCTCTACAATTTCCCAATCACTCAGAATCTCCTTAGTAATTACTGATACTGATGGGAGGTTAATCACTTCCTCACATGTGAAGACTGCAGAAAAAAGCAAGTTTAGAGCATTTGCCATTGAACTGTCTGTATATTTTAATTCCCCTTTTACTTTTTCTGCTACACTTTACCTCCTCCTTGACTCTTCTTTTTCTTATGAAATACTGAATGAATAATCCCTTTAGGTCATCTTTCACCTTATCTGCAATATTTCTGCCTTTCCTCTTCCATAATATCCTTTTTTATTACGGTTGTTCTTAGGCTCTCATCCGTCCTACAGTTAGTATTGGAGTTATTTGTCTTGTACAACTTATGCAGCTTCTTTTTTATCTCCTTATTTACGTAATGCAGAGTTTTCTTTCATTTCTTAATGTTTCTGGATTTTGGGAAGAACATGTGCTACATTTTATGTAAAACATTTTTAAACCTGTTCGACTGCTTCTTGACTGTTTCCACACTTAAAAGCTTCTCCCAGTTGATCCCTTTTAGACTTTGCGGCATGTGCTCAAAATTAGCAATATTAATTATAAACTTAACAGTTTTAGTTTTTGCATCTGTACTCTGCCAAAACACTGTGAACATTATTATATTATGGTTACTTGACCCTAGTGGTTCAATCACCTGTATCTGGTCAGTTCTGTGTTGGGTATTGCAAAATGCTAAATCTAGACAGGCCCTCCTACCGCGTTGGTGCTTCAAAATACTGTGTTAAAAATGGTCACTGGTTATATCTAATAACTTCTGCTCTTGTATTCCATTATTTATAAAGTTAGCCCAGTTTATATTTAGGTAATTAAAGCCCCCATAACTGTAATATTCCCTTCTACACCTGCCTTTTTAATATTATTAAAAAGATGTGTATTGAAATTACAGTCTGCATTGCTGGGTCTGTAATACACT
Organism: Polypterus bichir lapradei; assembly: GCA_026402145.1. Taxonomy (NCBI): domain Eukaryota; kingdom Metazoa; phylum Chordata; class Cladistia; order Polypteriformes; family Polypteridae; genus Polypterus; species Polypterus bichir. Next base: position 67,561,092 of record JANRMT010028174.1, read on the forward strand.
CTCCAAATCAGGCCTCTGTGCTGAATGCTTTCCAATCAAATCACGACCACCTCATTAAGATCTGGCTCATCATCCAGTTGAAGAAGACATGCATTCATACACCCAGTTATTCTTAATTAAATAACTGTAAAATGTTTCATTAATCTCTTTTAAAATACACTTTATATTCATGGCTTAAAAACTGTCATTTGAAGCCTAATAGAATTATACTGCTTCTTGCATAGTATATTGGTACTTTAAAAATGAATTGTGTACTTTAAAATACAATTATACAATGTTAAACATGTGCAATTTTAATTTACAGCAGGTGAAAAAGTCTCATTTTGTGTCATTGGAGAACACTTACCATCAAATGCCAAAAGAAGACAGGCAAGTAGAGGAGTATTATACATCTCGATCGTCAAGTCTTTTAATTCTAGAAACAAAAATAAAAGGAGCACTAATCTTTAAATCAAATGCAATCAACCCTGGTTTCATCTAAGTTTGTAAAGCTAAGACAGAGCCCTATACTGCTGACTATTCTAAAATGAGACATAAAAGTTACGCCGTGAGAGAAGGTGCGTTTTTAAAGGTAAGATCAAAGGCAGGATGGAAAAGTGTATTCCTCATCTGACTTCCTAGTAATGACTGATAAAAAAGCATGTCTAAGATGATAATGAAACCTTTTAGGGAAAATGCTCAGTTTGCAACAGATAATCTTCTCTAAAGAAGATGAGCCATCATTAAGAACAAAATTGTGGCCCTCATTAGTATCATGATTAACAGATTACTTCTACACATCCTTAAGCATTTAATCAAAGCAGCTTGTGCCACAGAATACTGATATTACTGCAGGTTTGTCTTATGATATCACAAAATAAACAGGCAGAATGGTGCGACTGTAATCAAGGAATTTCCTGTGTTAGTTAATCCATTTGTGACTTACTCAGAGCTATTCAAGAGTGGCACTACCCCAGTTCCTGCTGGGGTTTTTATTGTCTTTAATAAAGCCTTGTGCTTTAAAATACACAAAGCTGCTATAAGTAATGTTGTATACAATAATGCATAGCAGACCATTGTAAACTTGAGATGTAATCAATAACACATCAAAATGAAATTAGTCTATTCACTTTATGTTGGAAAAGAATCAGATTCTCATTAGTCATACAAACTGAAAAGCACACATCCTGAAACCGGACACTGATTCTACTCAGTTCTTGGCACTTTATATATAAACATATCACTAGCCAGCTTAATAAAGAAATTTGTTGCAGTTATATTGGCATTGATTAAAACACCAGTAGAGTATTTTTTACAAGAGATTAAAATACGTGTATTAGTAACCGTGAAAAAAATACATTTGTGCACAAATTGAGCCATCACGCTTCTCATTGCATTTACAGTCATACAAATATAGTACAAGGGTGTTGTACCCTGTTAGCCATTATGGATGTTGTGAAAAGTCAAACAAAATGACACCTTTTATTGGCTAACTAAAAAGATTACAATATGCAAGCTTTCAAGGCAACTTGAAGAAGGGGCCTGAGTTCCCTCGAAAGCTTGCATATTGTAATCTTTTTAGTTAGCCAATGAAAGAAGTCATTTTTCTTGACTTCTCACTGCAGTCATACAAATGTAAGTCAATCTTCCCAATACATTTAACAGTTAAAGCTTGATTCTTAACAAATTAAGAATAATTTAAACTCAAAAGACAGAATAAATAACTCAATTTCTTAGAAAATGTATTCCAATTGACAGGACCAGCACTACCAGAAATCTTCCGTGTTTAAAAACATTAAAGCCCACTGTCCTGTTCACAGTTGATGGATGCCTTGAGATGCCTTGCTATTTTGCTAACTGAACAACAGGATAGACAATTCCAGTTTATTTCCTTAATTGTCCTGTTTTTGTTCTTGTACTTGTAGATATTTCTCTATTAAGTGGCCAGCAGGTAAAAGTCCTTTACTATTTAATGAAGACATATACTGTACTGTATGTTTATATATCACTCCAACATCTTGTCATTCCATTGTATATACATTGATCCATTCATCTGTTTCTTAGATCCATTTAATCCTTTTCATGATCATGAGCAGACAGAGTCATATTCAGCAGCAATCAGCATGCAGCTTGTACCAATAACCCTCAGCTTTGTCTTCTTATGCAATTACTTTTCCAAATTTCTATAATATGCTCAATGTAATTACTTACCTAGAAAAATATTGCTTCTAGTAGTATTTGAAATTCTATTCATGCCGAGTGTTGCAAGCTTGCATTCCAGAAGAAGGGTTGGACCAAGTGGCGAAGGAGTGTTCTCTATAACTTTATGTGAGTGTGTGTGCCCATGTGAAGCCTGAACTTTCCTGTTTAGGTGTAGGGCTTGAAGGTCATGGCCAGTGTTAAAATGACAACCAAACCTATTACCTTCTGCTCCCTTAGAGGTAGCAACAGTAATTTAAAGAAAGAAAGAAAGAAAGAAAGGAGATGCATATCGGGATTGTGTTGTTAACAAGATGTGGTTCTGCATCTTGATTTTCTCCCACAGTTGAGGAGGTCCACACTAAATTTGTAAAAGCCACCAAGGAAGCCTAAATGTATCACTTTGTGGAAAAGAAAACAACTCCGATGCTGCTGTTTCAAAGAAGCACACACTCCTTTTGTGGTAAGAACAGGTATCTATACAGAACATTGTTTTTTCATTTGTTTGCCTGCCTGATGTTGACCAGAAAACACCTGGCTATATGGTAGTTAATGCTGCTTCTGGACTTGCCATGAGCAGTTTGAGTCGTACATTGTGTGGAGCCTGCTTATTCTTTCCATGTTATTGTGTCCTTTTTCACCTCAAAACCATTTAATTCTAAACTTGAGGTGTTTCTCATTTCAAATGGTTTCCTATGCAATGGGTGGTTGCATGGGTCTCACATTTTTATAGTGTTGTAATTTTAATTGTTCTATTTTGTCAGATGATGATGATGTCAGAGGTTATCAAAAACAAGGCAGGCCAAGAACCAGATTCCCTTTGGTTAATTGATTTTTTAAGACGTGAAAGGTGCTTTCACTTTCAAACTTTCATGTTCCTCCGACCAACATAAAAAAGAGGACAGATATTAATTAGGTCAGTCAATGTTTATGTTAGAGTCGGTTGTACACATAATGGAAAATTCTGATATAGATTCACCAGACTTTTCATGCCAGAAATGCCACTGCTCAGGGCACACGCACACGCTCACTCACGTGGGCTCAATTTAGAGTAGCAAATTAGCACTGCTGAAGTGCCAGACACCTGAATTCTCATTTTGAATGCAAGATAAGGAACTCACTCATTGCAGGACACACTTCGGCATACACCTAAATTTACTCCTACCTGGCCAATCAGTTTGGCCTGAATGTCTTTGGGACATGAACAAAAGAAGAAGAAGAAATCGGAGAATACAGGGAGAAGGCCATGCAGGCTGGCTGAAACATACACTTTCCAAGAAGTCAGTGACTGGGCTGGGATTTGAATGTCCAACTACTGGAGCTGTGTAGTGCCAGAACTAACCACCTGGCCACTACAGAGTCCCTGTCCTTACCCATGCTATTCAGCTCAGAAGTAAAGTTTAGTGTATAACATATCTCTATACTGTATATATAAAATCCAACATTTGTCTGTCTGTATGTCTCTCCGCTTTTCATGAGAGAACTGCTTAATGGATATAGATCGGGTTTTTTTCTATAATTTGCGACCCCTCTCATCGCGCTAAGTATCATAGTTTGCTTGCAGTACCAATTTATTTGCGCGAATCCAATGCGCGGAGCCCTCCTCACTCATGCGCCAGCCTCGGAGCATGCCCTACATTCGCTTAGCTAGCAAATGAGAGAACTGCTTAATGGATTTAGATAGAATTTTTTTCTATAATTTGCTTGAACATTCCGGTTGATTTTGCGATTTCTCTCATTGCGCTAAGAATCATAGTTCGCTTGCAGGAGCAATATATTCACGCAAATCCGAGACAGAGGCTGTGGGCCAAGGGGAATGAGAAGCATGACATCAGGACTGGGGAGTTGGTCTACATCTGCATTTTGGAGTGTACCTTGCCTCTGATTTTAAAGTTAGTCCTGTTTCACTACTACGCGGGCGGACCTGCAGGGGACGGCCAGTACAATATATAAGATTCTCAAACATACCTAATCCAGTTTAGGGGGATGAGGGTAGAAAGACAATTCTGGCAAGATCAAGCACAATGGCTCCCTCACACACACCCCTAGACACTGATATAATACAAGGATAACATGGAATCACCAATTAGCACACATACACACACACATGCAGTGTATCCACAAGAATACCCATCAATGAGAAGAAAATACAAACTCCACATAGGCAGCTACTGGGCATGAGATTTACACTTAGGATGCTGAATCCGTGAGGTGGCAGTGTTAGCCAGTGTATAATACTGTACAGTACATATGAACAGAGCATATCAAAATTTGTACCTTTAATCAAATTTTAAACAAACGTTTAAAAAACTGAACTGTTTATAAAGGAACATTAAGTGATAACATCCTTCAGAAGTCATAATGTATGCAGCTCTAAATTGATTTCTGATGTGTCAAGACACAATGACTGCCGCACTCTTTTGATGTGTGACACTGCACTGTGTGTCTGTGAATATCACAGTGATTGAAGAGCGTCTGGGGTGGTGGTGGGGAAATTGGTGGGATGCTAATTGTTAGATTACCCATCTCAACATGTCGGTTTCTGTGGCATAGCCTCTTCAGCTGCTTTCTATGCAGTATAACTCATGTAGACTTTTGTATTTCAAATTCTGCGCTTTTATTCAGACTTTTATAATATGGCATTTTTGTCTTTTTCTTGTTTTCGTATTGATAAAGCATAAGCATAACAAATTTATCCTTATTTAAAACTTCAGTATCACTCTCAGAACAGTCAAGGAGAGTTACAGTTACATTAAGAGATTGCTTTTTTGAATTTTAACATTTTCTTATTTTGCTTCCTTTATTTCACTTCTGCCACAGCTTAGAGTCACCAGTTAAACAAAAATGCATGTGTTTAGAAGAAAACCACAAGCAGACATAGGGAAAAAAAACATAAAAGACAGTCCCAGACCTGTGGTTTGATCCCAGGACCCTGAAACTATGAGGCAACCTCACTAGCCATTGCTCCACCATGTCTTTCCTTTAGTTTAAGACTACAATTCATTTGACTATAACTTGCTGAACCAATCACAATAAGAAAGGTTTACTTAAAATAAAAAATAAATATAATCATAATAATAATAATATTTCTTTACATTTCTATTGCACTTTTCTCACTACTCAAAGTGCTTTACATAGTGAGTGGGGAGCCACTTCAACCATCTCCAGTGTAAAGCATTCATCTGAATGATGCAACAGCAGCCAATTTTGTGCCAGTACTGCTCATTAGCTGTTAGGCGGTGAAGAGGTGAGAGAGATAGTTAACCAGTTAGGAACAGGGGATACAGTACTTAAGGGGCCAGAATGACCAAGTCAAGGTGGACAATTTAGCCTGTTCATCAGGATACACCCTGCTCTTTATAAAGGATGCCCAGAGATTTTTCATGAACACAGGGAGTTAGGGCCTCAGTTTTTATGTCACATCTGAAGGACAGTGAACGTTTGTACAGAACATTGTTCCCATCACTGCACTTGGATTTACTCACAAACTACAGGGTAAGTGTCTCCTGTTGGCCTCCCCAACACCTCTTCCAGCAGCAACCTAAGCTTTTTCTAGATGGTCTCCCATCCAAGTATTGGCTGTGCCGAAACATGCTTACCTTCAGGTGGATGACCTGTTCTGTGCATTTGACCCGGTCAAGTGCATTTGGTATGGTTACTTATTACAAAAAAGTGACTTTTAAGAAAGTAAGAATTTTTCAAAATAGAGCAACTGCAGATAACTTAATCTAATGTATCTCTTTTGATTTTTAGGAACCATTCACTCTGTCTATTTTTCCAAAACTACGGACTCAATGACTGGATCTCAGGGAGTTACAGCCTATTCTGGTCATGATGGCTACAATACAGGGTGGGACACAGGTCCTAGATTGGACACCAGTTTGGAAAACTTACACATCCTAAACTTAATTAAACATGTTATTTAACTGAACACACATATCTTTGAAATGCGATAGGAAAATGGACTATCTGTAGAAATTTCATGGTAACATGAGTAGTGCATGTAGACTCAGCACAGGCAATGACCAGAATAAGAAATGCAGCTTGAAAGCAATAGCTCTTGTGCCATCATGCCACCCTGTCAGAGATCAGCTAATAAAATGTCAGAATTGTTTTGCACGTTATTAGGAATGCAGCACAGTAGCAAATTTTATTCTCTTTTATTATGGAGTGCTTTTTTCCTTAACCATCCCTTTCACTCTCTTCTGATTCTTCTTTACACTGCAGATAAGTAGACATTGAACTGTAGAGTACAAGTCTGCTAAATTCAGTTCTAAGCATTCACTTAATTATTACAGCAAAATCTCTTGCAGCAAATTATTGTGGTGTATATATAGAAACAATTATTTACACTTTATATTTTTAATAACATAAGAGTTAATTTAACACTAGTGATTTAACTTAGAAATTTAGAAATAACTAATACACTGTGATTTGCAAGGCTGTTTGCATAAATCCAACTATACATCAGCTTTGTCAGACCTTCCAATATTTTTTTTACAGATTGTAATAACATAACATAGCTTTCTCAAACCTGCTTAATCCAATTCAGGGTAATGGGGGGCCAGGACTGCCCCTGGCAACATGTTTACACACTTGTAAACTAATAATGAAAAATTGGTTAACAGTCAATTGTTTGTAGAATCAGCTGTGTCACTTAAAAAAATAGAAATGTGCATGTAGTAGAAAAAACATTTAAACTGGTGTGACAGTGTATTATTATAATTATACAGGCTTATTAAATTCTACAGTTAGAAAAGCTAATAAAATATCCACAATAGAGTAAACGATCAGAGAAATGTCATTGAATACATTCAATTTCAGTTAAACAACCAAATTAAGTAATTTGTTTGAATGCATGCTGAATTAATGAAATTTTCCAATGTGTGTTTAAGTAATGGCAGAATATTTAAAGCTGATGTCTCATAGCTCGAGAATCTGGGGTGTGAACTCAGACAGCGGCACTGTGTGGAGCTGTACATTTTTCCTCTTGCATTTGTGGGATTTGTCCTTTCTACACTCTGATCTTCCTCCCAGATTCCCAAAAGATATGCAGGTTAGGGGAATTGTAGCCCAAAATATTCCCATATGTATTTTAGTGATTAAAACAAGCTAATGTGCAGTATATAATTCATAAAGCTTACAGTATGTTGAATTCAGTTTTAATCAAGAATCGATTATCAACCCCACTTAATCCAGTCTAGGATCAAGGGGGCAAGAACTATACAGAGTGGGGTTTGTTATCAGTTTTGTCATGACACGTACTCTGGCACACACCCGTAATAACTCCTAGCGGGCCAGCTAAGAGTCAGCCGTTAATCTATTGTGCACATTTTAAAATCATGCTAACTTAAGCAGAATATGTGAAGTAAAAACTACATAAACCGTGGTGGAGACTCCCCTAAACTGTGATGCGGATTCAAGCCCAGGTCTGTGAAACTGTGAGGCACAAGCAAACAGCAATTTAACTGACTTAACTATTTTCATTCTATATAACTAATAATATCTGTAACATTTGCAATAGCACATCACACTCTTTCAATTAAAGCAGCTTTCACTTCGAGTGAAATCAGTCCATCAAGGTAGGGTGCCAGTCCACCACAAGGCATATTTGCTCACACCACTTCTCACAATCACCCAGAAGAGTGCAATTAGCCAAGCAAACCTAATTTTAGTAGGTGGACGTAAGCCAGTGACACTGCATAACATAAAAACACCACAAAGATGATGAGCGCCTTGGAAATAAAATTTAGAGTCCTGGACCCGAGAACCACCAGCACACAAGACTGAACCACAGTGAAGCAAAAGAGGCCTCAGGAATAAGGAGAGCAGCAGCTTGTAAGTCAGATTCCAGACATTACTCGAGTGTTTTTACATTGCTATGGACATTAGTTCCACAGGGTGTCAGTGAAGTGCAGGCGTGTTTGTTTAAGGCTGAAGATTAGTTTAGCAGATGGCCCAAGGAGTGCCAAGGAAGACAACAAGCAAAGCAGATCTTCAGAAATGTTGCGGCTTTTGCATTTTAGACACTTTCTTATTTCTATCAATGTTTCTGAAGCAATGAGTAATACTAGTTTCAAGTATTCAGTACAATTTTCAATAGTGCCTTGTTTTTAGCAGATGAATACATATCATGCATCTATAAATTTAACTTGAAATGTGTTTGAATGCGATTTACACTTAAAACAATACTGCTACATTTGATTAAACTATTGCAGAGTCCCATAAAGGAATTCATTGCAAAAATAATTGGTTATAAAATAAAACAATATACTAAATCACCCTGAAATAAGTTTGTAAGCATTTTAGAAATTTTTAAAGTGTACACCACATTCAGTGATTCAACATCCCTTTGAAAGTTAAAGAAGGCTGTGCTCTATGATCTGCACTAGACTAAGCAAAAGTAATCAATGAATAAAATTTACAGAAGCAATCTTAATCTACTTTTTAAAAGTATAAAGTGTTCCAAGAACAATGATACAAATATTCAGTCTTCTTCAGAGGAAGTCATAAGCTTTTCTTTTTTAGCCTGAAAAGTTTTAGCCTGAAAAGCTGGATGAAATATAAAGCAGAATTCCTGCGTTTTATGTTCTCTATGGTTTGTGCGGAGATACACGGCAGTCTCCTTCCATGCTCTCCCCGAGGACGTCCACAGAGATGGCACAATCAACACACCCAAGGCTTAGTTTCCTTGGCACTGGCAATATAAAAATTAATTTTTCAAACGTACTTAATATCTCAGTGTCATAAAAATAAACAGAAAGAGTAAACCCTTCAACTGTACCTCAATTTGAAATTCCCTCTGCTCCAGCACCATACAGCCAACTGTCGCTGATCCAATTCATTTCATGCAGAGAGTCGGATTTCAGCTTATACCAAGGCACATGTGAGGAGCAGGGGGTTAAAAAATGTGGACAATAAGGCATATTAGTCTCCCACACCCTTAGCTGATGTTAAGAAACACTTATTTTACATTTTTCGGTAACAAAATATGTTCACTTGTTGAGGTTTATTCGGTGGTATATTTTGCCTAATACTGTATACTGTCCTTTTCCCTACACTATATTACTTAGTAGGCAGTTTCTTCTTTTCCCAGAGGGAGTTTTGCCATCTACTGATTTTGGAGCTTGACTCCCTTTTTTGAGTATTAGAAATAAGCAATCTGAATAAAACAAATACGAAACACAGACATGCATGTCAAGTAAGCTCTCTTCTTCTGTTCTTCAGTCGGTGAGATGGTAATCTTGTGTTGTGTGCAGACAATGAGGAAGCTCAGGGAGGAGGAAGTTAGAAGGGGTTGTTCGGAACAAACAACAGTCTATCAATTCCATGACAGTACTGCTTTGTTTCATGATTTTCTAGATGTTTTTGACGCCCCACTGAGCCTGTATGCTTACTTTATAATAAGGTACTGCAACTAATGCAGTGGTTAAGCAACTTTAACTTTAAATCAAAAGGTTGCTGGTTCAGTTCCTGTTTCTGGCCACTTAACAGTCCTGTGCTATAACTGTAAAACAATGACCTAATCTATTGTGTTGCATCCTTATCTTGTAAGTCACCTTAGATGAAGGCATTAGCCAAATCTAAATCATAATAGTAAGAAAAGCATTAACTATCAATGCTGTTTCCATGGCTCAATACCAAACATATCATTTCTCAGTTTTAAAAATGACTTAATGGGAACCTATCCAGTGGGAAAATATAATTAAAGGCATTGAAAGTAAGAAGGTCACATGCAGATGTAAAAGGACGTCAATTGTTTTCCATTTTGTGCCTTTCATTTTTGTACAATTGCGGATAAATTGTTAGAATGCAGACTTAGGTGGTTGGAATAAATTTAAAGGATGTGGTTATATATGAGAAGAAAGAAACACTTTTAATCTGAACATACACTGAGTCCCGACAGAGTGAAAAATACCAGAATAAAATAGGCAGTGCTAATACTGTTTTTTGTCTTAAGGTTTATTCAGATGACACAGAGTATTTACTACGCTAGTGTCACAAGAGCACTGACAATAGAGCTACAATATTTAAACTCATCTAACTGCAGTAATGAAAGATGGTGGAGCAGTAGTCAGTACTAGTGGCTAAGCACCAGGAGACTGTGCTCAAATCCTGATCTGACCGTTATCTCTGTGGAATTCATACAAGATTTACATTGACACATTGGTTTCTTCTCCTACATCCTAAACATGTGCCTGTTAGGTTAATCAATATATCTGTTTAGTAATTAGTATGGTTATGTGAATATGATCTAAGATGTGTTGGCACCATAATACTACCAGGAAGGGCTATTCTCCCTTAAGATATAAACTGGACAAAGTGAACGTAGATAAAATAATAGATACACGATCCCATCATAAAACCTGCCTTGCTTATTATGACAGTGTTAGAAAGATCACCAAAAAAAGAGCTGCCATAATCTAACCATCTCTCGGATGGAATGATTACTGCCTCACAACATGATGTGCTTTTGTTTGTTACTAGTTGGCTCTGAAATTTTAATGCCTCAGCTCATTTCTGGTATAATTATGGTAAATATTAGGATTGTTTAGTAGTTCAGGAAAGGGAGACATGCAAATTGCATAGCTCAGCCGAAAAACATTACAGCTGTTTTCTTTGAATTTATTTCATGTACATTTTGTAATTTTCATCTTATTCTTTTCAATAAATGTTCTTTGTGAGACCTGTGATAGACTTGCGCCCTGTCCCAAGCTGCTTCCCACCTTATACCCTTTTATTACATAGCACTAAGGTGACTAATAGATGCTCTACAGGCAGACCTGAAAGGCCTAATTTCAGTTTGTCACCAAGATTTTTGAGAAGGAATAAAGCACAGAAATGGGGCTGCGGTTTTATGGAAATAAAGGCCGCTACTAAAAGCAAAATTTAAGGTTGAAAGTGCCACACAACTAAAAGAAGATGGGCTTAGCAAATTGAGTCCTCTGGTACATGTAGTATTTCCATTTCTTTTGGATTCTTCTAACTCCTTGTAATGTGATATGACATGTATACAAATTTGATAAGGGTTTGGGAGGGATATGACTGTTGCTCTTGTTTATAAACAGTACATATACTTTGAACAATGGGGTGAGTTTCAGGGGTCCTTGCTGGTAAAATACTTGCAAAACTGTAAAGAACTGTGGTGTCCCCTTGTAAATCAGACATTCTGGTTTTGAAAACAGAAACAGCGAAATGCCAGTGCAGTGCACTGGCACACTTCAAGCCTGGATACAACACAACCCAGGAGTGATAGATAGCTTGACCAGTTTAACACTTGCACAGCTCAGTAAAGGGGTGTCCCATGCACATAGTTCCTCCATATTATTTTTCACCTGTTCTTTTCTGTACAATGTATAAACATTCAAATTACTGCATAAGCCATGTAAATGTACAGCCTATAACAATCAAAGCACCCGTATATGTAATAACCTTCCTCTTGTGTTAGCTTTCTGTTATCATCTCTTATGTTAACGGGTCGGTTTTGACCCATGTATTAAATCAGCTATAAAATACACTAAAAACAATAAGCTATCATCCAATTTGTTTCTCATCTCTTGGTTACCTTGTTAGGCTTCCTTATCCATGAAAATGTTGGTTTTAATACTTTTGGTCTGGGCCTCTGGGCCTTTTTTTGTCAGTATACCCCTTGATTTCAAGTTAAAAAAATGGTAAAATGAACCTCAAGTGAATCATATTAATAAATAAAAGGTTGTTGTGTTACTTGACTAATACTGAGGGGTATAGAACACATCTCTTAAATAAATTTGTTTTATTTATTTTTTCATTTTAATATTAATAACTAAAGTGACATCTATGGTGTTACGGGTCAATTTCGACCCATAGATATTTACATCAAGAAAAGGCAAAAAAAATATTTTTTTCAGCAATAGAACTTTAATATAAACTGAAAAAAATGAAAAGCAGAACAGGTCATGACACAAAATATATATTTGCATGGTCAAATAAACAAAAAACAATCAAGAAAATCAAACAAATAGAAATCAATTACAAGTTCCAAAACTGATACAAAGCTAAATCAGAGTAAAAACCTCTGTGTGCAAGAGCATGCTTGTGTATGTGTGTGTTTAGAGGCATGTGTGGCAAAAAGTGACACTTTTTGTGTGTTCTTTGCAGAGATATTTCTTGCAGTTGAAACACAATACATTTGTCTTTCTGTCCTTACTGCTTGGGCAGACCTGACACCTCTTTCTTTTCGAATCAGGCGGCCTGACTGGGGTTGGGGCTGTTTCGGTTGGTGTTGAGGCAGGGCTGGCTGAGGAGGATGCTGATGCAGATTCTCTCTGTGTTGCTGATGGTGAGGATGGAGTGCTGGGTGAGCTCTGCAGCTGTCTGACAAAGGCTGCAGCGTCTGGGTCTTGGGGCACCCGTTCCCTTCACCTAGTGTGTGGCTTGACTTGGGATTTTCCCAACTCCTCATAGTAATGATGATTCTTTTTAGTGACAATGGCATAAATAGCTCAAAACATGTCTTGATGTCACTGACTCTGGTCAGAGCAAACCTTGTGATTCCAGGGGTCATTTTGCAGCTGCCCTTCCATGTACATCATGAGGTACTGAGCTCCAAAAGATCTTACCATTTTTGGACTTGAATCTTTCAGCAGGAGCAGCTTCAGCACCAGTGACCTCCTCATCCGACTCATCAGATGTGTCTGTGTCTTCTGGATGATACTCCATATTGTCTCCCTCCTCAGAAACCTGCTCATCTGAATCGCTATGCTGCTCTGTGTCCTCTCCTTCATTTTCACCAAAAATATGACCCAGAACTTGGCTCACTGTAAATCTTCTTCTCATTTTTGCATGCTGCAAATTGTAAATGTGCACTCTGCAAGTCAAATGGCCACTTAAATGAGTGAATTCACCTCACATGTCTGGACATGCTCGTCTTTGTTTGTTCTGTTTTTGTGCAGGTATACTGGAAAGCCACGCAAAATGAGAAAGCTCACATGATTAGGAGAGGAGCTGGTTGTCAGTGTGTCAGCTGACAGTGCACTTAGGATTTCAGTTTTGGCTCTAATTATTGCTTTATCATCGTATTATCATAACTGGGTCGAAACCAACCCTAACAACACAAAGGTCATAATTTCAACCAGAGCATTTTATAATTTAGTAAAAATATATATTTTTTTGCTTTATTTTGTTGAAATAGAGGTTCCTGACAAAGTCAAAAAGCCTTGATGCAATAAACAAATTTATGTGATTCTTGTATGCATTTAAAATTTAAAACGGGTCGGTGCACACAAGAGGAAGGATAAGTTAAAGGAAACCACAATTCAGCGCATATTGCTTTTGATCTAAACCCACCAAAACAGTACAAAATTACAGATCAAGTTAGTACAATCAAATCTAATCAAAGGTGCCATTTTTACAGGATGTGCTCCAGGGTCAAATTATATTTATACCCAAAATTCCCATTATTCCTACAAATTACCTGTTTGAATTCAAAAGAATAAAGTTTTCTGTTGTGTAAGAATACACCTTGACAAAAGAAAAAGGTTTGGGGCAGCCACCTGTATACTTAAAATAAGGCTGCAAAAATAGGTAATTAAATGCAAGGTTGTTTACAGATTCAAGTCCAAAACAGAAGCAACTTACAGAAGGAAGATAGCGGATTTTTAAAGTCTCTCATGGGAAGTGATGTCATCAAGCCCGGAACTGGAAATGATGTCATCGGGGCCAGAAACAAAAGTGGTGTCAGCTGGCCCAGAAGTGATCATCGAGACCATAAGTGATGTCATTGGCCCTGGAATCAGAAATGGTGTCCTCAATCCCAAGTAGAATGTCTCATGTTTGGTCTGCAGGGATGAAAGAGAAAGGATTATTGTACTCTGCTGCTCCCTGGCCTAGTGTGGAATTACCTTCTTTTGAGCCCTTTAACTGCCTCCCAATCGCACGTGTGTGACACTGTAAAATTGTGCTTTGCAGTGACTGCCAACAAAAGTCAATTCAGTCAGTATGGCAGGAATGCTTTACTGATGGCCAATTGTAATTGTAGAATTTCCTGGGTGAAAATGTTCAGGAAGGTCACCAAACACCTACATATTAAACACTTAAAAACATCTGTATATGACCCCCAGATGATAGGGTTGGTGGAGCATTTCAACCAAATGCTAACACAATGATGTTTTAGAAGGTTGTACGAGAAGATGGAAGACGCTGGGATCAGCTTATTTCTTTGGTCTTCTTTGGTTATCAGGAGTTTTCCTACTTTAAGTTGCTGTAAGGGAGATAGCTGAGTGGATTGCTCAAGGAGGGCTGGGTGGCAGAAGCCTTGCCTTTAGTTAACATACTGGAGTATATCACCCAGTTGAGTGAGTGATTCACAAAAATATGAATGAACACAAAGAACATGTGCAAAGAGCATAATCCAGGTTATAACCCAGGGAGCAGCATTATGGGAATTTCAACCTAGAGATCAAGTAATGGTGCTTATTTCAAAGTCTCACTCTAAGTTATTAGTCCACTGACAGGGACTATTTGAAATTAAAGAGTGAAGAGGTTTGGTGGATTACTTGTTTGTTCAACCTTAACCTAAAGAGTATGTATACTACATCAATCTGTCAAAGCTGTGGAAGAAATGGGATGACACAGCATTGCCCTTCAAGACGGGTAGATTGTGCTTTAAGATTTCAAACTCACTAAATCTCAAGGAGAAAAGTATCCTTTACCCAAAAGACACAGTTGAAAACTGCTATCCTGTCCATTTCAAAAACAGTACACACCAAGCAGGACCTGACATCACTTTTTGCTCATGACATCATCACAGAGCTGGGGGTCATTGTGATTGAGTACCCGTATCAGCTCAATAAGGTAAAGAATGCAGAGGTTGAGATGACAATTACACGTATGCTTGGTCTAGGGATTATAGAGGAAAGCTTCAGCCCTTGGTCAAATCCTATTGTTTTAATTCCAATACCTACTAGTGGCTAGCACTTTTGTAATGATTTTCAGAAACTGAAATCAGTCTCCCAGTTACCCAAGTTTACCCCGGTTGCATCAAGTGGATGACCTCCTTAAACAACTGGAGAAAGCTCAATATTTTTTCACTCTTCATATGACAAATGGGTGTTAGCAGATTCCCTTGAGAAATTAGGCAAAAGAAAAAAATGCATTCAGTACCTCAGCAGGAGCAAGCTTTTCTGGCTCTTGAGAGATATTACCAAAGTTTTGTGCTTCGGTTCTTGGAAAGAGCTACACCTTTGACTGAATTTACTAGGAAACAGGCCCCTAATGCTGAGGTGTGGAGTCAAAAAGCTGAAGCAGCACCGCACCATTGACCTTAAGAAAGCTCTAATGTCAGCTGGGCTAACATGTCTGACACCAGCCTGGTAACGATGCTAAGTTGGATGGTCGAAACTGCTGGACCAGGAGAGAAAGTATGCGACTTTGGAATGTGAGGCACTCGCCATAAAGTTGTCTGTTATCCAAATGAGGTATTACAACAACAACATTTATTTATATATCACAGTTTCATACAAATAATGCAGCTCAAAGTGCTTTACATGATGAAGAAAGAGAAAAAAGACAAAATAAATAAGAATTAAAATAAGGGAACACTAATTAACATAGAATAAAAGTAAGGTCCAATGGCCAGGGAGGACAGAAAAAACAAAAAAACTCCAGACGACTGGAGACAAAAAAAAAATCTGCAGGGGTTCCAGGCCACAAGACCGCCCAGTCCCCTCTAGGCATTCTACCTAACATAAATGATCAGTCTTCATTGTATTCAGGGTTCTCATGGAAGAACTTGATGATGATGATCATGTGGACTTCTGGCCTTTAATCCATCAATGTAGGGACATCACGGTGCTTTGATCCATGGTCGCGCAGGTCGCCACCCCAGAAAACCGGAAAAAGAACAGAAGAGAAAGTAGGGGTTAGTAAGGAATTTGAATATGAATATGAATTTGAATAATAATTAGTGATAATTAATTAAATATACAAAGCATCAGGATTAAATTAAGATGAAGCTATGAGAAAGCCATGTTAAAGTAATGTGTGTTCAGCAGTGTTTTAAAGTGCTCCACTGTATTAGCCTGACGAATTCCTATTGGCAGGCTATTCCAGATTTTAGGTGCATAACAGCAGAAGGCCGCCTCACCACCTCTTTTAAGTTTAGCTCTTGGAATTCTAAGCAGTCACTCATTTGAAGATCTAAGGTTACGATTTGGAGTGTAAAGTGTAAGACATTCCAAAATATAAGATGGAGCGAGATTATTTAAGGCTTTGTAAACTATAAGCAGGATTTTAAAGTCAATTCTAAATGACACAGGTAACCAGTGTAGTGACATCAAAACTGGAGAGATGTGCTCGGATTTTCTTTTCCTTGTTAGGATTCTAGCAGCTGCATTCTGCACTAGTTGCAATCGATTTATGTCTTTTTTGGGTAGTCCTGAGAGGAGAGTGTTATAGTAATCTAGTCGACTGAAAACAAAAGCGTGGATTAATTTCTCAGCATCTTTCAATGATATAAGAGGTCTAACTTTTGCTTTATTTCTTAAATGGAAAAATGCTGTCCTAGTAATCTGATTAATATGTGATTTAAAATTCAGGTCAGAGTCAATAGTTACCCCTAAATTCTTTACCTCCGTCTTGTCTTTTAATCCTAATGCATCTAGTTTATTTCTAATAACCTCATTATATCCATTATTGCCAATCACTAAAATTTCTGTTTTCTCTTTATTTAGTTTGAGAAAATTACTACTCATCCATTCAGAAACACAAGTAAGACATTGTGTCAGTGAATCAAGAGAGCACTATTGATAAGAGGTCGTCAGGCGGTATTGATAAGTACAGTTGTGTGTCATCAGCATAGCTATGGTAGCTCATGTTATGCCCCGAATGAGGTATTACTTCTTTAGTAGAGACTTTACATTAATTACTGATCATGCTTCTTTACAGTGGCTAGCGTCTCACAAGGAGATCTAACTTGAGGGGTGATTTCTGAATTTGCAGCCTGAAAGATTCAAGATTCTACATCATAAGGGTCTTCTTCATGCCAAAGACTAAAGCTTCTCTCCCTTGTTCATGACTTCTTGGATATCTCTATGCATCTCACTGAGGATGTGCTAAGAAGGAAGCCTTGTCAAGCACATGCAAGTATCTTTACGACTCAGGACCGGTAAGCAATACCACCCCGGGATAAGAGGGGGCACTCTAACGCAGCATTTCTTTCCATCCGTAGTTCAGAAGGACAGCGGCTGGAAGACAAGTGACGGCATTTCCTGGGTATTCACCACCAAGACTCACCACTTCCAAGGACCAGCTCCTTAAAACCATCCAGCAACGGAAGGATGCAGTCAGTGTTGAGACTCACTGCAACTGAGATGGAATGCTCAGAAGCACTACATTAATTTTCTAGTTCAAAAGCACCCTTGTGGGCTATTTGTATTTCTTTTTCTCATACTGCTCTACATTAAACAAGGGCCTGCTTGTTTCCCAACCACATATTGATTACTGGATCACTACATTGTTCAAACCACTGACAAGTAAATGACATTGATTATCTCATTACAATGGCACCTGTCAAGGTGTGGCATATGCTAAGTGGCAAGTGAACAGTCTGTTCTTGAATGTAATGTGTTGGAAGCAGGAAAAATGGGCAAGCATAAGTATTTAACAAGGGCCAAATTGTGATGACTAGATGACTGAATCAGAACATCTCCAAAACAGCAGGTCTTATGGGATGCTCACACTATACAGTGGTTAGCACTTGCCAAAAGTGATTCATGGAAGGACAGCCAGTGAACTGGCAACAGGGTCATGGGTGGTCAAGGCCCATTGATGCCTATGGGGATGAAGGCTATCCCCTCTGGTCCAATCCCACAGAAGAGTTATTCAGAACGAACATCTGTGGAATGTGCTGGAAAGGCATGTATAAATGCATCAAATAGGGATTTATTCTTGTGTTTTAAAATTTTGGCTTCATTGAGGATATCTAACTTCACTGGTATGGCTGGGTGTGGGGATGTCAATGAAAACAACTTTACGATGTACTGTATGATAATGCTGCCTTGATGGGCTCCCACTCCCCACAATTCAGTAATTAAAAAACAGAGGACAGTAGATACAAAGATGAAGAGTATATAAATCTATTGTGCCTTAAAATTAAAGCAAAGGATTGAGGATAATTATAAGCATAACCACAAACCTAAATTTCCTTTCCTTTTAGACGACTCAACTGTTGCTATTGAAGATTTTTGCAGATTACATGCATGCCACAGTATGTATGAAGCACGTCATGCATAAAGCTCACCAGGCTTGTGGTAGAGATTCAGAAAAAAACCACAGACCAAACACTATAACAGGATGTGATGGTCAGCATGTTAGAAATATCACGTAGTTGCAATCAGTCGGTTGATACCGACTACCTCACCGTTAATTTGCAATCAGGCTTCTGCGTGGTAACATTTGTGTGAATTAAAAAGTTAAACAGCATAAATATGCACCTTGCAGTTTTTTCAAGGAATGGCACAACACAAAACATTCTATGAAGCCCATGAAAATATAAATTTAGCAGTAACTATTTTAGCTTACTCCACTCATCTAACCCTTCCTTTATACTCTTTGTAATTAAAGGTCTTTATACTATAAATCATACATAGCAGAATTACAACATTTTCAAAATAATGTTTTTTATTTGAAGTTAATGTCACTTATAGCATTCAATACAACTGCTTACAGCACAAGGTACAGAAACCAGACTTTCCATTTGATGTGCACAGCCTTCCTATTACAGTGTATATACCAATCTTTCTTAATGAGGTAGTGCAATATATATATTTACTAAAAACACCCATTTGTTTCCTTCCTTAACTTACAAAGCAGCACATCAATGTCATCAAAGTTTCCACTGACATTCTCAAGCCTTATTTAACTGGAAAATGTGCTTCAGTGTCTTATCTGCTTACAGTGCTACATATTTGTCAATTTATTGAAGACAAGCTTTTCTGGAATAATCCAATGCCAGTGAGTGTATCAAGTATATCATTAGATGATTCCAAATGTTTATGGATTGCTTGAGAAATATCTAAAATAGATGTTGTTATAATCTGAAATTTTGCACTCCTAGTTTGTTTTTTGTGCATTTTCTGTTTTTTGATTTTCTAAAATGTTTTATTTAGGCAACAAAATTTGGTTTTATGTGGTGGTACAGTAGCTACCACTTTTTATTGATCAATGCATTCCCACTGACATATTACAGACATGTCACACAACATATTATGTCATTTTGTCCTGCTTATATAATAGTGTATGATGGCAGACAGCTTGGGCCATTTGTTGGATTTGATATGAAATACAAATGACTTCATTCTTGAGGTGTTGTGCATGTGAAAATCAAAGGGCTGAAAAAGAAAGAAAGAAAGAAAGAAAGAAAGAAAGAAAGAAAGAAAGAAAGAAAGAAAGAAAGAAAGAATTATGCTACAGAATTGAAAAAGGAGAGCATACTGCTAGCATAACTTGGTTCAATTTTGCATGGGCACAATTCATGCCATGGGGCATAGATTAAGAGTGGCATCACCTCAGTTTTTGTAATATTTTAACAGTGAATTGTTGGGCTGCACATTAACATGCCTAAATACCCAAAAAGCACAAGTGTTGGTACAGTGCATTCAGAGAGTATTCAGACTCTTTCCCTTTTTTCACATTTGGTTATGTTGCAGCTGTATGCTAAAATTGTTTAAATGAATTCATCAAGCAATACTCAATATTCCAGAATGACAAAGTGATAAGGGGATTTTATAAATTGAACTTATTTGTGTGCCTGTGTATATACTGTACAGGTATATATTTGCTCACCAACCCCCCAGCCTGTGCTACACGCCATCCACTGAAGTGGGGGCTGAACGCACCCCAAGGAGACGCGGTTGCTCCTCAGAAACCCCCTTTTAAACGGTGATACAATGGGAAACAAATAGTTTTTTTTACCTCCTATTTGCTCGATCAGCTGCTTCCATGTCACGTGATCTGTATCTCGTGTGGAACTTTGAACATTTAAAAGCCTGTACAGCAGCTGTCCTACTCTTTGTCTTTTATTTCCAGCCCCAGGTGTGGTTAAATCCTTTGACACAAAGTCTCATCTTGCGGGACGTGAGTTCTTGATATTTTTTAGTTTAGAATTTAAAAACAGAATAAGAATCTGAAAATCTAACAACATCACATTAAAGTTAGATAAATTCTGAAAAGAATGATATGAAACATATATATGTAGGTTTTAAAATAACGTCACATAAAATCGTTTCATAAAATTGTTGCACTTTTATATATTTATGTGTGTGTGTGTGTGTGTGTGTGTGTATATGTATATGTATATACAGTATACATGTATATATATATGTTTAACCTCTGGTTATTTTCCCTTTCTCACAATAATGTTTCAATAGAGACTTATTATTTCTTGGCTCTTGGTCTTGTCCTGGATTTCAGTCTCTTACTCTTCTAGCTCACCAGGCTGAGTGTAGGTCCTTTTCAAAGGGCATGTCAATACTCAAACATTTATCTGTGAGACTTGCATTACCTCATTTATATATATATATATATATATATATATATATATATATATATTTTGTAAGCTGGAAGGGTGATGGCACCCCAAGAGGACACAGACGCCCTGTGATTACCCCTGAAACACAGTCTACCCTCACATTGCTCCTTACCCTTCTCACTTGCGCTATAACGCATAATAAAGCCCTCGCGTGGTACTCTGCTTACTTAAAAGCCTTGTGCAGCGCCTGTCAGTTTTGGAATTGATTGCTTTGCTTTTATCTCTCTCTCTCTCTGACAGTCTCTGCTCCTACCAGAACTGTCATCTCTGACTTGTCATGGAGCACGTTTAAGCTTTTGAAAAAGAAACAAATGTTTGTTTGCAGTGTTTGAATAAAATTCCTGTTTTCTACAACCTCCTGTGTCTCTGTGCAAATCTGTGACCCATGCGTGACAATTGGTACCAGGAGTGGTTGCACAGATGGATGCCGCCGAAGACTTATTTCAAATGGCTAAAAGTTTTGCACTTAACGACTGGAAACTAAACATGGATGGCCCAATTCGTGCGCAAATTCAAGATTTGATACATAAAGTGCACTGCTAGTTTGAAGGAGACGTGATGGAAAAAATTGTCATGAATATATTACTGGCCGGGATACCTGCAGTTCTTCGAGATGAATTTCTGCATCATGATATTAAATCATTAACGATTATGTCCAGACAATTGGAGAGTTCACAGTCCGCTTGGAGAAAGAGCGGTGGATTTGGTGCTGCTTCGCAACCTGTGAACGAACATCCAGGACATTCTCGTTGCTTCGATCGACAGCTACAAAATCGACAAGCTGCAGGACCTGAAAATTGAATGGGGTCAGGTAGGACCCCAGGAAATCCAGTCATAGATGAGATGCCTATTTCTGGGGAGACAGCAGCAACAGGCCGGGGAAGCCTTGGACATCGCAGAGGATATTTTGGCAGCGGAGCCGACCGTAGATGTTTCTGGTGTGATCAACCTGGCCACTTGGCAAGAGAATGTCGCTTGTCTCCAGCTCAATCAATGGAAGTTGGACTGGCCGAGGTTTGTTGCTCAAATATTACATATTCTTTGGATGGAAAAGTTGGCTTGTTGATTGAAATTGGGGGGCAGAGAAATCTCAGCATTGTTGGGCTCGGGAAGTGACCTTTGTATCGTGAGATGAGACTGTCTTGATGAACGATGCCTTAGAGACTGTGAGACTGTAAAAATACGTTGTGTACATGGTGTGGACTATGACCCGGACACAGACAGGCAGACATCATGTTGTCACCCAACACACGTTTATTTTCCCTAATATTTACACAGTTCAGTGCTCACAAACCCCTAGAGTCCCCAAAGTCCTGGCCAACACCACACAATGCCTTCACTCTTCAGGCCACCTCCACGCCTCCTTCCAGACCTTGTCTCCTTCTCCTCCTGACACCAGCCATCGAATGAAGGTAGGCGGCCCCTTTTATACAATCCCGGATGGGCTCCAGGTGCTTCCCGACACTCCTCTGCGGACACTCCCCTGTGTGGCTGAAGTGCCGGCTGAGCACCCGGAAGCCCTCCGGGTGTCCCCAGTCTTCTTCCCCCCAGCACTTCCTGGTGTGGCGGAAGTGCTGAGGTCCAGGGCTCTTCAGGCACCGGGGCGCCCCCTGGCAGTGACCACAGGCCTCAGTGCAACCAGGGCGGTCGCCCCCTCGTGGACTGGAGGAGGAGCAAGCCCTCCTCCGGTCCTCCTGGGCGTCCCGGCTGAGTAACACCCCAAGCCATCCGCCACAATGGTGATGTTAAAGATTATCAGACATTACTTCTTCCTTTAACTTATAAGGTTCGCCACTTTAAAGTTTGGTCTGCCGTTTCGGACTCGTGCCCATGGCTATTACTCATAGGACAGAGAAATGCCCTTTTTCCTAAACTAATTAATAAATGTCAGGGACCAGTAGTCCAGTCCACTATTGAACTTAGTGGGGGGGAGAAGAAGAAAACCAAGACGAAGAACTGGTAGCAGCCGGGGAAAATCTAGAGCTCAATTTAGATATTGAACCCGATCTCTCCAGTGAGACGGAAGTCACCCCGACAATTTTCCAGAATGGCAGGCTGGTCCTTCTACATCTTCTCAGATTGCAAACGCCTCCAAACACAAACCGAGCATTAGCGAACAATCAGATTTTGTGCGTTTGCAGCATACTGATAGCTTATTAGAATATGCATTTAAACAAGCTCGCTCTGCCAATGACTCTTATTACCAAGAGCGTGATTCCGAGGGCGTTAAAACCCCGCACTTTATAGAAAAGGATGGTTGCCTTTTCAGAGTGATCTCAGACCATTTAAAGGGGGAATTTATTGAACAACTGGTTGTACCTGAAGTACATAGGGAAGCTCTTTTGCATCTGGCACACTTTCACATCTTGGGAGGACATCTGGGTGCTGATAAGACCAGAGAACAGTTATCAAAACGATTTTATTGGCTGAATATGGGAAAAGATGTTGAACGGTTTTGTACTTCATATCCTGACTGCCAGATCATCCCTGCTTATTAGCTTCCTCGGGATCCCCTTTGTCCTATGCCCATTTTAGAAGTTCCCTTTCAGCGGGTGGGATTAGATATCGTAGGCCCTTTACCTAAGACTAAGAATGGGTACCAATATTTGCTGGTGTTGGTTGACTATGCAACACGATATCCAGAGGTGATTGCCCTGAAAAAGGTCAACTCCCAGCTGTAGCCAAAGCTCTGTGTGATATTTGTACTCGTGTTGGCATCCCTAGAGAAATCTTAACTGATCAAGGCACACCTTTTACTTCTCGCATGATGAAATAATTGTGTGACAGCTTTGCTATTAAGAAATTAAGTACCACTGTTTACCATCCACAAACGAATGGTTTGACTGAGCGATTTAATAAAACTTTGAAACAGTTGATCAGTCGAGTCGCTCATAATGATCCCACAACCTGGGACTCTGTCCTGCCTTTTGTTATGTACGCGGTGCGAGAATCACCACAGGCGTCCACTGGCTTGAGTCCGTTCGAATTGTTATTCGGCAGTCGGCTGCGAGGAATCCTGGATGTGGTACGAGAGGAATGGATAGGTAACGAAACAACAGCCCAAGGACCAAGCTTTGCAGATCGGGTAATTTTGTTGCAGGACAGAATTTCTATGCTTTCCTCTATTGCTGTGGAGCATCAACAACGAGAACATGTAACTCAGAAGTGTCTTTACGATAGGCGCAGTAAGCTCCATGAATTCAAACCTGGTGATCGTATTTTGGTACTGGTTCCGTCCGACCCACACAAATTCTTAGCTAAATGGCAGGGCCCCGCCATTATTGAGGAGCGTATGAGTCAGGTAAATTACAAGGTTATAATACCAGGCCGGCGCAAACCATTCCAGATTTTACACATTAATCTCTTGAAGGGATGGCACGACCGACAAGAGGTTAACACTTCCTTGGCTGCTGTTTCTCAGACTAATGTTGCCATTGGTAACAATCTTACTGACATGCAAAAGACAGAACTGTTATCTTTGATCGAACGGAACACTGATGTCTTTTCAGATTTAACAGGCAAGACTAACATTACAAAACATAAAATCACTACTGAACCTGATGTTCGCGTACAGATGCAGCCGTTCCGGATACCGGAATCGCAACGAAATATTGTGCGTGAAGAGGTAAAGAAAATGCTAACATTAGGTGTAATTCGTGAAAGTAAAAGTGACTGGTGCAGCCCGGTCGTATTAGTCCCAAAGCAAGACGGTTCAGTTCGCTTCTGTATCGATTTCAGACGCTTGAATAAGGTCTCTAAATTCGATGCTTATCCGATGCCCCGTGTCGATGAACTGTTGGAAAAACTGGGTCAGGCGAGCTATATCTCCACACTAGAGCTCACAAAATGTTGGCAGGTGCCTTTAGAGGCTAGCAGTTGTGAGAAAACAGCATTCACGACTCCTGACGGACTCTATGAATTTACAAGACTCCCGTTTGGTCTTCACGGGGCACCTCTAACTTTTCAGCGTATGATGGATCAGATCCTGCGTCCTCATTCTGAATATTCCGGGGCATACCTTGATGATGTCGTGATTTTCAGCAATGATTGGCAAACACACTTAGAGCGGCTTCAAGCTGTTCTTGAAAGCTTGAGACAGGCTGGCCTTACTGCTAACCCTAAGAAATGTAAACTGGGCATGTCCGAGACTCATTACTTAGGTTATTCTATGGACAAGGGTTTAGTTAGGCCACAATTAAGGAAAATAGAAGAAAAGCTTGCTTACCCGAGGTCAAAAACACAGAAACAGGTATGCGTTTTTCTGGGGCTTGCTGGTTACTACAGAAGGTTCATTCCAAATTTTGCACAAAGAGCTGCTCCTCTTTCAGAACTTACTAGAGGCAGGAAAAACCGACCTATCTTATGGACAGAAAATTGTGAACGTCCTTTCAGCGATTTAAAAAAAGACTTGTCTTCTTATCCGGTTCTAAGGAACCCGGATTTCACAAAGGATTTTGTCTTACAAACAGATGCAAGTGCATTTGGTGTAGGCACAGTCCTGTAACAGATTTTTGATGGAGAAGAACATCCAATCACATATTTGAGTAGGAAGTTACTTCCTAGGGAGCGTAATTATTCTACAATTGAGAAAGAATGCTTGGCAATTAGGTGGGCTGTGGAAGCGCTTCGCTATTACTTGTGGGGACGAAACTTCACTTTGGTAACTGATCATGCACCACTTCAATGGTTATACCAACAGAAAGATACAAACTCTCACCTGATGAGATGGTTTCTGGGCTTACAACCTTGCAGTTTCACAGTAAAACATCGACCAGGCTCTGAACACGTCAACGCAGACGTATTACCACGGCTACATGAACCTGAACCTGGTACAGAGAGTTGCTTGATTCACAAGAATGTGAATAAAGCTGAGGGGGAGGGTGTAAGCTGGAAGGGTGATCGCACCCCAAGAGGACACAGACGCCCCTGGGAATACCCCTGAAACATAGTCTACCCTCACATTGCTCCTTACCCTTCTCACTTGCGCTATAACGCGTAATAAAGCCCTCGCGCGGTACTCCGCTTACTTAAAAGCCGTGTGTAGCGCCTGTCAGATTTGGAATTGATTGTTTTGCTTTTATCTCTCTCTCTCTCTGACATTCTCTGCTCCTATCCGGAACTGTCATCTCTGACTTGTCATGGAGCACGTTTAAGCTTTTGAAAAAGAAACAAATGTTTGTTTGCAGTGTATGAATAAAATTCCTGTTTTCTACAACCTCCTGTGTCTCTGTGCAAAT
>JANRMT010028174.1:67587471-67607230 GCA_026402145.1 Polypterus bichir lapradei
ATAAATGAGGTGAATCAAGTCTTACAGTTAAATGTTTGGGTACCAACCCACCAAGAAAAACTAATGAAAGGGGCCACTACTCATGCCAGTACAAGTAACAAAAGCAAAATATGAAAGCACCAAGCTAAGTAAACAAAAGATTCTCTTTTTTCAGGTTGCAAAGAGCTCCATCCTATGGTGTATTTTGTTCAAAACCGAATGGCTCCTTCCGGCAGCTGTGGGATTTATAGGTGGGGAACCAGAAGGAGAGGAGTCAATTACTGTGGCAGGGTGTCTTCTCTGTACTTTGGAGGGAAGAAATGAGGAGACAGTTAGCATAAGCTCCCTGACCCTGGGTGGGAGTACCTGTTTCAGATGAACCCGGAGGGTGATCCAAAGACAGGCATGTATGGCTGTACATACTGTATATATGTATACTTGAAAGAAGCTGACAAAAACAAGCGAAAAATTGTCTTTTTGCTTACGAAAGAACTGATTACAATGAGACAAAATGTGGGTTATATAGAAAAATAACAGGGGTGGGTTCAGGGGAACCAGACTCAGAGGTGATTTCATCAGTGGTAGGTTCCTTCAGTTGGTTTTGCAAAGGGAGAAAGAGAGAAAGGTGGATAATTATTTCATTAAGGGCTGATTATTTAAGCCGTTGAGCTGTCTTCCATTTGCACATATGTGACAATATAAATATATAAAGAAAATTAAATATGGAGCAAGTCACATTTTACTGAGTATAGCTGTGTTTACTAGATTTTCCAAAATAATGCGGCTTCAGCTTGCTTCATAGGAAGAGTCAGGCAATGAATGTGACACATATACAAATAATACCATAGTTCAAGTTTCTTTGTTTTAAATGTTTAAGTCTTCCCATGAGCTCACCACCTATGGGAGGGGCCAAGGAGGCTGGGTGCAGTGTGAGTTGGGTGGTGGCCGAAGGCGGGGACCTTGGCGGTCTGATCCTCGGCTACAGAAACTGGCTCTTGGGATGTGGAATGTCACCTCTCTGAAGGGGAAGGAGCCTGAGCTAGTGCGCGAGGTCGAGAGGTTCCGGCTAGATATAGTCGGACACACCTCGACGCACAGCTTGGACTCTGGAACCAATCTCCTTGAGAAGGGCTGGACTCTCTACCACTCTGGAGTTACCCCCGGTGAGAAGCACTGAGCAGGTGTGGGCATACTTATTGCCCCCCGACTTGGAGCCTGTGCATTGGGGTTTACCCCGGTGGACGAGAGGGTGGCCTCCCTCCGCCTTCGGGTGGGGGTAAGGGTCCTGATTGTTGTTTGTGCGTATGCGCTGAACAGCAGTTTGGAGTATCCACCCTTTTTAAAGTCTCTGGAGGGGGTGCTAGAGGGCATACCTTCTGGGGACTCCCTCGTTCTGCTGGGAGACTTAGATCTGAGTGCTGCATTTGACACCATTGATCACAATATTCTTAGAAATCGCCTTAGTCAATGGGTGGGCCTCTCTGGCAGTGTCTTAAATTGGTCTGAATCCTACCTGGCAGGTAGAAAATTCTTTGTGAGTTGTGGTAATCAAATCTCAAAGACACATGATATCCGATATGGTGTTCCACAAGGCTCTGTCCTGGGTCCGCTGCTCTTCTCAATCTATATGCTTCCGTTAGGTCAGATTATCTCAGGTTACAATGTGAGTTACACACAGCTGTACTTATCAATAGCACCTGATGACTCCGACTCTCTCGATTCACTAACACAATGTCTTACTGGTATTTCTGAATGGATGAATAGTAATTTTCTCAAACCAAATAAAGAGAAAACTGAAATTTTAGTAATTGGCAATAATGGATTTAATGAGGTTATCAGAAAATAAACTTGATGCACTAGGATTAAAAGTTAAGACAGAAGTAAAAAACTTAGGGGTAACCGTTGACTGTAATCTGAATTTTAAATCGCATATTCATCAGACCACTAGGACAGCATTTTTTCACTTAAGAAATATAGCAAAAGTTAGACCTCTTATATCATTGAAAGATGCTGAGAAATTAATTCATGCTTTTGTTTTCAGTAGATTAGATTACTGTAACACACTCCTCTCAGGACTACCCAAGAAAGACATAAATCACTTGCAACGAGTGCAGAATGCAGCTGCTAGAATCCTAACTAGGAAAAGAAAATCCGAACACATTTCTCCAGTTTTGATGTCACTACACTGGTTACCTGTGTCATTCAGAATTGACTTTAAAATACTGCTTATGGTTTATAAAGCCTTAAATAATCTCGCTCCATCTTATATATCGGAATGCCTGACACGTTATATTCCAAATCGTAGCCTTAGATCTTCAAATGAGTGTCTCCTTATAATTCCAAAAGCTAAACTTAAAAGAAGTGGTGAGGCGGCTTTCTGCTGTTATGCACCTAAAATCTGGAATAGCCTGCCAATAGGAATTCGCCAGGCAAATACAGTGGAACACTTTAAAACACTGCTGAAAACACATTACTTTAACATGGCCTTTTTATAACTTCACTTTAACGTAATACTGATACTCTGTATGTTCAATTCTTCATAATAACTATTCACAGTGGCTCCAAAATCCATACTGACTCCTACTCTCTCTTCTGCTTCTTTTTCCGGTTTCTTTGTGGTGGCAGCCTGCGCCACCACCACCTACCCAAAGCATCATGATGCACCAACATTGATGGACTGAAAGCCAGAAGTCTACGTGACCATCATCATCAAGTCCTTCCATGAAAACCCTAAATACAAAGAGGACTGTTTGATTTATGTTAGGTAGATTGCCCAGAGGGGACTGGGCGGTCTCTTGGTCTGGAACCCCTACAGATTTTATTTTTTTTTCTCCAGCTTTTGGAGTTTTTTTTTTTTTTTTTCTGTCCACCCTGGCCATCGGACCTTACTTATTCTATGTTAATTAATGTTTACTTATGTTTATTTTTTTATTGTGTCTTTTATTTTTCTATTCATTTTGTAAAGCACTTTGAGCTACATTTTTTTGTATGAAAACGTGCTTTATAAATAAATGTTGATTGATTGATTGATTGAATGCTCACGTGGGCAATGACAGTGAGACCTGGAAGGGAGTGATTGGGAGGAATGGCCCCCCCCGATCTGAAACCGAGCGGTGTTTTGTTATTGGACTTCTGTGCTCGTCATGGATTGTCTATAACGAACACCATGTTCAAGCATAGGGGTGTTCATATGTGCACTTGGCACCAGGACACTCTAGGCCTCAATGATCGACTTTGTGGTCGTGTCATCGGACTTGCGGCCACATGTCTTGGACACTCGGGTGAAGAGAGGGGCAGAGCTGTCAACTGATCACCACCTGGTGGTGAGTTGGCTTCAATGGTGGGTGAAGACACCAGTCAGGCCTGGTATGCCCAAACGTGTTGTGAGGGTCTGCTGGGAACGGCTGGCAGAGTCCCCTGTCAGAAGTAGCTTCAACTCCCGGTCTGTCGTGGTGAAAAAAGAGCTGAGCCGTAAGGCAAAGCTCTCAGTTTACCAGTCAATCTACGTTCCTACCCTCACCTATGGTCATGAGCTATGGGTAGTGACCGAAAGAACGAGATCGCGAATACAAGTGGCTGAAATGAGTTTCCTCCGCAGGGTGTCTGGGTTTTCCCTTAAAGATAGGGTGAGATGCTCAGTCATCCGGGAGGGGCTCAGAGTAGAGCCGCTACGCCTCCACATCGAGAGGAGTCAGATGAGGTGGCTCGGGCATCTGATCAGGATGCCTCCTGGACGCCTCCCTGGTGAGGTGTTTCGGGCACGTCCAACCGGGAGGAGGCCCCGGGGAAGACCCAGGACACGCTGGAGGGACTATGTCTCCTGGCTGGCCTGGGAACGCCTTGGGATTCTCCTGGAAGAGCTGGAAGAAGTGGCCGGGGAGAGGGAAGTCTGGGCCTCTCTGCTCAAGCTGCTGCCCCCGCGACCCGACCCCGGATAAGCGGAAGAGGATAGTTGGATGGATGAAATGTTTAAGTAAAAATTAAAGTAAAAACAGTTCAAACAAAAATAATGATAAAAACTGATAATACATAAAATGTTTTGTATAGAATGTCTCTGTTTAAGGCCTACATATACTGTTGCATTTCTTTATGTTTCTCTTACATAGTCCCTATACAAAATGCAACATGGTCAGAAAACTGTATCCTTCTTATTGTGAGCAAATCTAGCAGTTCATTTTTCTAGATAACTAACAGACTGACTGAAATTCTATTATTTCAATACAAATATAGCTGAGCAATAAGGATGTTCTATCATAGGTTAGCTGTAGGGGCTAAAACAGAAACTTCCATATTTATGTTGCTATGATCCATGGGGTTTGGTGTGTGGTGGGTGCAGCAACATGCAATCAGCGCACCTATTAGAAACACACAGCCTTTGGTGGATTTTAACATTAGCATTCATTTTCTAATATTAACTCTTACAATTGAACTGAATTTAGACTGTGAGAGGCTTCAACCATCTGCAAAGTCATTTAGAGTTATTCACTGCAAAAGAACAGTGGTGATGGTTACTTGTCATCCTAAGAAAATGCAAGAACAGCATGGTGTGAGACTTTCCTGGACACCACCAGTCGGAAACCACATCTTTATAAAGTTCACACGTTTATTAATCATAATAAACACAGTCCCAGAACACCACACAACGCACAAAGCAATAATCACCCCAATAATCCTTCTCTTCCTCAGTCCTTGGCCGCCAATCTCCTCCTGGGAGCTTCGTCCTGCTCCCTCCCCCGACTCTAGCTCCTCAAGTGCAAGAGGGCGGCCCCTTTTATTCCCACCCGGATGTGCTCCAGGTGGCTGATGATGTCCTTCCGGCAGCACTTCCTGGTGTGGCGGAAGTGCTGCCCTTTGCCCCGGAAGCACTCCGGGCGTCCCTGGTAGGTTCATCCGCCATCTTGCCTGGTGTGGCGGAAGTGACAATTCTCCTGGTCTGTTGAGGCTTAAGGCACCCCCTGGCAGTGGCCACGGGTCCCAACGGGTTAAAATCTTTTTGTCCCTTTCCCATGGTCCTCTTTTTATCCAGGGCGGTTGCCCCCTCGTGACCCAGAAGCTTTTTATGCTACCTTCCAGTCCTTTTAGGTGTCCTGGCCGGGTAAGAACCCCTGCCATTAGAACATTAGAACATTAGAACATTCCAGACGAGAACAGGCCATTCAGCCCAACAAAGCTCGCCAGTCCTATCCACTTGTTTCCTCCAAGAAAACATCAAGTCGAGTTTTGAAAGTCCCTAACGTCTTACTGTCTACCACACTACTTGGTAGCTTATTCCAAGTGTCTATCGTTCTTTGTGTAAAGAAAAACTTCCTAATGTTTGTGCGAAATTTACCCTTAACAAGTTTCCAACTGTGTCCCCGTGTTCTTGATGAACTCATTTTAAAATACAAGTCTCGATCCACTGTACTAATTCCCTTCATAATTTTAAACACTTCAATCATGTCACCTCTTAATCTTCTTTTGCTTAAACTGTAAAGGCTCAGCTCTTTTAATCTTTCCTCATAATTCAACCCCTGTAGTCCTGGAATCAGCCTAGTCGCTCTTCTCTGGACCTTTTCTAGTGCTGCTATGTCCTTTTTGTAGCCTGGAGACCAAAACTGCACACAGTACTCAAGATGAGGCCTAACCAGTGCATTATAAAGGTTGAGCATAACCTCCTTGGACTTGTACTCCACACATCGTGCTATATATCCTAACATTCTGTTAGCCTTCTTAATGGCTTCTGAACACTGTCGGGAAGTTGATAGCTTAGAATCCACTATGACTCCTAAATCCTTCTCATAAGGTGTACTCTCGATTTTCCGACCGCCCATTGTGTATTCAAACCCAATATTTTTACTTCCTATGTGTAATACTTTACATTTACTGACATTAAATTTCATCTGCCACAAATCTGCCCAAGCCTGTATGCTATCCAAGTCCTTCTGTAATGATATAACAGATTCCAAATTATCTGCTAATCCACCTATCTTGGTATCATCTGCAAACTTAACCAGCTTGTTACTTGTATTCCTATCTAAATCATTTATATATATTAAAAATAGCAGCGGCCCTAGCACTGACCCCTGTGGAACACCACTCTTAACATCGGCCAGTTCTGATGAGGTTCCTCGCACCATCACCCTCTGCTTCCTGTGTCTGAGCCAATTCTGTACCCATCTAAAAACATCACCCTGAACTCCCACTTCTTTTAACTTGATGCCCAACCTCTCATGTGGCACCTTATCAAATGCTTTCTGAAAGTCCAGATAAATAACATCATATGCTCCACTTTGATCGTATGCTTTTGTTGCAACCTCATAGAATTCCAACATGTTAGTAAAGCACGACCTCCCTCTTCTGAACCCATGCTGACTGGTCAGAATAACTCCTGTCCTTGCCATGTGTTGCTCAATCTTATCCTTAATAATTCCTTCCATTAATTTTCCTGTGATGCATGTTAAGCTTACTGGCCTATAGTTGCTTGGATCTGCCCTGTCACCCTTTTTATATAATGGAATGATATTTGCCATTTTCCAGTCCTTCGGAATCTCTCCAGTGCACAGTGACTTCCTAAAAATATGTGTCAAGGGTTTATATATGTACTCACTAGCCTTCTTAAGAACACGAGGATAAATATTATCTGGTCCTGGTGATTTGTTTGATTTCAGCTTATTTAATCTGAGCAGCACTTCTCCCTCTTCAATTTCCAAATCCCTCAGTACCTCCTTAGCAGTTGCGTTTACCTCTGGGAGGTTATCCACTCGCTCACTTGTAAACACCTCCGAAAAATGTAAGTTTAGGGCATCTGCTATTTCATTGTCTGTATCTTTTAATTCCCCTTTACTATTCCTGATGAACTTGACCTCCTCCTTGACTGTTCTTTTACTACTAAAATACTGAAAGAATCTCTTGGGGTCTTCTTTCGCCTTATCTGCTATATTCCTCTCCAACTGTCTTTTAGCCTCCCTGATATCCTTCTTAATGGTTGCTCTCATATTTTCATACGCTCTACGATTCATTTTGCAGTCATTAGTCTTATATGCCTTATACAGCAGTTTTTTCCTTTGCAACTTCTTTTTTAAATCTTTATTAATCCATCGTGGAGTTTTTTTTAGTTTCCTATTAATTCCAAATTTAGGTATGTATCTGTCCTGCATTACATGTAAAACATTTTTAAACCTGTTCCACTGCTCCTCGACTGTCTCCACACTTAAAAGCTTATCCCAGTCTATCCTACTTAGACTTTGTCGCATCTGCTCAAAATTAGCCCTACCAAAGTTCAACTTAACAATTTTAGTCTTTGCATCCGTACTATTACAAAATACTGAGAACTGTATTACATTATGGTCACTTGACCCTAGTGGTTCAATTACCTCTACACCCTCAATTCTATCCTGATTATTACAGAATACTAAATCTAGACAGGCTTCACCCCGTGTTGGTACTTTAACATGCTGTGTTAAAAAACAGTCACTGATTACTTCTAAAAACTCCTGCTCTTGTGCTCCTCCATCTGCAAGGTTATCCCAGTTAATATTTGGATAATTAAAGTCCCCCATGACTATAATATCCCCCTGTAAACTTGCCTTTTTGATATTATTAAAAAGATGTGTGTTGAAATTATTGTCTGAATTGGGTGGTCTATAACATACTCCTAAAATAAGACCTCTTTCCCTAATATTTTCCAGGCGAAGCCACATGTCCTCACTAAGATGGGGCTCATCATCCAACTGAAGAGGACTTACATTTAAACCCTGCTTGGCATAAACAGCAACCCCACCTCCTTTTCTGTTCTGTCTATCCTTCCTAAAAAATGTGTATCCCTCTATGTTACACTCATCTCCATCTTTGTTATTTAGCCAGGTTTCCGTTATTGCTATAATATCATAATTATGCTCTGCTACATACAACTCCAACTCACTTACCTTATTTTTGATACTTCTAGCATTAAGGCAAGCTATTTTTAAAGTGTTAATCCTTCTACATTTACGTGTTTGCTTAGAATTTACATTACTATGCATTTTTTTTTCTACACCATTGTTTGTTCTTCCATATATAGATCTAAATCTGGCCTGTCCTAAACTCCCTGCCCCCCCATTCCCTAGTTTAAACAATCCTCGACTAGCCTACACATACGCCTCCCCAATACATTGGTGCCCCTCCGGTTCAGATGTAACCCGTCATGGCGGAACAGGTCCCATCTGTTCCAAAAGGAGTCCCAATGCCCCATAAACCTATACCCTTCTACCCTGCACCAAGATTTGAGCCACGCGTTAAGCCTTCTAATCTCCTCAGTCTTACCTGGACTGGCGCGTGGCACAGGCAGAACTTCGGAGAAGACTACCTTGTCAGTTCTGCTCCTCAGCTTGGTACCTAACTCTTTGAATTTGGATCGCAGAACTGACAGACTACCCTTATGTATGTCATTTGTTCCAACGTGGACAATGACAACTGTATCCACCCCCGCTCTGGCCAAGAGCCTATCCACCCTTCCAGGGAGGTCTCCCACCTGTGCTCCCGGAAGGCAACACACCGTGCGAGACTCTCTCTCTCTGGAGCACACCTGCGCTTCAATCCCCCTAATGATTGAGTCCCCAACTATCACTACCTCTCTCTTTCTGGGAACTGGTTTTGAGGTGGCCCGTTGGGGCTCCTCAACCCTGCCTACCACCTCAGAATTATCAGAGTCACCGTCCAGCTCCGCAAGGACATGATAACGGTTAGACACTTCTAATTCTGGGGTTGATGCCCCTGGACAGCGTGCACCCTTTACCTTACGCCTTGTAACCGTGACCCACCTATTCCTACCTGTCTGTTCTGGAATCTCCTCCCGTGCCACCTTAGGGGTGCACACTATCTCTCTAAAGGACACCTGGGCCAAGTCTGCCAATTCTCTATTACAACACATGCCAGCCAACTCCTCCTCCAGTTCAGTAACCCTGAGCTCGAGGTGATGGATCAGCTGGCATCTCTTGCAGATGTAGCCCTCATAGACAACTGACTCTTCCAAACCATCATCTAAAAAGTCCAACATCCAACAGGGCTTGCATTGCACTGGCCTCATTATTAAAATTTGACTTGGGATTACTAAGCTGCCTTAACTTTTTTTTTTTTCCATAAAATTAAATTTCTTCTTCTTTCAGCTGCTCCTTAACTTAAATGGTAACGCTAAGATCTACTACAGATATTTTACACCTTTTCCCCTTAAGCTCCTGTACTGTTGTCCCTCTCAGCTGCCTGCTATTTGTCTATGAGGTTAACTTACTTTTCTCTGCCTCTTCTCCTGACTTTGCGCTCCTCTTACTGATAAGCTCTCCACTCGCACTGTTTGTATTCCCCCGTATTAATGAACCAATACGCTGTCGCCCACTTAACTGTTCTACCTCTGGACCGCTAAGGGCCGTTTAATCTAAAATAAACAAATAAATAAAACTTTACTACCTTATTTGCACCTACTGCTCCTTGTGCCTGATCGGCGTCAACGCTGGCCGTTTACCTGCGCACTGCTGAGCTTCTACCTTTTACTGTTTTGAAGTCAGCCGCGGCCTTTTTTTTCTTTTCCTTTAAACTAAGGAATCGCTGTTACGACCACGCGGTTATTTATTTACAAATGCCGATATCAGTCATCAGCCATCTGTGACAATGGCTATGTTCTCAATCTAACATTCCTAAAGTAAACATTGCTAGTTTGCTGCTGATCAGTAGCCTCTGTGGGACTTATAGAACCAACGTCATATAAACATTAAAATGGTAGAATATTATAATAGGAGTCCAATATAAGCACATATTATCAATCTGAATGTTATAAAACATAAGCCTTTTTAATACAATATAAAACAATGAAAATGACAGTAATCTGTAAGGACAGCAGTGGAGATCCATAGTAGCAGCTTTCTGTTGGCTTGAAGTTGGACTGGACCACTGCCGAGACAGGAGTTGGAGGAAGTTCAGTACATTAGTTCTCTGGGCCTCACAGACACAGCAGGATGCTGTTAGAGATACAGTACCTCCTGTTGCTACAGCTGTTGGATCACCCACAGCCCTTTATGAGATGGTGGAACACTCAATAATAGTGCTGAGGCATTTTGATTTTGATTGTGGATTTAACTTTTCACTTGCCTTTCAAGTAAGTAACATGGTTTTGTTCAAAATTCTTAAAAATATTAAGGAAATTTCTTCTCACTGGGGCCAAAGGTTTTTATTGTTCACTGTTCACTTCATCATATTGAATTAAAACTTGGCCTGCACTTGATGATTTTGGGAGAGGTTTATATTGCGTCTAGGCCTCATAAGCCTGTTTTTGAGTTTCGTGAGCTGCCTAATCAAGGCATAGACATGCCATTTGGAAGAACCTATACTCAGCCTGGTGACCTAGAAGAGCAGGGAACTGGACAGGCAATGGTACAGTGGTAGCTGTTGCCTTGCAGTAAGGAGATCAGGGTTCATGTTCCAGGTCCTCCCTGTGTGGAGATTGTATGTTATCCTGGTGTCTGTATGGGTTTACTCTGGGTGCTTCAGTTTCCTACCACAGTCTTAAGATCAGCAGGCTAGATGGATTTTTGTTGCTAAATTGGCCATGGTTTTCGTTTGTGTGTGTTCATCTTGTAATGGACTCATGAGAGTCCAGATATTGTTCCTGCCATGCACCCTATGCTTGCTGGGTTGGGCTTCAGCTCCCCTGTTATCCTACTCTGGATTAATTGACCTTGGAAAATGGTGTGTTAGGTTCAAGCATAAGGAGCTTCATTGAACTAAATATTAGCCCCCTTGTGGAAAAAAACACAAATCATGTATTCAGAAAAGTACTCAGTTACTTACATAGTACTTCTGATACATCCCTTGGCACTATAACTGAAGCCCATTTACTTTAGAAATTTCCCAGGAGAAGCTGGGTAGCCCAGCTAGTATATACAGTATATACCTATGTATATATAATCACACACGTATGCACAGGAGACCACAATGTGGAGTCTGTGACCCATTCAAAGGAGAAATATACAGCAACCCCGCGCTATTTCAAGTGTGGGGAGCCAAGGCACACCATCCCCCTGCAACTCAGCAAGCTAATGGACTGTAGTTGGGCTTAAGATAAAAGTATTGTGCCCCTTATCTTTTCCCTGGACAGGAGTGGTGGTGGTGAATGGTCACAGGGTTACGGCACTCATAGACACTGGCACAACATCTCCATTGTGGCTTGCCGTTGTGTCTTACTGCAACAGTGGCTCAAGGGAAAGACCAGTCTGACCTGTATTCAGGGCGAAATGTGGTGGTATCTGTCTGCTACCTATGTGATCAGATTTGAAAACTCCATAAAGGCCATACAGGTAGCGGTGCTGCAAAAAACACTCTTTCCCATCATACTTGGCAGAGACTGGTCTAAGATTGAAAGCAGTATGACATCCTGTTTAGTCTTTGGACCTGATAATGGATGGAAATAATTTCTCTCAAACTGTCTCCACACCATGTACACAACAGGCAAAAAACAGTCACATGGATACCCCGTGTGACTTAGCGGAAGTTGCGATGATAACTTCGGAACCTACAGATCCTGGGCCATCAACGTTGCGATCTGACGCTCTTCCCATTGAAGTCAGTCTCGGACCCACTTACCACTTTGCAGTTTCAATATGGGCAAACCGTGGCATCCTTTAAATGGAAACAGAGGAATGATAATTCCCTTAAGTTTGCCAAAAATGCAGTAACCCCAGTGAATGGTCATCGCACCTTAAACCCCATGCCATCTGGACACCTCTTTGTTATTAACAATAATTTATTACATCAGGTAGCTAAGCATGAGGGGGAGACAAGGTCATAGTTGTTGGTTCCAAAGACCTACCGGCAACAGGTCTGTGAACTGGCACGTACCCATCTCCTAGATGCCCATCTGGCAACTGACAAAATACTACAGAAGATTAAGCCCTGATTTTATTGGTCGGAAATCCAGGAAGAGGTCTGACATTTGTGCGGTTCCCATCCGGAGTGTCAGTTAAGTCAGATTCCTAAAAAGGACCATGCTCCTTTGGTTCCCCTTTCCTTAATTGACATCTTTTTTGGTTGTATAGGTGTCAGTATCATAGGACCCCTTGATCCCTCAGCACAAGGACATAAATACATTCTCATCCTCATAGATTATACTACCCACTATCCTGAGGCTATCCTGTTGAGAGTAGCGAATTCAAAAGCAATCGCATGGGAACTCATAGGCGTTTTTGCATGTGTCAGCATCCCGAAAGCAGTCTTAACAGACCAAGGGAAGCCTTTTACCTTGGAGACATTCAGGGAAGTTGCCAAGTTGCTTAAGATCAAACATTTAAAGACTCCAGTATATCATCCTTAAACTGATGTCCTTGTCGAGAGGTTTAATCAGATTCTCAAGCAAATGTTACATAAGGTGGTCAGCGAGGTTGGGAGGAATTGGGATCAGCTCCTCCTCCTCGTACTTTTTGGTCTATCGGGAGGTGACTCAAGATTCATCAGGCTTCTCCCATTTTGAAGTACTATATGGGCATCAATGCCATGGGATATTGGACATCCTAAAAGAAGGATGGGAAGAAGAGACCCTCCCTTCTACTGACTTCTGCGTTCTGGAATATATTGTGCAGTTGTGCAATAGATTTGACAAAATCAGACCTATCTTAAAAGAGAACATGGAAAAGGCACAGGCAGAGCAGGCCCAATGTTACAATTGTGGGACGGTACTCCAGGAATTTTGTCTGGGAGACCATATCATGGTACTTGTTCCTACCTCACACTCTAAATTAATGGCACATTGGCAGGGCCCATACAAACTTAAGGTGTGAAAAGGGCCCATTGATTATTTGGTTAAACAACCAAATCGTCGACTGACTGTCAACGTTAATATGCTGAAAGCGTGGAGGGACAGGAACCCAGATCTTTACCCCAGCCAGCTCTGTTTATTTTTCACCTATAAAAACACCCTTAACTTCGGTCCTAATTTAACACCCTAAAAAAGACAGGAGCTCAAAGCATTTATCCTGTTTGTCCCTGAGGTAGTGAATGAGAAACTGGGTCGGACCTCACTTATTGAGCATGATATTATAACAGACCCTGGGGTAATCTTCACGGAGCGTATGCTGGAACTAGGTATAATTGAAGAAAGTCATAGTCCCTGGTCCAGCCCAATTGTATTGGTCCCTAAGCCCAACAGAAGTTGAAGGTTCTGCTATGACTTCCTTTGGCTTAATCAAGTCTCCCAGTTCTACGCCTATACGATGCTGCAAGTGGACAACCTCCTCGAGCTGCTCAGATGGGCAAAATACTTAACCACTCTTGACATGATGTAGAGCACATGGTACACACATGTACATAGGAGATTGTTTACAGGCTCAAATGGTGTCATTTCTCAGTCCGACCAGGGGTAGGTGCCATCACCTAATCCTTTCTTCTTTTGTCCCTCTGCAGACCAGCCAAAGAACGCCATAGATGGAAACATTGTGGGCAGTTTTGACATGGGTGAGTAGGCATATCATTCATGTTATTACATGAGCGCCAGCACTCCGACATCCTGGTATTACTTCATGCGATACTGGGGTGGGACATCAGTGTGTCTGCAGGAGTTGCAGCAGGGTAACTGGCTGAAAATGGAGGCACGTAAGCCGAGCATGTAGAGGAGCCTTATAATAAAAAATAACTCCACATGGAAGAGAGAGAAAAACAAAAGCAACTTAAGGAAGCTGCCTCCCTGTCTCCACCTCTTCCTCCATTCAGCCATATTTATAAAACAGCTTTTCAACTTGTTAGTCAGTTCTGTTTTGGACTCCAGTTTGTAAAGTCATGTTTATTTTTCTGTCAGGTTTTCAGGTATATGCGGTGGCTATCCCCATACCTTTTATTGATACCATTCGCGCTTATCACTATACACACACACACACACACATATATATACATTGCTCCTTACCCTTCTGACTTGCGCTATAATGCATGATAAACCCCTCGCGTGGTACTCCGCTTACTTAAAAGCCTTGTGCAGCGCCTGTCAGTTTTGGAATTGATTGTTTTGCTTTTATCTCTCTCTCTCTCTTTCTCTCTGTTGAGAGCCCTAATTCTGGGCTCATCAGGAGTACACACTCACTGCACTCCCTCTCGGGGATCGAACCTCGGACATCAGCGGCGAAGCCTCTTTACATTGTGCCACGGCGTGTGGTTCGTTTATTTGACAGCATGTAGATCGGGGTAATTGCATTCATGGCATTCATAGTCTAAATCACAATCTGATTGTATGGGTGGTTACCCATATATATATATATATATATATATATATATATATATATATATATATAAAGAAATTCCTCTCAGATTAGCATCCATCACTTTCCCATATTTTCATGTTGAGGCCCATCAACTTTATACCCCTGTAGTTGCTGCAGCTCTTTATGTTTATTCTTGAAAACTGGTACTAATATACTTCTTCTCCACTTCTCAAGCTTCTTCTCACTTTCAAGATTTTGTTAAACAATCTAGTTAGAAACTCTATTTCCCTCTCACCTAAACATCTCCACGCCTCCACTAGTATATCATCAGGGCCATCTGCTTTTCCACTTTTTATCACACTTATAGCTTCCCTCTCTTCAGCCTTGCTGATCCCTAGTACTAAGTGATTTACTGTCTCCACTTCATCCAACCTACACTCTCTCTCATTTATCTATATTCATAAGTTCTTCAAAGTACATTTTTTTCAAGACACTCTCCCTGCTTGTCAGCAAATGTAAATCTGCTTCCTTTATCACTCTGACCTGCATCAAGCCCTCAGTCTGGCCAATCGGTACAAGTGCTTTTCTCCTTCCTTTGTGTTTAGATAGGATTAAGAATGAGTATATTACAGGGACAACCCAGGTACAACAAAGTGGTGACAACGTGAGAGAGGCTAGATTGAGACAGTTTGGGCATGTGCAGAGGAGAAATGAGGAGTACATCAGGAAAAAAATGTTGAGGATGGAACCTTCAGACAAGTGGAAAAGAGGAAAGCCAAAGAGGAGATTTTATGGATGTTGTGAAGGAGGACATGAAGGCAGTCGATGTGGAAGAAAATTATATAAAAGACAGAGATAGATGGAGATGGATGATCCGCTGTGGTGATCTCTAAATGGGTGCAGCTGAAAGAAGAAGATATATACAAGAAACAGACAATTAGAGAAATGGGATGTGCATATAGTGTTTAATGTTTGAGTACAAAAGAAAGAATAATGTTTCAACCTGCAAAGGAAAGGCTGCAACAGGAGGAGGATTGTGTTTGCCTTTTATTTCACTTGTTATTTTGGTATATTTTGAATTTATTTCTCCCTTTTATGCATTATTATAAAGCAAACAGATCAGAGATCCCATAGATCCTTGGCTTTACTTAATAATTTATTGAAGCAATATTTAAAAATTAAATTTGACATATAAAGAAAAGTAAAAAGCATTATTTAGCTCTGTAATATTATGGAAATAGCACCTTGTGCTGAAAAGCCATGCCCAGTCAGTACTTGTGGGAAGTTTGCATGTTCTCCCTGTGTCTGCTGTGTCTTTTCCCCAAATGTTCTATTTTTCCTCTTGCATAAAATCTCTTTGTTGCTCAGGTAAAATGCCTCATACGATTGCATGAATGGATGCTGTGATGAACTGGCACGTTGTTTAGTGCTGGTTTCCACTTTGCAACTAGTACGCTTTACAGCAGAATACAACATCTTGCTTACACGAAGGTGTGTCTATCAATGGCTTGATGTGACAGAATTTATCGAAAGAATAACGTTGATTCAACTTCATTTTAAAATCATTCATATATTAATAATTAACACAGTAAGACATAAAGGGTTACCGATTCTGCCTTTCTCACAATAAATTCTCTTTGATAAAGTGATTTTATTTGGTAAAATTAAACTGTTTGAAAAGATACTAATATCAAACTTTATAAAACCAAAAACACACATTTTTTACTGCTAATTTACAACACTATTCAACTATCCTATGTAATTTTTTTTTAAATCTTTGCCTCTAATAATTTCTTATTTATCTTTTTCAAGTAAATACAGGGTATATTCCTTAATTAAAGGCAACTTATTTGTTACATTTTTTCAGTGCTATTAAGAACAGGACATTTTCAAGATTACTATCAAGAACAACAAAAGAGACACATTAAAATGCTAGTGTCAGAGCTCTTAAGTTAACCACAACAAATCAGCCTGAAAACACATTTTGTTCAAAACAGGAAAAAGTAAGAGGTGTCAGCCTGAGAAGGCAGCCTGAAAGAAACAGGCATGCAAAAAAGGAAGCTGGAAACAAATTTCATTTATGTTTTTGTACTTTGTTTCTTTCTTGCATTTTTGTTTTTGTCTGATTGTAAATCCATATAGTAACAGTAATTTAGAAAATTGTATTATTTTTTTGAAACACAAGAAAGGCTAAATGAAATAATCTAATAAGTAGTTTCTAAGTCCCTTTCCATGTCAAGTGGAAAAAAGAAGAACATAGGAACTATATATGTGTGTACTTTCAAACATGTGAGTTTAATGAGTACTCTGCTAGGACCAATTTAACGGTGCACGGTGGGAAGTAAAGGAGTGTAACTCGTGCCTGAAGAGCACTGACATCATATCCCCTCAAACTTTGACTCAATCTCTTCCACCTCATTAAACATAAAGGAACCTAATGCAGAAAGTCAACATTTATCTTTCAGCCCATGCCTTCTTGCTAACATTGTTCCTTCAAAGACTACATTTGAGTACATATGGCTCTTTTTTTCAATTATTTTTTTTCTTCACTATACATTTTAAATCCTTTGTGGCCGGAAAATATATAAAAAGTATATATACTGTCATGCTTGGGTTACACAATTGCACAGATTCATTCAGGGTTTTCAAGAAACATGAATTTTATTTGTAAACAGCATAATAAAGCATAAAGGAGAGGATGTCTGGGCGAGAAGTTAGACAAGGCTGGTTTAGCTGACAATATGTGTTGTTATGTACTACAAATTTATAGGATGATTTAGCTTATATAAAGAAAAGATTTACTTTTCTAAATTTTGGTTTTGTTTATATATCAGTCTAAACCTAATATTTCTACTATAGACCTCTGTCAGGATACCATATTTCAAGGGATTCCAGTGTATAAATGTTATCCATACTGATAAGTATTTAAAGATGTTTTCATTATCTAAATTTAAGCCACAACTATTCAGATCTATTAGTGTCTATGCTGTTTGAAGATCCAAATTATAAGACTTGAAAATGTGCAAGCTACAGCTGATCAGTATCTAAACGCATTCAAACAAGTCTGTACTCTTCGTTGTGAACCCTGCCCTCCATAGCATTTTGGCACTACAACCCTAGCCTCCCCAGCAATTTTCAACAATTTTGAAAATGAAAATTTTTTATTTCTAAAAGTAAAATTTTAATATATGATGATAAGCCACAATGATACAACAACAGATTGATACTATATAGTACAACAAGCTGTATAACTTTCCGTCTTGCTGTTTTCATTATTTTGTTACCATCCATTATAAGGAGCTAACATCAAAACTGCACCTTTGAGTGATACAATATGCATCGAAGCGGTTTTTAGTGCCAGAAGCAATGCACAAGAACACTTCATGTGATTTTCATCGTCTTCCTATCAATCACCTCGCTTCTCTCTTGCCCCGCGGGCCAGGGCTCTTGCTTCTGCTGTCAAGCCCCCAAACTCTAACATGTGCTGCACGACCTGCTCCGCGGACAGTGACAAGTGGGGAGTTTGACTGGGGTTGTACATCAGAAACATCATAACACAAATGTCCTAA
The DNA here is from genome assembly GCA_026402145.1 of Polypterus bichir lapradei. Classification (NCBI taxonomy): domain Eukaryota; kingdom Metazoa; phylum Chordata; class Cladistia; order Polypteriformes; family Polypteridae; genus Polypterus; species Polypterus bichir. The sequence continues at coordinate 67,605,209 of JANRMT010028174.1, forward strand.
GGTGACCTCAGGGAGAAAAGAAACCTCCTGTGAAGAAGAAGAAGGACAAACGCCCTCTTTCCTTGCTTATACTTCACTGCTTCCCATGCTAAAGCACAACTGAAACCCTTTATGTTTTCTTCTTAAAATCTACAAAAAAAAAAAAACTGATCTGATGCTGAAAAAAAAAATAACAGCTGTGTACCTTATATATTTAGTTTAACAGCGTAATTAGACAGTAATCTAATATAGCAAAGGCTGGCATTCTGGCCAACCAGGTGTTGACGGCAGAGAACTGCAGTGGCTTTTCAAGAAAATGTCTCTACGGCAGTGAACTGAAAATTCAGAGAGTAGGGTGGCGTAACAGTAGCATAGCGTGACAGATATACGTATGCCAGCAGGATTGTAACTTTTGATGGGTGGGTTGCTATAGTGGAATTTCAGATATATCTATGTACCTGGCTTGACTATCAGTCTGCAGGGTTCAAAGGGTTAAACCAGAATTCAAAACCAAATTAGGATTCAATGCTTAATTTATTTTGGTAAATAAAATCTCTTTATATATGTGATGCCTGCAACATGTTAGAAAAAAGTTGGTACAGGCGTGTGTTTACCACTTGATTATCCTTATCCTCTTTGGTGTGGAGAACAAAATGTCCATTTTCTCAAAAACATGTTGACAAGTGAACTCATTAGACCACAGCACAAATTTCCACTTTGTGTCAGTATATCTCAGAAGAGTTTTAGTCCAAAGAAGTTGCCTGCATTTGTGAAAGTTGAATGATGTGTGGCTTCTGCTTTTGCAGTTTTAGCTTTCTTTTGTAGATCCACAATGATAAGGACAGTTGATCAAAAAGCAATGTCACTGCAAATGCTAGGCCTTTTTCACATAATCTGCTTAAAATCCAAAGAGTGAAGTATATGGTGACACCCTTTTTCCAGTATATGAAGTCTTAACCAAAATGAAAATGAAGCAAATAATGTTGGGCCTTCTGTCTTAGAGGATCTTTCTGGGTTCTCTAAGCTTTTTATAAGATGACTACTTTTGAATTTTTGTATTTCTGCCTAATTATTTACTGCAGCAAAATGGCAAAAGTGATTATTTATTTTAATAACCATAACAAACAGCAAGCACACAGAAGTGAAAGTTTAATGTAAGATTTTCTTATAGATCATAGACTTTTATTAATTTCTCTGGCCTTCTGGGTACAACAATTAACAAATACATAAAAATATAGAAATGTTAGTTAATGTCTTCCTGATAAAGTAATTTCTAATTTTAGTGATAATTAGTAATTAACATTTTTTAAGTATAAACCTAATTTATCTCTATGATTAAGGTGCCAGGCACAATGCTTAATTATCAAGTTTAGGCCAGATTTGTCTCAATTCTAAATGTTTTTTTTTCTTTTTATTGAACGTCTTCATTACATTGTCCATGCTAGGCATGAGAATACACTGTATAAAATGAATGTATACCAGTTGCACGGTATCTTACGTGTTTTTTAGTGGCCAATAAATGGTGTTATTTGTCTTCACTTCTCATTGCTTGTGCTAAAGTAAAGATGAAAGAGTACCAAATATAGAATTTGGAAGTTCTCAGACTCCCCACACATCTACAAAGCTACAGCTAAACGTCTAACACTCATCTTACCATTTTTATTTTAACTGCACTATTAAAAATAGTTATGTTCTTGTAAATGCATAGAACAAATTGTCAAGTAGGGTGCATCCACTAAACAGTATCATCTCCAGACAGAGGAGTAGCTTCAGCGACAGACTGTCACTGTCCTGCTCCACTGACAGACTGAGGAGATCGTTCCTCCCCCACACTATGCGACTCTTCAGTTCCACCCCGAGGGGTAAACTTTAACATTATATAAAGTTATTGTTTGTTTTACCAGCATTTTTATCACTCTTTAATTAAATATTGTTCTTTATCAGTATGCTGCTGCTGGAGTATGTGAATTTCCCCTTGGGATTAATAAAGTGTCTGTCTATCTATCTATCTATCTATCTATCTATCTATCTATCTATCTATCT
>JANRMT010028174.1:67607240-67657914 GCA_026402145.1 Polypterus bichir lapradei
TCTATCTATCTATCTATCTATCTATCTATCTATCTATCTATCTATCTATCTATCTATCTATCTATCTATCTATCTATCTATTTAGATAGTAATACTGTGGGGAACTTCATTACTTGACTAAAAGTCGTTTTATTTTGCCACAGCACAATGACCAAATGACTTACTGGATATGAGGCCCTAATTCACACTGTCTCTGGTGACAAAGGAAGAGGCTCAGATGAAACTAAGCCTGAAAGAGAAGTAAAAGGATAACAGTCTGAAATAGAGGGCAGCACTGAATACAACCAAAACATTAGTCAAATCATTATGAAGTAAAAGCTAATGAGGACGATGGTTCCACTGAATTGGATGTTACTTTCACCTTAAAAATTAAAATTAAAAAGCTACATGTAATCCTTGATTATAATCACAATAAATATTGATAATGTATCTCTCTTTCTTATCTTTCAAATATTACTTGCTTGTTTTTATCAAAGGGAAAAAAGTTGCGTTTTTATATAAGATGTGAAACAAGAACGATCTATTCCTGGAAGTGCAAAACTGAGCTCTGGTGTTTCCTGTTACTCAAAGATGTCAGAATCTTCTTCCCATACAGCATCATCCTCTACGTGATTAGTGAGAGATTTTAACAAAGCAAGTTCTACCACGCCAGCAGCAACTCATATCTTGTGGAACAAATGCATTTGCAAGTCACACACTTACAGTTGAATATACTACTGTTAAGATTCTCTTCTGTCTCTTATTCTTTTTCATTTATAGTCTTTTCTGTAATTTTCTCCTTCTCTTGTTTGTACTTTTCACACATTGTCCCCTTTACCATAATTACATATGTCACCTGAAAGCCTTATTTTTAGGTACTGGTTGCTCTTAGCTGTTCAATTAGCTTCTCACTTCGTTCTTTGGCTCCCTTATTGCTTCCCTTCTTGTATGTTTGTTGAGTCTTGACCATTCTGGTTTGGATTTTTAGGCTTTTTTTTTATTTCATATGTTTAAAATTTGGCTTATGTTTCTTGGTTCTTGGCTAGATGACTTTGTTTTGTCTTTTATTGAATTTCCTTGTTCTAGTTGTATCCTCTTTGTATTTTTTGGATATTTTGATTTTTTTGAATATTTTCCATTTTGATTTTTTTTTTATTTATTTCACTTAAATACAACTTTAATTATTTAATTTATGTTTTGGGCCAAGTTTTTATTTGACAGTTTCCTTCCCTTTTTGGTATTGGTATTTAATGGCAACTCAAAATAACTGCCACTTACACACACACACACAGACTCAGACACAGAAATTAGTACCCACAATATAAAATGGGACTGTTAATTTTATTTTATCACCTAAATTGCAATTTAATTTGTAATGTTGTGTGTCTTTCCATTATAGATAAAATCTTGTCAGTCAGTTTTCATCAAACACTTAACAGATGTCATTAATAAGCACCATTATAAAATAAAAAATGGTTTCTTGCCTAAATGCTGAAAGAAATCACTTTTTGCTAGTCGCTCACAGAGTTTTTCTTAGATCTTCACTGGAGTCAAAAAAGTAAATACACTGCCCTTATTTAACTCAAAAATGAGTGTCAGGATTTCAGGTGAATGACACCTTTCGACCATAACTTTCAAGCAGAGGTGCAGAACACATGATAATAACTATAAATGAGCTAAGTATAAAAGTGTAACTCAACATTAAGTGACTTTTATAAATAATTATAATGGGCCTACTAGTGTTGGATGGAAACATCAGAAATAGAAAGCAGTCTCAAACACAGCCCAAGGAATATTTACACTTGTCATCTACGTTTTTATTAATTATAACTTGGAGCTTTTTGTCTTGGTCTAGGTCTTGGTGGTGGATGATCTTCTGATTCATCATTTATTCTTTGGTCTGCATTAGGAGGAGGACATCGCTGGTGAGGAGGTGGTCTTGTCTGAGTTTGTGTTCGAGGCTGAGTCTGAGACCTTGGGTGGTTGCAGTGTGGTCTTGATGGATTTTCTCTCTTTCGATTTGTTGGTGGCAAAACTGGAAGGTCAAGACTTTCACCTAGACACATGAAAATGCATGAGATATTAAATTATGATTTGTTTCTTTAATGCTTACTTGGTATACAAATCAGAAAACTTTGTACTAAATTCAAATACTAAATAATAGCATATTGCAGCTAAACCTAAACAGTTTGAATACTATCAACAGTAAATGTATAGATTCCCTGTATTGTAGCTTAGTTGTTAATAAGACATTTAATGTTTATTCAGTGAAGCATGGTCTTGGTAGGTAACAACCATCACCATATAGGGTAGTAGCTTACATTTTTGTACTTTAAGATGAAGATTACAATAAGCAGTGTTCAAATATTACTTTCATAATTCATTATTAATCTTACCAAATCCAGTTCAGGATTATGAGAAGAGATGCCTATCTCGAAGCACTGAACACAAGGCAGGAGCCAGCTGAGTGGTCAGCAGTGGGCACCTCTCTATGACAAAACACATGTTTGCACACCCCTACATTCAGTCATTCAGGGTCTCTTTAGAGTCACGTAACACTCATCTTTAGGATCTGAGGAAAACCTGAATTACATGAGTAAATTTGCATGAACCCCAAACAGACTGTAAAGAAAACAGGATTGTTATTTCCATCCATCAATCCATTTTTCAACCTGCTTCGGTCAATACAGATGAAGAGGAGCCAGAGCTTTTGCCAGCAGATGGTACTTGCAATAACCTGGTTTCATTTAAACATTTTCATGTTGTTATTCTGTGCTTTTTCACTTTGTCTCTGCTCCTCTGGAGGTTTTGAAATATGATTAATTTCTTTAAACTTAAATTAGGGATAGGGACTTTTCATGATTTTTTCCATTATGGACACCACCACCTTGCTAAGCACTGGGAGTGTGCAACAGTATAAAGATCAGCACCGTGCGCTCCCTGGTATTCTGTACTTAGACTGACAGCTTTTATTGAGTTATGTGTCAGACGACAATACTTTCTACTTCATTCTTTCTCTGTGTAATGGCCAGACTGGCACATGGCCTGCACAGAAGGAAACCAGAAAGAAAACTGGTAGAGATGAGAGATACTACAGGGGCCGGACAAAAGGCAGGACAAAAAAGTGGGCAAGGAGTCAGGTTGCAAAGTCAAACACTAAAAATTAGAGCTACCAAACAAAGACAAGGTTGGGTAAATGTAGGAAAAGGTCGTAACTATAAATTGTTATTGGAAGTGACTTTAGGTTTCCTCTAAACTAACCAATAAGTCATTAAATAAAGGACTATTTAGTAAAGTAAAAAATCCAAAAGTCAGACCCTAAGACTACTGCATCATTCTATAGTGATGGCATCATGATATCAGTGGTCCCATGTGGTGTGAGTCATGTGACTGGAAATGGTCAAAATCATGGCCTTTGTCCAAGGCAAACTAACAAAAAATGAGATTGCTCATGCAATACAAAATTACATTTCAATAGTAACAGCAAAATAATACTTTAAATGAAGGTGGAACTCAAACGTTACAAAAAAAAATAAATAAATAAAGCAAAATTTGACTACACTGCTGGCCAAAATGCCTTTCAGATCTATTTGTTATTCTTCCTGAGGTTTGGAAGAGGACCAGGAGATGAAACGTCAAAATCAGAAACAAGTTGAAGCCTAAAAGATTAAACTTTTGCACCAACACCTATGCACTAACCGGTAATCAAAATATAAGGGAAACAAAAAGATTGAAAACCTGAAATTCCGTACAGAAATTCTCCCCATGTGTAATTGTGTTTATATCCAAAATCATAGACACTGAATGAACCGTTGTGCTGGTATTTAAAGCATCACGCTGATGGCGTAAGATGCAGTGATGTCAGAAACCACGCTAAATGGCAACCATAATGGGAATGATAACATGGCGCCACACAAGTAAGAAAGAAATGAATGTTGCAGCACCGTGAAATAAATAATCAATATGTGCTAGAAACATTATAATGCAAAGTAACCATGCAGAGTGATCGAAGTCCATATTCCCATGTATTCATTTACTTTGAAAAATCTATTATAATAGGAATCATTTTTTAAAGTGAATGGCTTATAACATCTATCTGTCTATCTTAAACAAACCCAACTCTCTATTTCTTTTACCAAGGTACAAAACATTAATTTCTAAGCAAATGTTTAAAACAATGAATCTATTCTATAATCTTATATTTTTAAATTGTAATGCTTAAACATTAGCACATTTGCTATATTATCAAAAGACAGAGGTCTTTTTGCAATTACTGAAATAAATAAAACAACCATCCAGCCTTGAGGTACAGGCCTCTAAAATTAAAACAACATGTCCACCAATCTATAGGATGTGCAATCAGTCTTGGAACTCAAATGAACAGTGAAGAGTTGTTAAATATTGAGAGTACAGGTGTTCACTTTCAAATGTGTTGCTGTTTTACATTTAGTCTAGATTATTATAGTGGCAAGCTGCTACTAACCCATCCTCTTTTCCGTTCTCTTCTTTGGTTTCCTGAGGTGGTTATTTGGTGTCACAGATGCTCCAAAAGTTTCTGTCTTTAAATTTCTGGAGGAAATTGCATTTGCAATGAAAGACCTTCTTCAGCGTCAGAATATTGAATCCACAGGAGTCTTAGGATTTGACTTCCACCACAGTGCTTGCAGACTGTCCAGAAACGAGCTGGGCCTTGATCCACCTGATTTTAACTTCAGTTTTGATATATGTATTGTAAAACGTGTTTAGCCTTAAGGGAACCATAAAAGAACTACAGATATGCCAAATCCACCAATCCATCTGTAGTCTAAATTCACTTAGTCAAATCAGAGTCAATTGGGACCAAAACTAATCCCAGTAGCTCCGGAATGTAAAGCAAGAACAGTTAATTTCAAATAAAATGTATTTGCAGTATTTGTATAAAACAGACAAGAGAGGGTCAGAAAAGTATAGAACACAAACAATAAAAGAACACTAAACCAAGAAACCTGCTACCCGTCAAGACTTTCAGAACTGGGTGTTAATCCCCAGTCTTTGGCTAAATGAACAACAGATTAGGGGTCTCTGTAGGAGATGCTTGAGCCCTCAGCAGCCCTTACTGTTTGTGCATCCCTCTCTTTGCGTGTTTGTGTGTCAGGTAAATACAACTACTATAAATATCTCTTAACTTCCTGCCATTATTTATGCTAAGGAGAGTCAGAATTTCTGGAAATTTCCTTTACAGAATTAATCTGCACTATTTACTTGTGTGTAGCCATCCTTTCATCCTCCCATTTCCTGAACCTTCTCGATCTAGTAAGTAAAATAATCATTTCACAGAAATATCAATAGAAAAATATTGAAAACATAAATGCATTGTTAAATACTCCTACTTGATTCCAGTCATACTGAGATATCAAAATTAAGCTGTTGATGTCTTCAAAACATCTGGCACACCACAGAATTATGCAAAAAGAGGCAACAACATGAAACTAATTGTAAGAAGAATGTGGTTACGGTCTTCTATTTTCCAAATAAACATGTATTTGGCGAGTTATTATATTTTGTTCCATAATTTCATAATCTAATATGTTGTGTAATATTTTGACTATTTGCATTATTTTGCTTGTTTTGAACTGTTTTGTATATTACTCCATTATAACTTTTTTGATTTTTAAATTTAACCACATTTCACACTAGAAATAAAACTTTAGAAGCACTTGCCAATGCATTTCCATAAAAGAATTTATAATAAGAAAGGTTTATTACAATACATAAGGTGTTTCTATGCTCTTGATGGAAGACAAAAGTAGGAAGTATCTGTACAGATTGACAGGAAATAAAAAAAGATATTTCAACTGTACCCAGTGCCATAAGTTCAAATAATGGAACAAACCAGAGCTTCCCGTTATGGCCAATGTGTGTGCTGAAGACTGGTCCTCAGTGAGTGCAATGACATAATTTTTTTTATTATTTATTTATAGATGGTTTGTGGCCATTTGTTGTATTTCGTTTGCATTTTTTCTTGTTTGAGGCATGGGTGCGTTGTGAGGTACAGCTGCCTCTGAGTTCATGTCACATTTTTGGTCCAGCATAGATGACATACAGTATGCTTCCCTAGCCCACGGGGGCATTTATAAGACCATTGCACCACTGTAATCTACTCAAAACTAGTTTAGTTCCTCCTTCCAATTTGCCTTCAACACAAAAAAGGTCCCAAACAACCAGTCCAGCACAGCACAGTGTATAAAATTGCACTGGCCATCACAAAGTTGTAGAAGATGTGAAGGATATCACTTCCCACAAGAAGGAAGAAGAACCTGCTCTGCCTTTTTTATATAGTTCCTCTGTGTTACAAAACTAGTCCAACCTGTCATTGATGTGGACATCCAAGTACTTGTAGGAGTGGACCACCTCTACATTCACTCTCTGAATAGTGACTGGACATTCAGGCTCAAAGATAATAATCAGTTCTTTGGTTTTGCTGATGTTAAGATGCAGACAATTCTCTTTGCACCATAAAGCAAAGTTCTCCACCAGATTCCTACACTCCATCTCATCCTGTTTATCAATACCCCTTATAAGTGCAGAATCATCTGAGAATTTCTGCAAATGACCTGACCGGGTGTTATATTTATAGCTTGAGGTGTACAGGATGAAGAGAAAAGAAGAAGACTGTTCATTGTGGTGTTCCAGTGTTGCTCACATCCATATCAGAGACACAGTTCTTGAGTCTCACAAATTGCAGTCTGCCCAAGAGATATCTCTGAGCTTACCCCTTAATAGGAAAGATATTGAAAGCACTGGAGAAATCAAAAAACAATCCTCACAGAGCTGCCAGCTTTGTCCAATCAAGAATAAGCCTTGTTCATACTGAAGAGCTCAGTGACTTTAACAGAGGCACTGTAATTGGATGTTGCCTTTACTACAAGTCAGTTTGTGAAATTTCTTCCCTGCTAAAAACTGCCCTGATTAGCTGTATGTAATATTATTATGAAGTAAGTGTCTAAGAGCAACAACAGATAAGCCACATAGAGGGTGATCGCACAAACTTACAGGGTTGTTCTGTCGAGTGCTGAAGCACTTAGCATGTAAAAACCACCTGCTGTATCCTCTGTTGCATCACTTACAACAAAGTTACACACTGCCTCTGGAAGCAACATCAGGTGTCAGGACTTTCGGGAAATGGATTTCCATGGCTGGGCAGCTGCACACAAGACTATGATCACCATGTACAACACCAAGCATTGACTGAGTGATGTAAAGCCATTGAGCTCTGGAGCAGTGTAAAAAAATGCTGTCTGAAGTGATGAATCACACTTCATTATCTGGCAGTCTAATGGACGAATATGTGTTTGGAAGTTGTCAGGGCAGCATTACTTTCTGGATTGCATAGTGCCTACTATGAAGTTGGGTGGACAAGTGACAGTGGTCTGGAGCTGATTTTCAGAGTTTTGGCTATGCCCCCTGGCTCCAGTGAAGAAAACTGTTAATACTGCAGTATATGAAGACATTTTTTGCAATTGTGTGCTTCCAAATCTGTGGAAACAGTTCTTGTGAAGACTCTTTTGTGATCCAGTGTGGCTGTGCACTTGTGTACTAAGCCAGTTCCATAAAGATATGGCTTGATGAGTTTGGTGTGAAAGAACCTGACAGGCCTGCACAGAGCCTCCTATTAAATAGCTCTGGAATGAACTGTGAGCCAGATCATCTTGCCCAACATCAGTACCTGACCTCACAAATGCTCTTCTGGCATGAGCACAAATTCCCACAGACACACTCTAAAATCTTGAGTAGAATTTTCCCAGATGAGTGAAGGCTGTTATTGCCACAAAGGTGTAGTCAACTCCTTATCAACACACATGGGTTTTTAATGGAATATCCAATACACTCATGCAGGTTTGATGGTCAGATGTCTACAAACTTTAAGTCATATAATGTATAGTTATATAGGTTAATGCTCAAGGTTAAATATATACACAAGGGGAAAGGAAAAAGTTTTGCTCCTGGTCTTAAGTTAAATTCTATGGCACCAACTTGATAACTGGTCAATTATTAGCTTCCATGTAGTAAAATATGTGAATCACAAATTTCTAACATTTGTGATTTACAGATGTACTTCTTGTTTTAGTACCAAGTCAATATGGATGCTGAAAACTGCATAATCAAGTACTGTGCTATTATAGAGAAAAATACACCTTTGGAGATTCATTCTCAGTTACTCAGCATGTCCCCTTCATGTGCTTTATTAGAGAGAGGGAATGAAAAATTCAGTTATAGCAGGGTATCTGTTAAAAATGACTGAGGGTCTCACCGACTTTGAACTTCGATAATGTGACAAACTATGTGGCACATCCTAATGCAGAGCCAAACAGTCATGCAGACACTATAGGGATTTGTTATGGGCCAGTCAATTCCTCACGAACAATTAAACATGTTCAACATCTGTGTGTACCCCTGAAATGAAGCATGAGTGCATTTGATAAAAGATAAATCTCATTTTTTAAAACATATTTGGTAACACTTCAGTTCAGGTTCTGAAAAATGCATCTATTACTCATTTACTGTTATGTAAGACCTTAACCTACACTTCTTGGGGTCTTCACAACACTTATGAAGCATCAGTAAAGTGTTTATTCATCTCTGCAATGTCACCTACTAACAAACCTCCACTTTGAAGTGTTCTGAGGTGGCTTAACTGAGACACATTTCACTTGGTATTACATATTTGGTATAAGGCTTGTGAATCCTTCATAATAACAAGTAATTTTACCATCATGTCACATCATGTCAATATGCCACACTGCACAGAGATGAATGACCTATCTACTAATGCTTTATAAGTGTTCTGAAGACCAAAAGAAGCCTTTGTTAAGGTCTTGTTACATAAGACGAAATGAGTAATAAATGCATTTTTGCAGTACCTAAAGTTTTAACCAAATATTTCATACGTGAAACTTGGGTACTTCACTATGAGTCAGAGTTCAAAGAAATCACAATCGTGATTCTTCATGGTTCAAGCTGGTGGTGGCATAACTATGTGCACAATTTAAGTGTGCCTCAAAAAGCCTATATAACTAGTCAGTATTATTCTGCTTTGCTTTGTCTTTTGCTGTAATAAATAAGGAAAAGGCTTTGAGAAATAGTCCTTCTTTTTCTTTATAACAGTATCCTTGCTCACATTGTACTGGTTGCAAAAGCTGCTCTGCAAAACTGTGGATTTGAAGAGATGTCACACCCAACCTGTTCTCCAGACTGGGCCTTCTGTGACTGCCATCTGAAGAGCTGCCACCCTGAGACACATTACACCAACAAAAAAAAAGTAATCAGCTACGGAAGAGTATTTAAACGAGCAGGGAAAAATGATTCAGTGTAGTGGCATTGAAGAGTGTTGTAACAAGTACAGTATATTAGTGTCAGGCGGTGTAGATTTAAGAATGATGCAATTGGTTTGGTTTAACTTTTTTTCATATAGGCTTTTTTATCACCAGTTGTAAAGGCTGGAGTTAACCAACATTTTGTACAATAAGCTGTGGGATCAAATGAACCTTTACATTTTAAAGTTAATGCAAATATGAAATAAGCAAATGCAAATGTGTAGTATGCTTAAGTCTGCATATCTAACATGTGTACCAGATTGTGTTAATCCTTATGAAATTTTACAAATAAGGTATTTGCTATTGTTGTTGCTGCAGACGTACCTGCCTCACGCTGCCTCTTTTTACTTCGACAGTAACAATAAATTGTTAGTGTCAAAAGAATAATCAGCACAGTGCCTCCTCCAGCAATTCCTCCTATTAAAAACCAGTTCAGGTCAATGGTAGGGGGATCACCTAAAGAAAACAGAAATGTTTTGTGAAGAGGGAAGAAGTGAAAATTCTGGACAAATATGCAATCTTTCAGAGAGAATGTCTTAAATGACTAAAAACCTTCTATGAGGAATCTTAGGTGAAACATTCTGTTATTAAAGAAGTCCAAATAACAGAATGTTTCTTGAAGATATCAGTCAAAAAATTGTTATGCCTGCATAAACCTAAATTGAGAACAGCTAATGCAGAATTTGCTTTTAGTCTAATTATTTTTTTTGTCTTTTATTGAGTAAACTAAACAAAATAAACAAGTCCACTTTTGTTTCTATGGTTCTGTGATTTTTTAAATTTATAATCCAGTAAAGAAGATTTTGACTGTGTTTTATATTGAATTATAACTGTTGGGAAAACAGCAGTGCAACATATCCTTAAAAGTTTTACATACTTGATACAACAATAGAGAAAGGTCTGTGCGAAAAATATGGGTATGATCATGGGTATGGCCACTATACAGAAGCAAAATGGCTCTAATACTTAAGGATTACACACTATACAGTTGTTTGGTTGCAATACTTTGACTAATTGTCAGTCATTTTCTAACCCGCTTAGTCCTGAAGAGGTTACGAGGGGTGCTGGAGCCCATCGCAGCTAGCACAGGATGCAAGGCAAGATCAAACCATGGACAGGATGCCATTAATCACAGGGAGAACACACACACACTCACCACAACCACACACTACGGCCAATTTAGGATCAACAATCTACATAATCTGCCTGTTGTTGGACTGCGTGCAGTGAAATCAGGTCACCCACAGGAAACCCACACAGACATGGGGATAACGTGCAAATGTCTTGCAGGTAGGACTCAGGGCACGAACCCTGCTCTCCATACTGAGAGGCAGCAGTGCCACCACTGTGCCACCGTGCCGCCCCCTTGACTAATTATGCCAAGCAGAATTGTCAGGTTTTTCCAACTACCATTGAAAGAAATGTAAATATTGAGATTAATATCCATATTTTATTACCACATAGCAATCTTCCATGCTTACTTTTATAAGTGAATGAGCAGATAAACTGTTTGGTAAACCATTTACTCCTTATTTTTGTTTTTGTAAAGTCTGGTTCTGGAATAAAAATCATACCAGAATTTATTTTTGAAGTTAGTCTCTTGCTTACCCTTACATTTTACATCTGTGGAGTCACTTTCTTTTTGAATATCGTTGAAGCTCACGATGCATGTCAGTTTAACTTGTGAGGTGTCTGAAGGAAGTGTGTAGATTTTGGATGTCACATGAGCTTGATCATTCCCATTTAATTTCCATTTGAACTGTAATTCCTTTTTATATGTGATGTTGCAGACTGCTTTCTTTCCTGTACAGTTGAACTGAATGTTTGGTTTTGGAATTGGATCTGAAGAGAAAAAAAAACGACAAAAGAAAAACAATGTTATTGATGGTATTTATCTTTTTATGTCAATATAATTCACAATCCTAAATCTAGTAGTTCCCATGTCCAGTATTTCAATAATAATTTTTATTTTACACAATTTTTTGGCAATTTCAATACATCATCTAATTTCCCATTTTGCGAGTTCTTCTTGTTGAGTCAAATGTATTACACTCTTATTGTTAATGCAATTTGTATCATTGAAAAACATTGTTAAATAGATGATGTTTTGTGAACAGCATAGGCCAACACAACATTTTCAGCAGAACAGAAACAGTGATTACAGATGACTGATGCTTATAGGATGTGCAACTCCATGTTTTCCATATACACTTTACAAGTGGAAGAAAATATTTATTAAAAAAATATGTGGATGGGCGGCACGGTGCTGCAGTAGTAGTGCTGCTGCCTTGCAGTTAGGAGACCCGGGTTTACTTCCTGGGTCCTCCCTGTGTGGAGTTTGCATGTTCTCCCCGTGTCTGCGTGGGTTTCCTCCCACAGTCCAAAGACATGCAGGTTAGGTGCATTGGCAATCCTAAATTGTCCCTAATGTGTGTGTGTGTGCCCTGCAGTGGGCTGGCGCCCTGCCCGGGATTTGTTCATGCCTTGCTGTGCTGGCTGGGATTGGCTCCAGCAGATTCCCGTGACCCTGTGTTAGGATATACTGTAGCTGGTTGGACAATGACCGTCTGGCTGCATTTGGTAATAAACATTGAAAAAGCAATTGAAGATGATGATTGCAAAATATAAGCCATTTTTATTACAGCATCTATTTTCAGTTATCAATAATAAATGTTATTGTGATCTACGAACTTCACATGCACTTTTTAACCTGATCATTTATCCCATTGTCACTGGAAACCAGTGGAAGCATTATATATACAGTAATGTTGGAAATAACCCTAACAACACTGGACAGAAGGCAAGCCTTATCATGTAGTACACTCTGTCACTCTTCCACTCACACTGGCAATAAACTTAAAACACACACTTTTGGGATGTGCGAAGACAGCCATATATGCCCCTGCAAGCATGCTGGATGTTGCCTGTTTGTTCACTCAGCAGGGGATCTGCAGTGACCTGCTACTGAAGTAGTTATTTTTGCTGGTGTCTTTTAGCATCCCGCTTCTGTCTCAAATATGAAAGCATTTTGGAGGTTTTATGTAGAGGATTTGTCTTATTACAAATGGCTGTGCTTCACTAATGTCACATTATGCAGACATTCAGAGTTACCTTTCTCTGGTAATATGCAGCTCTGTGCCAAAACCTATTCTATGATCTTTGCAACAAAAGCTAAAAGTTAAAGTTTTGCTGACACTTGCATTTTGGAAGGTTTGGACTGATGCACAACGATTATTTGATTGTAAGCTCCTATGCTTCCCTTAAATTCTAATGTTACATTTTTGAATAGAACACAGATGGAAATTATTATCCAAAATGATATGGTGCACGCTTCATACAACACATATCCTCTAGAGGAGATGGGGTTGCCATTACTTAATTTGCAGTATTCAAATGCCCTTTCCATATCAGTCATAAGGCAATTTATTTTGCAGTATTTTTCTATCTTTGATGCTTGTTGCAACACACTGTCCAGTGCTCCTTCCTGTGCATTTCTTGCTTCAAATGGCCTAATTACTGTTTAAAATACTTCATAATTGTTGTTGTTACGTGATTTTAAACTAGAATATTCATGATTATCTTTAATTTTGAGAAAAACAACTTTATATATTAAGTTTATACAATTTTACATATTACTCTCTCTTACAAGGTATAATTAACCTTTACAATGTCTTCAGATCAAATTTGACATAGTTTTGTGTTTGAAATCAGTGAAAGCTCTTTACATTTCATCTGTTCAAACTTTCTGACATTTCCTATCATTTTCCCCAATTAATGAACAGTGAAAAAAAATATCCCATAATTTATCCACCTCCTAAAATAATGAATCTTGCCTTGCCTTTCAGGTCAGTTTTGCCCCACCTTGACTTTAATGGATTTTCTGCTGCATTTATTGTAATACGTTTGTTTACAACCCATAAAACACATCTTAAATGTGACCTTTCCAGCTCAGAAATATGAAGGCTATTAGTAAGCTGTCCCAACTTTACAATAATCAAAAAGTTTTCCAGAAGTCATATTTATGTGCAACTGCTACACATCTTGAACACAGACATGTCCTTTGGATCACTTTTGACCCACTATATACTTTAGTGGATTTTACTCTTCATTTATGATGGTTTTTTCACAACCTATGCAAACATCCAAGTTCATAAATTATAAGAGTTTTAATAAAGTCACGTAACTTTACAAAAGGCTTAATTTTTCAAATGTCATACTTTTGTCCAGCTGCTACATATTTTGAAAATCACCTTCATCATATCATTAGTGTCAGTTTTATTTATTGTCTTTAATGGATTTTCCACTGTATTCACAACTCATAAGAACATTCTGAATGTCATCTCTTCTGAAAATTAGGATTATCAGTACTGCAGGTTAAGATGGGCAAGCAATATTAAACAGGTTTGGCATAAAAAATGTAACTTCCATAGCACCAAAGAGGGTGTTCCAGAATAGTGTCAAAAATGACACTGCAATGGTTAAGCTGCTTAATACACTGACTTTAATTTTTTTAACAATACTTTAAGGTAATCTTGTATTTTGCCAATACCTTAGTTATCATTGCTTTAATCGCTGCAATCACCAGATTGTGCCATAAAGTGACCACCTCTAAGCATTCAGAGCCAGGCTTTCCTTATTAATATGAATAGCATACAGTAAATGTAGGTTAGAATAAAGACCTGTAAAAATCCTTAGGTTTAGTTGGCTGCAAAGATTTAGCAGAAAAACATCTTTTGGTGTAAATGTAACCAAATTTTAATAATTAGATTTTGAGTATAAGGAAAGAAGGATGCTAATTACACTATTAAAACAGAAATAATTGTAGGGCAAGGACTATACTGGTCATTTTGACTACTCTTAAAAATTCTTGAGAAACTTGTTAATAGGAAGTTAACAAATTGTTTGTAGAGAATTAAATTTTGACAAAGTAACAATCTGGCCATGGAGGTATAATCTTAATCAATCTAGTCAAAGTGTTTGAATCAATGACCCATAGAATCCTTTTCAATAAAACCAGGGACCTGGAATTCTCAGAGTCAACTTTGATAGAGTTTAAGAATTCTTTTTATTGTGGGAGTAATCAACTTGAAATCTCTGACGTCTCTCAAAGAACAACTTTGAGACCAAATCATTCCTTCCATTCAGCCATTTTCAAAACATGCTTAATCCACTGTCAGTAATTACACCTGGATCAGGGGCCAATTTAGAGACAAAAAAATAAGCAAGCTCCACAAGGAAAACATTTTAATGTAAAAGGGTTGGAGAATGACACGTGACTGGATTCCTGGCATTCTTCTTCAGGTGAATACTAAGGGTTCTGCTCTTGACCTAAAGTATTTTTCCTGTTTTAATGATTTATCCTTATATATGGGTTTTTTATAACTTCACCTTTAATCATTTATCAGAGACTACCCAAATTACGTAGGCCTGTTTTCACTGTTCTCTTGACAATCCACAGGCATTTTTCCCAATGGATACTTTCTGTTCCTGCAGGAGTCACTACATCACTGGTAACAATAGCTACAATAATAATTTTTTTTTGCACAAAATATCTTGTTATCTTCATAGGGAGAACATAGAAACAGATTGTCTATTATTTAAATTAGTATCCCATAGCCTTCATGATCAATGCCCTCAATAAGCCTATTGCAAATTTATGTCAGTTGTCTTTATTGTAGATCATGGTGCCAGTTCACAAGGTTTGAAGGAAACATTTGAGTTGATAACATAATGGAAGGCAGCCTGGGAGTTGTAGTCCAGTGGGCTACCCTGCTGGGTTCCTTAGGTGCTGCCTGGGGGACCTGCTAGGAGAAAACGTCTTCACTTTAAGGAGATTCTACCTGACCGAGAAGTACTTCCTTATGGCTTTAGAATTATTCCCAGGTCCGGCATAAAAGAAGCTACTCTGCCTCACCCAGGAGTTGGGAGTGGAGACGGACAAAACTCGCCTGGGAGTAGTGGAAGAGAGAAAAATACAGAAACAGAAAAAAGTTTCTGCTGGATTTAAGGGAAACATTTGGATATTTAGTTTAAAAAAAAGAAGGCTTTAGAACCTGTGATTGTTGTTTATGTTGTTGTGTGAGGGGTTTGGGGCTTTAGAATGGCCTGAGGTGCTTCACTATTTACTCTTTCCCTTTATCATCTCTAATGTTTGGCTTTTGCACTCATTCTGGCCTTTCATCTCCTCTGGCTTTGTTCTCCCTTTCGTTCCTTTTTCCCACCTGTGTATCTTATCTAGGGTCCAACTGATAATATTGGGAGCCCACATATCAGTCCAATATTTGGTCTCTGCATGTGCATTGGTATCAGTAGAACCTCCACCAATATTATGATGCCAAAACTCTTCAAACCAAAGCATGTTTATTATGTAATTATGATAATATACAGAGCTTCAATTTGAAAAGCTACTCATCTTGATATGCAAAATGATGATAACAAACTGAGGTTTAACAATGTACATGCTAAACAATTTGAATAGCTTCCAAACCTTAAACTTCACTTGCACAAACTACTCCAAAAATGCACAAGGTTTTCATTCATTAACTAAGATTTCCTTTGTTTCAAAAGTCAGACATTTGTCCAGTAAAAATCCGTACAAGTTTTGCTTTCAAATGGTTATACATTTATCTTTATATGCTGCAAACAATTTTTTGATAGAGTACTTATACTGAGAGAGTTTACAGAGAAGTATTCATTCCTATTCACATGTCGGTTTTCTTATTCATGTGCAAAAGCCAGATCTTTTGGCTCCCAAACAGTGCTTACTCAGGACAAGCATAGTTTTAAATTTCAATAAAATTTTCCAATATTATGCCCTATGAGTGGTGTGCTAATACAGTTTATGTTATTAAAATACATTTAAATGCTACTTCTTTTGTAACAGTTACACTATCATTTTCTGTCTTTGCTTATTCTCTTTCCTGCTCTTTTGGGTTTGTCTTCAGAATCTGCTAATGCACAAATTTAGCGTCAGTCTCATGACAAGTGAGAGATATGCAAACATTTAAGTAGAAAATCAAGTCTAATAAACATGTACCCTTTCTTTTAGCAATGACAATATGTGCAAATCATAGTGGTAAAGCATTTAAAGGCTAATAAATAAATAAATAAATAAAGCTGTAAAAACCCATGGTAAGCACAATCCTGGATGTATAACAAGAACAATGTTCTTTAAATATTATGAATTCTATGTACATATATGGAGATAAATATATTTCAATACTTAATTCAATTATTGCATTCATCTTTAAGGTTATATACTATATGTGCACTGATTCATATATTTGTTCATTAATACCTTAAAAATGATTTAATTATAATAATCAAATAACATTACATTATAACAACTTCATTGTCAGTGAAATGTATTTTTTATGTTCACCTCAACATAAACAATATTATTATCTTTACAAGCATTAATTCAAAAAACATTTGGCATTTGTCACTGCCTCTTAAGCAGACACTTGCGCTCACGGCGCCTTTTTAAATTAAACACACCAGTAATATTTGTCCAATATGTGTAACACTGGACAATAAAGATTTTGCCTCCTGAACACTTTTGGATGTATATTTCAAATTTTGGACTGTTGATCACAAATACACCTTTAGCATTTCCTATTTTCGTGATTTCCTCTTCAGTTTAAATTTACTAATCTGTTGCTCACAAAGTAAGTTGTTTTTTTTTTAGTTCAAGCATGGCTTTGGGTTGTTAACATGGCCTACAGAAAGGCCATCTTTTTTATTGATTTGTAACTGATAAACACAAAAGCTGTCATACAATGACTATGTTCAGCCTTCAGTACCCTTTGGCTATGCAGCAGACATGAAAGAAACCTATGAGAACATGGAACTGTTGTGGTACTGTATATGTTTCAATAACTACAACTGGGACATCTGTGGGGATCAAAAGTAGAGGCACTACTACTAGGAATGCAACTTGGCTATGCCAAGGCCTGTTGTTTCAGTTTTGAATAGCACAGCCATGCTACTGGGTCTCATTAAATCAAAATGACCTGGCTGCATTTACGCATTTGTAACCAGGGAATAAACATGTGGTACATAAACTATATGTTAACCCAACAAAGATATTTTTGCCTCTTCTTTTTATAAAACTCGGAAAGTGATGAACAAGGAAGGCAAAGGATTCAATATTGGAGACAGATGTTTCCACGAATAACTGATACCACAATTAAGGGAGGCATTCCTGTTAGTTCACAAAACAGATAGATGGTTCAAAAATTTGCTAGTGGTGCCAGGGGACAGATGTTGTTGAAGGATTCAAGGATGTTGTTGAGAATCTTTTTAGCAGCTACTGAGTACCAAACTACAGTATGTCCAGCTGGTTGATAACATGTTTCAAGTATAGAAAGCCATGAAGTGCAACATGTCACTGAGGATCACTTTTTTACATTCACACTTGGACTTCTTCCATAATAATGTTGGCGTATTCAGTGATGTATATGGTGAAAGGTTTCAACAGGGCATTGCAACAATGGAAAAGCAGTATTAGGGCAAATAATATCCATCAATGCTTGTGGACTCTTTTTGGACACTGAAAAAAGACATATCTGATGCTATGTATAAATGAAAATCAGCAGCCGAACATTTTAGCTCAACTTAACTAATGAAATGCGTCTGTAATCAGACATGCTAAATTCAGTAAGTTAATTACATACAACGTGATAACTATCAATCTAAAATAATATTTGTGTTCACCTTAAAGCTTTTTATCATAATCACCCAATATATTTCAGGAACCAAAACCTTTAAAAAAACACCGTTTTTCATTGTAGTTGGTAATCTTTGCTGCCCACATATCAATATTGCAATATGAAATAACCTATTGGTTTCTACTAGATACTCAATTCAACATACGCAACTAATGAAGTCCCAAGAACCGAAATGTTCCTCATGCTTTTGTGTTTTTAACTATTTTACTAGCCATTGCCTATTTTTCCATTGACAGATGAATGCCAAAGCAGCATTTCTCTAGCTTCTCAATCATATTACTAAACTAGCAAAGTAGATCATGATTTAAAAATCTACCAGAGTGGATTGTTTTCTGATATTTTAGAAAAGCATAATGTAGTTTTCCAACCAACTAAAATCTAGCTAAACAGATGTGTTGAAATTGTATATATAAAGATTAGCAACATGTATAAAACTTACCTAAAACATGTAATTTATATGTTATTTTTATTGAAAGTTTTCCATCTTTATAAATATGCAAAACATAATCATTATTGCTTCCTTCTTTAGCGTTTTTCACAGTAAGTGATCCATCACTCTCAATACTGCCTAAGACACAGTTTCCAGTAGACTTTCCATTTTTCATTTTACAACTGTGTTCAGCGTTTTTCCAATGAATGTCCTCAGTATTTTGTTTGGTATTTTTCAGCACAACAGATTGGCCTTCTTCCACATACTTATTTTCAGTTTCCACCCCTAGCAATCCAAAAAAAGAAAATCAAAATAGGTTAATAAGAAGTTTAGCTGTGATAAATAGCAAATTAAAACATCAAATAAGGAACATTAAGTTCAAGTAAGTATTACTTGATGTATTAAGCAGGGAAGTTCAAGTGTCTTTTTATTGTCATTTCATCAAGTACAAAGTACAGGGTGGGATGAAATTGCATACCTTCAGTTCCACAGTGCAAAACAAACAACATATAACATGGCAAGACTGTGTGTAGAACTTATAAAGCAGTAAAAATTATAGTGCAGCAGACAAGACATTGGGCAGTAAATCAATACATACACACAAGCAACATAGAGTGCAGTTACAGTAATCAACAATAAGACACAGTTTAGCAGTTCAATAAGTTTTCAACAGGGCTCTCACTTTCGAGGTCAACCAGGGCTTTGGATTAGCTCTTATGGTGTAGTTTTTGGAGATAGTGACTTCATCTGTACATTTATTGTTGTAGCCAATCACAGAGGCTGTATACTCATCCAAGTTCACAGTTCCATCATAAGTAGCAGCCGCACTGAACATGTCTCAATTGGTAAGTTCAAAATAGTCTTAAAGCATTGAAATGGACCCTTCGAGCCATTTTCTGATTTCCTTTATGACTAGTTTTGAGTGTATCAATACTGGTCTGTAAGCCAGATTCAGTTTAACAGAGATATGGTCCAAGAAACTCCAGGAAACTGGGGGAGGGCCACACCTCAGTATGCACCACATACTGTATATTCATATAAACTAGATCCAGTATATTTCGCGCTCTCATTGGAAAATTAACATGCTGGTAGAATTTTGATAGGACTGATTTCAGATTAGTGAGGTTAAAGTCACATTAGTCACAAGTTAGCATTAATCAGAACCCCGTGGGAGTACGCAGTTTACAGTTTGTTTTTAGCATTATACAGTTCATCTAGTGCTTGATTAGCATTAGCACTGGGAGGCAACTACACCACAACAGCAATCACAGCAGAAAATTCCCTCAGTAGATAGAACAGCTGGCATCTCACTGACAGGAGTTCCACCAATGCTGAGCAGTGACTTGAAATGATTGTTGTAGTAGAACACCAGTCCTTGTTGGTATATACACACAAACCACCCCTACTCAAAGCATCATGATGCTCCAACAATGATGGATGGATTAAAAGGCAGAAGTCTACGTGACCATCATCTTCACGTCCTTCCGTGAGAACCCTAAATCCAAAGAGGACTGTTTCATTTATGTTAGGTAGAATGCCCAGAGGGGACTGGGCAGTCTAATGGTCTGGAATCCCTACAGATTTTATTTTTTTTTCCAGCCTTCTGAAGTTTTTTTTTGTTTTTTCTGTCCACCCTGGCCATTGGACCTTACTCTTATTCTATGTTAATTAATGTTGACTTATTTTATTTTCTTACTGTGTCTTTTATTTTTCTATTCATTATGTAAAGCAATTTGAGCTACTGTTTGTATGAAAATGTGCTATATAAATAAATGTTGTTGTTGTTGTTAGTCTTACCGCACAGCGCAGCTTGTCTGTTGACTCCGAAGATGGTTAGCCCATTTGGATGGATGGCAGAGCCTGGGTTGTCCTCATGAAACCACATTTCCATGAAAACAAAAGCACAGAAGTTCTTCAGTTCACACAGGGTACTGCAATGTAGCTTGACATAGTCTAGCTTGTGATTAATGGAACAGATGTTCACTAAGAGAATAGTCTGCAGTGATGGTCTCTTTGGCTTTCAACCTAACATTTCCATGTTTGCCTTTATCGTACATTCACTCTGGGTGACGCCGTGGTCTTATGGTTCGCAAGGTTTAGCGGGCCAATGCAAGCTAGCGTCTCAGTCAATAAACTGTTCACGATGTTCTTACAAACCAACACCAATGTGGTTTGGTCATATTTCTGTGTACTCGTGTGTCTGCCCTTTACACAGGTCGAACTACTGAAAAAATACAAACTAAATTATGTGATGATTCTAAAACAAAGTGTGTTAACAGTATAATAATGACATAAAAGCATGCCATTAGTGTTAACTGAAGTTTTAACTCAAAATGCAAATAATGTGCTATGTCATAGAAGATAATAATCAGAACTTTAAATACTGTGGCATGCAGCTGATCTAGAAAATAAAGGGTAAGCCCTTGCCTTCTTCAATTGAAGTCCTTCCCTCCCATTTTTCTGTCTTTAATTCTGGTGACCTGATTCTCTCCTTCACCACAACCTGCGATTTTTCATTCTGTTTTCATTTTATATCAATACCTACAATCTACTGCTCAAGAACAGAGTTTGTGACTAAAGAAACCTGCTTTATTTGCCTACTGACGTAAACTATTGGTGCCAGTGGTGTGAGAGAAGAAAGGGAATTTGTGTATTGGTGTAGTTTGTTTTAATTGTGTAATCCTTTTTAGTGGTGGCACAACTCACTTTAGAAAATGCTGGTGTGAGGCTCATGCCGGCATATGCTAGCACTAGTGCCCTAAGAAACTGCAGCATTCAGAAAGCACCAGCTCGGTGTGATTTGTAGGCTGCATTTGTGGAATGCTCATGGGTCCTAACAAGGGCCGAGAGAGTAAGAAGGAAGAACATTTGTGATTTTTACCTTTCCAGTTGGATTTTAACCTATTTATTGGATTAGGACTTTCAAATACCCTGGAACACTGAAATTGTTTTTTAATGGCAATATTTTTTGGATTATTTATCTACTAGCCACGGTACCTGAGAAGACAGGTAATAGAATAAATAAAAAATATTTATTTTTTATTTATCCTGTTCCATCCTGTTCCTTCAGCTCCTTTCCCTCTCTATTTACATATGTGAATGTCTCTTAAATGGCACTCCTTCTCTAAAGCACATTCTCGTAAAGCCTACTCCACAGACTCTGTCATTATTTTTGAGCCATCTTTATCACTGCCTGTCCAGTTTTATACTTGCTGTCTTTGAAGACAATGCTCTTAGCATGCCTCATACACCTTTACTTGTCTCACATCTCACACTCACGCTTCCTCTTTCGTCACATCACCAAAGGCAAGCTGACTAATCAGATTGCTCAGGAGGATTGGACACACAGACCTTAGTGTTTTATTAAATAGCAGATTTGATGACTTTATAATTGCATGTTTCATACATTTTTAATGCTCTTTATTTTTTGAACGTTTGAACAAACACTGGTACTGCTTTTGACAAGTAAGCCTCAAACTTGTTTACTCTCTTGCCTTGGTCCATCCTCTGTCGTGGCTATTGATGCCCTGGGAAATGGCACATGAGACATCACAGCAAGTCACATGGAAACTACCACTGCATTTATTGTAGATGTATGTTCAGCAGTTTGCCTTGTTATAGACCCCACAGTTTTATGAAAATGCAGACAAAACTGCAAGAATTAATGACGATAATGAAGAGCTGCTAATTACATCAGCAGTTTCCAGTTTCATTCAACAGGGTCCACTGTGGCTGCAGATGTCTGCTCCAACCAGCTCCACTATCAGCGAGTCTTTTTACCTTTAATTGAACTTATTGTTTAATTAGCTGAGTTTTTTTTCTTCCATTATTCTGCATTTAGAAGAGAGCAATAGTGTGAGATTTACATAATAAGAAATTTACAACTAGCACATTTTTGCTTTAGTTTTAAGTGCTTCCCTATTTTTATTATTCCCCTATTAATTCACTTTTTGGGGATTTTTACCCTTAATTGCATCCTAATATTGACAATCAATAACAAGTGGAGTAGACACCAGGACAAATGACTCTCAATGCTTAAACAAATGTCTGTAGCTACAGGGGTCCCCTGAGGCTGGGATTGGGAACAACTAAATTAGACAGGCCCCATGTTGATTAGAGATGCTTTTTATATCTGACAATGCTTATTATTGTTGTTGTCCTAGGTATGAATATACACAAATTAGGTATGCAAGGAGGTGGGGAAACAATCTAATGTTGCTGCTGTAGAGTAAGATGTCAAAATAAGGCAAGAAATGACTCCTCAATACCTTACTTAACACTTGGGAAGCCTCAAGGTAATTTTTAAAGTACTGAAGATAAACTGAGTTTTGGAAGAGGAAGCAAAGGGGCACCTAGACTTGAATGTAAAACAGTCATTCACTTTCAGCCAATCAGTCGAACATTAAAGTCAGTCTGTAACATTATTGAGCTGGAAGTGCATACAATGTAAAAAGTTGGAAGGAATAAAGACTCATTCTTTATTATTCTATTATTCTAGGCAAACTAGCAAGAAATGTAAGTAATAACAGTGAGAAAAAGGAATAGTCAAAACTGAAAAAATAGTCAAAAACCAAATAGTCAGCTGCACTGATACCAAAGACTGGTTGTGAGCCAAAAATCAAAGTAAGAAATTCAAGCTAAGTCAAAAACCAGAGCAGCAAAATTAAACGGATTTAACAGCATAAAAAGGGTTGTTCTGAATCTGCAAACTTGGAGAGCTTCCAATGATGAACTCTTAGCCCATCGTGTTATTAACATGAGGTCACAACTTCAGTGAACATACCCCTAACAACACAAGAAGCTGCCCTTATGACAAGATGTCATGAAAAAGCATAAATGGTGCCAAAAAAGGCCCAAAATAAATAACACAAACAAACATAAGCTTGAATTCAGAAATGCAATGTGATATTCAGAGTGTAGGACTCAAATCCCCCTAAACAAGTGTTAAATCTTGTAAAGCCATACAGAATAAAATGCGGAAATTAAATAATAAGGGCTAGCTCATTCTTAGGAGTCAGGCTGGACTCACTGGAGGAAGTTGTAGAAGACAGGTCTCTCTGGGGTCTGCTTACTATCCTGAACAATGACTCTCACCCTCTGTATGAGGATTTGGCTAAACAGAGGTGCGCATTTAGTAACAGACTGAAACTACTGAGTTGCTCCAAAGAGCATTATTTAAGGTTGTTTCTACGAAAAAGTTTACTTTTTTAATAATGCAAATGTTTCAATTCATTTCTTTATCTGTGCTTTTAACTGTCTTTATTAAGATTTGTTTCTTTGTTAATCATTTTGTAATTATAAATTTAGCCTGCTTTTATTGTTTAGCCTTTGTAATTCCCTTTTTCTGGTTTATATATTTTTTTTTTTTTGATATTTGCTTTTCGATTATCTGTTTTTAGGATTCTGAATTTTGGATTGTAGACTTTAGTCTTTTTTAGTTAAATTGGGTTTCCTCCAGGTGATCCAGTTACCTTTTATTTATTATTTCCATGTTCTATGTTACCCAATTGAATAAATCTTTTAGTTTTGTCCCGATTTTTTTGGGAAGTGGAAAACTTGAATCATCTACCTGGGTGGATCGATAGCTGGCTAGCAGTTTCTCTGATTGCCAGAGCAATTTTTCACTAACTAATTTGATTTCTGGGGTTTGTTTGGGAGCTTGGGTATGACAGATACTTTAACTTTTTCAAACCACTTAATGTTTTTAAAATTATAACTATTCAGGATTTAAATGTACTATTTTCATTCTAATGAAATGTTATATTTACAAAAGTGAAGCATGACTTGCATACTGACAATAACCTTATTTCATGCATCAATATATACAGTATTTCTGTAAAAATAAACTGTCTTCTTATTTTTTCAGTTTCAGATCAATTCCTTTATATGTCAGTTTTACTGGGTAGATAAGTAGATATGTCCAACACCTCTGTATCAATCAGATATAAAATAAGTCAGTTATGGACTCCAGAGAGTGCTAATGATCAAAGCTTAAAGGTCATTTGTGAGGCAAAAATAAGTAAAAATAAAAATCTATTTCTTTTCGCGAGAGTTTTACTGACTTGGTAAGTATGTAGGTCCTGTACTTCTATATCAATCAGTATGACCTACTTGGTAGCTTGTTGTCACACGTACCAAGTGTAAAACTAAGGGGGACAGGGCTTTTACAGCTGCTGCTCCTCGCCTGTGGAACTCTTTACCTCATCACATAAAGGAGTCGTCTACAATTGAACTGTTCAAAACAAGATTAAAGACTCATTTCTATTCACTTGCTTTTCATGACCTTCAGTAATACTGATGGTTTCCTCATTGTGATTATGTAATCTTACTTCTATTTATTATTTACAGTATTTTATTTATGTCCTTTTATTTATTTCTATTTATGTTATTTATGTTAATTGTATGTTTTTTATCTTCTTTTATTGTAAAGCACTTTGGCCAGCATTCCTATGTTGTTTTAAATGTGCTATATAAATAAATTGACATTGACATCGTATTATTGTGGTTGCATACTGTATCATGCCTCCACGTATATAATTCATATAAAGCAAGTTCTGTATGAGCACATGTATTATATGTGTGTGTGCATTAAAGTGAATGTAAGCACAGGAAAATGTGTTTGCTTTAATTATCCTGGCTGTTTCCAGCTTTGATCACACCACAACAATAAATTCTGGAAGAAGTGATAGTTTCTCCAAAACAACACCTCTACTACTTCGGATTCACATTCCCTACCCTGGGTATAATTCTTTGGAATTAACTGACGTCTTTAATACATGACTCTAGAATCAGCATGCTTTATGCGTGCTATGGGCTTGACTAGTAATACAATAAATTGAAAAGTATCTCCTTAAATTTCCATCTATGACAACAGTTAATAGTTGTACCTAAATACAGAAAAAGGCAGAGACAAATGATGACTAACAACACATTACTTAAATATGCTTCAGCAACAGCTAGTACAAAAAAGAGGACCATCTGATAGTTATTCAGATGATTCTACATGGCATTGCTGGTAGATATCTGAATGGAGCGGTGTGTGGGTGCTGCTTTGAGTGCAGGCTCACTAAAGGCCAATGAGATACATGAGCACAAGAGACCATATATAATAAATATTTTTGTGCTGCAGAACAAAAGCATGAACTGATCGTTTACTTCCAGCAGACATATTTTATGCTAGTTAGAGATGATCAATGAGTGAAACTTTAAAGGCTATAACTGCAGTACAACACAGTGTGATCAAACCAAGAGACAGACCTAAACAAGAAACAACTGCATCTTCTTATACAAGTGCCACTAAAATTCTCTGAAGGCCCTGAAAACTCTATGAAAAAACTTCATCACTGTCCCTTGAGACAACAGAAACTGGACAAAAGATTAAATGCCATTACTGTTTATACTTTTGTTTTTGAGGCTAATATTACTTGTAATGTCACATCTGGAGTAAAGTCAGTGCAGTATATGGATGTTGGTGTTAAGTTTAAAGTAATATTCTGTCAGGCAAATATAGACTGGAAAGCTGTTGTAGGAAAAAAGAATGGTAGAAAAACTGGATTCCATTATGAAAAATCCTCTTCATCATCTCTAGTAGGCGATTTCTTGTAGAACTTTTACCCACGGGCTCATTTCACCACTGTGTGCTAAGGAGCGCATCTGGGGATTTTTTCTGTCCACTCCTATCAGGCAATTCAATGCTTCCTTCCAACATACTCTTCAAGTTCATTTTGAAATTTCTGCACAACTAGGGGGATCTACCCCCTGCTCACTCCGTTCACCAACCACTGGGAGGGTGTTTCGTGCAAGCCACTTCACGGCTCTGCCACTCGTGTATGGGTAAGTGGACGTACAATTTAAACAGATTGTTATTTTCATGGGAATTGTTACATATGCATGATAGACCTAACTATTTTACATTACAGCGAGTAATTAACCATAGTAAAAAATAGTAAAATATAATAAATTGAAAGAAAATTATGTTTCATGTTGCATTATTCATTGCGTTATACATTTTCGTTCTGTTTAGCTTTGAAATCAACACGCAAAAACTTACACTTTTACTGTAAAACTTCAGTAAAAACAATTTTTGTAATTAATTTTTCATCAGTATCGCATTGAACTTTGATTCCGTGTTTGGACTTACATCCAGACAATGCCATGTATAACTGCCCGTGAGTGAATATCGTTTCTTTCTCTTTAATAAATAAACCAATTTTTTCGAATGTTTGTCCCTGTGATTTGTTAATTGTCATAGCAAAAGCTATGCTAATGGGAAACTGTAAACGTTTTAATACGAATGGCATATCAAGATCTCCTTTTGTGTCTAATGTTATCTGCGGAAGATGTACTACATTACCTTTCTTGTCGCCTGCTAAAATTTTACATGTCAGAATTGTTCGACCAATTACGCAATAACATTACAATACATCCTTCTTTCAACAGTAATTTGGCCAGTGGAAGACCGGATGGTGTTAACGGATGTAGGTATTCTACGGAATATTGTAAGTTGATGTTTTCGTCTTCCGCAACATCACCACCAACTGTTTTAGCATAGTCTATTGATACGCATTTAACCAATATGGCGTGTAACCGATTGACAATTTTCACATTAATTCGTTTGACTTCATTGTTTCTCAGTGCTAGGATTGCCCGTGTACTCATTTCTTCTGTTGATAACCCTTCAGGATGAAATTCTTCAGTAAGATTTGGACATAATAAGCCTTCTTTTGTTGGGAACTTATTTTGTTTTTTTTTTTTTTATTAATTTTATTACAATCCATACAAAGCAACCAAGTTTTTACAAAGAGAAAAATTAAGAACAGATCGATCCCCACCCCTGAGAGAGAGAGCAAGCCAAACGGCGTTAAATTTAAGGCTTGGAGACATACCTAAGTTAATAAATTCTCTGTGCCTTTTGAACTTATTTTAAAATATTACTGATTAGATCCTGCCATGTTTTGAAAAAAGTCTGTACGGATCCTCTGACTGAGTATTTGATTTTTTCCAACTTCAAATAATATAACACATCGGTTTCCCACTGACTTAAAAGAGGAGAGTTTGGGTTCTTCCAGTTTATGAGAATAAGTCTACGTGCCAAAAGTGTAGTGAATGCAATCACAATTTGTTTGTCTTCCTCCGCTTTAAACCCATCTGGAAGAACACCAAACACAGCTGTTAATGGGTTTGGAGGGATTGTAAGTCCAAGGCTATCTGAAAGGTAATTAAAAATGTTTGTCCAGAATAATGTTAATTTGGTGCAGGACCAGAACATGTGACCTAGTGAGGCTGGGACTTGGTTACAACGTTCGCAGGTTGGATCATGCCCTGGAAACATTTTGGAGAGTTTTTGTCGAGACAGATGTGCTCGATATATAATTTTGAGTTGTATAATTGTATGCTTTGCGCATATGGAGCTCGAGTGAATTCTCTGCATTGCTACTTTCCACTCCTTTTCTGATATATTAATTGAAAGATCTTTTTCCCAGTGTCCTCTTGGATCTTTAAAAGGGAGGGATTGTAAAATGATTTTATATATTGTAGAGATAGAGTCTAAATCCTTGAGATTGAGCAATATTTTTTCCAGCATGGATGAGGGTGCAAGATGAGGAAAATCTGGAAGGTTTTGTTTAACAAAGTTTCTGATTTGAAGATAGTGAAAGAAATGTGTAGCTGGAATGTTAAATTTGGAATGTAATTGCTCATAGGATGCAAAGACGTTGTCTATATAAAGATCTCTAAGCAAGTTAATTCCAATTTTTTTCCAAATATTAAAAACTGCATATGTTTGTGAGGGTTGAAAGAGGTGGTTCTCTTGCAGGGGTGCCACAGATAGAAGCTTCTCCGTCTTAAAATACTTTCTACATTGGTTCCAGATTCTAAGTGAGTGGAGCACAATTGGGTTATTAGTGTATTGCCGATAACGTGTGTTTATTGGAGCACAGAGCAAGGAATACAAAGAAGTACTGCAGGAATTTAATTCTATTGCGGACCAAGCCTGTGTATGTTCTTCTATTTGTGTCCAGGTTCTTATCGCCTGTATATTTGCTGCCCAGTAATAAAACTGGAAGTTAGGTAGAGCCATGCCGCCTTCTGCCTTTTGTCTCTGTAGGGTCGCTCTTTTGATGCGTGGATGTTTTGAATGTTTTGTTGGGAACTTAAAGTGAGGTAAAAGTAAAAATTTATAAGAGCTGAGAGTGCAGGAACTGTGTCTGACAAAAGCATTCACACAAATGAGATATGAGTGGACCGTGTGCATGTTTGAAAATGATTGAGAGGAGAGTGGGACTTGAAAAAATCTCTTGGCAATAGTCTTGACTCAAGATTTTTTTTTATAATAGAGAGATATACATTTATTTATTTATCACTTCTTTATTTGTCCTGTGAGTCTGTATCCTTGTTTTTTATGTTTCAGTTGTTGTATGCACTTGGATTTCCCCTTAGGATTAATAAAGTTTATCTAGTCTAATAATACATTTTTCCTCCAGTTTTAACAAGAAAGCTCTCTTGAGTATAAGCTCCCAAAGCTACCTGTGTCCAAGCACACAGTAGTCCTCCACTTGCACATGACACATGCACAGACAAACACACATGCTCCAACAATTTACTGAATAGCCTAGGTTTCACCTCCATCTCAACTGACTTTTCTTTTTAAGTATCCTTTTTATTGTCTGTAAATAATATTTTGTAAATTTTGTCTGTTTATTCTCTTTGTTGGTATTATCCATCCATTATCCAACCCACTATAGCCTAACTACAGGGTCACAGGGGTCTGCCTGAGCCATTCCCAGCCAACACAGGGCGCAAGGCAGGAAACAAACCCCAGGTAGAGCGGCAGTCCACCGCAGGGCTCACACACACATCCACACACCAAGCACACACTTGGGCCAATTTAGGATCGCCAATCCACCTAACCTGCATGTCTTTGGACTGTGGGAGGAAACCGGAGCACCCAGAGGAAACCCACGCAGACACGGGGAGAACATGCAAACTCCATGCAGGGAGGACCCGGGAAGTGAACCCGGGTCTCCTTACTGCGACGCAGCAGCGCTACCCACTGCACCACCGTGCCGCCCATTAGTATTATTATTATGTTTATTACTTTCATTGAAGTATGTTTATTTATTAATTTATTATTAATTTATTATGTTAATTATATAATTATATTAATTACATCATGTATTTATGTATATATTAATATATATATGTATATATTAATTACATCATGTATTTATTTACCCTGTACTCTTTATGATGAACCTGAGGGGGCAAGGCCCCCGAAGCTGCATCTGTAAGACTGCCCAAGGCCTATATACAGTAAGTCTCTAAAAGCAGCCTGAAGACAAGCACTGAGGCATTAGCTTATCCTTTCTTTGGTTAATGGGCTGTCTTCTGATTTTGGATTTTTTAATTTAGATTATAGTTACAGTTCTAATTTCTGTTTGCCTGGTGTATGAACTCTTCTCATTGTTTTTGGTTCAGATTCATGGATTATAGACTCGTTTTTGATAACTTCTAGCAATTTTCTCTGGTCCCTTTGTTCTTGTTTTGCTCTTTTTGATCACTGTTAAATATTAAGAAGGTTTTAATTGAGCCAAAAATTTGATTCATTTCAACTAGTACAGGCTGTGAAGTCTGCTTCTCAATTTTGGTGCCACGCTTTTTTTTTTACAAAATATTTCTAAATGTCACAGGAACACTGAGGACTAGATGTTTGTTTACAACCTGCTTTTCTGTTATGACTGCTGACAAATTGTGGCCAAGCTAAGAACAAGTATCCCTCTAAACATAAAAACCAGGCTTAGACATGTACTGTAGCTGGCTAATAGGCTTCAGATATTGCAAAAGTCTTTAAATGCTGGTCCCAAATGAATGCTTTATTTGACAATTGTTTTAACAACAACTAATATAAATAATAGTAAAATGAAACTAAAATATTGTTATTGATTGTCAAAACTTGTTTCACATTAAAAAAGTAGGCCTTAATGCTTAAAGTAATCCTCGCCTCAAGCTCAAGCTTTGTGTCCTACACACCCCGAAAGGTAACAAAAACTTTAAAATTTTTATAGGGTTAGAGAAACTGTGAACCTCCTGGTGCAAATAATAAAATAGTCCTACTTATGATAATTATAAACTTCATTGAAAAAATAAACAAGAAATGGAATAAAAAAAAGGACAAATAATATTTCAAAAGGCTGTCTCAAATCAACAGTTTAGAAACAAATCAAAAATGAATCACAGAATCCAAACAACAAAAACTTTATTCTTTGGTTTTTGGACTCCCTGCATGATAAACAAAATAAACTTCTAAACTTCCAAAAACTATGACTTACAAAATCAAAATCCAAACAAAAGCAGAAATGTGCTTACTCACAAAAAAATCCAGATGCATAAATCTGTGCGAACGCCAACTGCAATGTTCTTCCGCTACATAAATCCCGGTTAGCGTGAAAAGTAACGCACGTGCACGCGCCTGCTGTCCCGCCCCAACTCCTCCCAGACTTACACCTATTTGAATATGCAAATCAATATAAATAGCCCTTAAGCTCAGCCTTCTGTGAAAAGACAATGGCAAAACCATGATGGAAAAAGGAAGAATTTCTGCGAAGTGGAGGCAAAGAAAAACATACTATTTGTTGGTTTAAACAGTGGTATACACAATAAAAGGAAGTTGATTGAGTGACATAGCGTGTCAGAGAAACTTGAAAGCTCAAGTTCACAAAGTCGAACAGTGCCTGAAATAAAAAAGAAGTTGTCAGATATCAAATTCGCCGTGAAAAGGCGAGTTGTAGCCCACTGTCTGAGTGTTATATGAAAGCTTATTAGGGTACAGAGAAAAAAAAGGTACACAGTGGGAAAAAAGCACAAATGTCAACTTTAATCTTGAAATTTCCACTTTAATCACATGGTTTATTTTGTCGTTAAAGTAGAACATCATAAACTTCATCTTAAAATAGTTTAATTTACTAGTTTCTCAAATCCCATAAAGTAGCACATTAAATGCTTTGTTTTGTATTTGATCTTCTATGTGCTCTATGTGTGTGAATCACTACGTGCTTCCGGGCTTTCTCTTCCTCCGACAGGACACAGAATCCATTACATTCGTAATATTACAGCTCTCTGAATAATTAAAATACTGAGATGTATACATGATATCATTTTCATGATGATAGGAGTTAAAGCATGTTATTAAAAATGGGAACACGGTGCCACAGTCATTGTTCCTGCCTCACGCAAGATGCTTGCTGTGCCATGCGCGACCTTCGATGAAATACTTTATTGTAGCAGTACTGTCTCTCTCAAACACACTAACCCCCTATTCCTGTCCTTACTTTTCTTTTTCCAAATACCCAATTGCCACACAATCAGCTCTGTAATAGACGTTAAGCCATCTGTAAGCTTAGAACGCCAATTCTTCAAAACCTTTAAGGAACATTGAAATATCTTCATAGTACGTGTTTAATTATTCTATCCATCTATCCTTCCAGTGTGGTGCCAGCACCAGCAAGAATACAGCGCAAGGCAGGAACAATCCGGAACGGAGCGCCAGCTCCTCGCTAACGCTGCGGCACTATGTCCTCACATGTTTAATTATTAACAACTAGCAGAATACCCGCGCTTCGCAGCGGAGAAGTAGTGTGTTAAAGAAGTTAAGAAAAAGAAAAGGAAATATTTTAAAAATAACGTAACATGATTGTTAATGTAATTGTTTTGTCATTGATATGAGTGTTGTTGTCATATCTCTCTCTCTCTCTCTCTCTCTCTATATATATATATATATATATATATATATATATACATAGCAAAATACCCGCGTTTGGCAGCAGAGAAGTAAAAAGAAAAGAAAACATTTTAATAATAACGTAACATGATTGACAATATAATTGTTTTGTCATTGTCATGAGTGTTGCTGGCATATATATATACACTCACACACACACATATATATATACATATATACACATATATATACACACAAACACATATATATACACACAAACACATATATATACATATATACACATATACATATCTACATATATACTGTATATACACATATATATATACAAATCTACATACATATCTACATATATATATTAGGGGTGGGACTCGATTAAAAAAATTAATCCAATTAATTAGAGGCTGTGTAATAATTAATCTTGATTAATCGTATGTAATCGCACACGTAAATTTGCCCCAAATCGCAAATGTGTTTTTTTAATTTAAAAGGGTTTTAGTGGGCGACAGAATCAAATAATAGACATGGACATGAATATTGTAAACTCAAGCTCTTTTAATTTCTGAAAAAAAAAAAAAGCTTTTAAACTGCATTTGAATTCAAAACAGAAACAAAAATATCATCCCTGGTTAAAATTGGGCAGACTTAAAAATAAAGTGGTAGTTTAAGTACTTTAAGTACATTTTCAGAATGGTATTGTCTTTAAATAATAATAACCAAAATTTCAACTTAAAGTGCAGTTTTTCTTCTTAAAAAAATAAGTCAGAAACATAAAAGGTAATTTGACTAACTTAATCTTTAAACTCTGAGTAACCTTAGCCAAAATTATTTTGTACATTAGGCTAAAACAGTGTGATCATTGAACATTTTGTAATTAGATGTAATTAGAATTACTAACGGTCACAGAAGTCCAATGATCCCCAGTAAGAGCCACAAAGTCCGCTTTCTGTAATGCATCTAATTTTGCTTGCTTTTCACTGTGCACAAAACCATGCTTTTATCAAGGCTTCACAAGGTAGTTTTTTGAAATTAAATTTTCCTCTGATCAGTCGTAGGAACGCGCTTCATCCGACTGTAACATTTGTGTAGCTGTGATGTGTGCATCAGTGTAATCGATGTACCAGGAAATCATGCATTGACAAAAGTTCCCCTTTGCTTGGAATTGAAAGTGTGATTAAATGCGTTATTTTTTGTCATGGAGTACATGCATCGAAGCTTCTCAGCTGTGCTTGTGCTAAGAATAGGACATGTTTTAAAAATAACGTAACATGATTCTGCGTTAACCGCATATTTTGTCATACGTCTCAAACCAAGGAGATGCGAGGTTAAAATGAACCGAGAAGCGCGCGTACATACTCAGTACATCCACTCTCAGGAATCGAACCTCGGACGTAGGCGATATAGGCAAAGCCTCTACAATTGCGCCACGGTGTGTGGCTTATCTACAGTATTTGAGAGTATGTAGATCGAGGTATATATATATATTCGCAGCGGAGACGTAGTGTGTTAAGGAAGCTATGAAAAAGAAAAGGGAACATTTTAGAAATAACGTAACATGATTGTCAATATACAGTAATTTTTTGTGAGTGTTATTGAGTGTTGCTGTGATCAAGGATTCGATTATCATTATTTGTTTCAATCAGGGTCGTATTTGTACGATGTGTTGTGTTCAAGTTACATTCTGTGTTTGTCAGTCGTTGTAAAGATTAAATTCTGTAATTACAGCCACATTAGCTCCACAAATGAGACACACGGGTTTACCGGCAATGTCAGTAAACATATACTCAGCCTCCCATCGGTTTTTAAAGGCTCTATTTTCAGAATCAACTTTTCTCTTCGGCATCGTGTGGGCTAGCTTCGCAATAACTTGCACCATCATAAGCTAGACTTGATTAACGCGGTAAGTGTTCGGCAAGGCAGCTGAAGCGCTGCATTTTGGGATCTGTAGTTTATTGTGTTACCAGCGCTTCATATACCTGGGCCATTAATAACAATAATACAGTATATAAAATGATCTCGCGGGCCGGATATAATTACACGCCGGGCCGGATGTGGCACGCGGCCCTGGAGTTTGACACATATGGACTAAATAGAACTTGAAAAGATATATTTTTTCAAATGTGATCGCGCAATTCAGATAGAGTTGACGCGCACTACAGCCTGCATGCCTCAATAAGTCATCCTCCCCTCGCTCTTACTTTTTTACCGTTCATCTAATGAATACACTGAGTATGGCTTTACCAAAACAATCATTGATTGCGAATAAAGTATCCATTATTCGAGTATGTAGATCGGGGTATATATATACATATATATATATATACCCGCATATCGCAGCGGAGAAGTAGTGTGTTAAAAAAGCTATGAAAAAGAAAAGGGAACATTTTAAAAATAACGTAACATGACTGTCAATATACAGTATTTGTTTTGTGAGTCTTACTGATTGTTGCTGTCATCAAGGATTTGATTATCATTTCTTTCAATCAGGTTCGTATTTGTAGGATGTGTTGTGTTCAAGTTACATTCCGTGTTTGTCAATCGTTGTAAAGATGACAGGTTTCATTCATCGATTCGTTTCTTACTGCATCAATAAACAGCTCGTCTTCTTCTTTATCTGAGACCTGACACACTGCATGCACTGGTTTTTTTTTACACTGTCTTCCTTTAGCGGGACATTGACTTTTTCCACCGTGTGCTTTGTTTCCGCAGTAGCTGCATTTATGAATATGCTTGTATGTATCATTTATGAATATGCTTGTATGTATCAGACGCTTCATATTTTGTTGCTGCCTTTTCAATTGTGTAATTCGGTTTTTGTTCAGCGCTCTTTGGAATTGTTGTTTTTTGTCTGTGCACTGCGTCAGTTCACGTGAGCCGCTCGGTGTACATGCATCGAAGTTTCCCAGCTGTGCTGGTGCCATGTCGTGCTATGTCCATGGCTCGAAGTCCTGGCACTTAAAACTTTCTCTTGCAGTTTCGCTGAGTTTGTGCCAAACACCACCCTGACCATCTCATCTTCCTCTGCATAAGCACAGTCCTTCACCCGTGAATATTTACCCGTGGCAGTTTGCTATTGGATTGCCGCTGACGGACGGCCTTATATGGGCAGGCACTAAATTACAAACGCCAGCGGCAGCCTGTCTATGAACTTAATTTAAAGTTTAGGTTTACATCGTGCTTTGTTTCCGAAGTAGCAGAACTCATGAATATGGTTGTATATGTCACTCGCTCACTTCTTATTGTTTCGCTGCCTTCTCAATTATATAATGCATGTTTTCTTCAGTGCTTTTTTGGCCTCTTCCTGGTTTTCTACGTACTGCGTGATTACGTGGGAGGCGTGATGATGTCACACGAAACTCCGCCCCCACGGGTTTCAAGCTCATCTCCATTACAGTAAAGGGAGAAAAACAGCTTCCAGTTATGATCATTACGCGTAGGATTTCGAAATGAAACCTGCCCAACTTTTGTAAGGAAGCTGTAAGGAATAAGCCTGCCAAATTTCAGCCTTCTACCTACACGGGAAGTTGGAGAATTAGTGATGAGTCAGTCAGTCAGTGAGTGAGTGAGTGAGTGAGTCAGTGAGGGCTTTGCCGTTTATTAGTATAGATATAGATTATTTAAATGAAATTGAAGTTTTATCTGTATAATAAACAAATTTTTTCTGCATTTCAACTTAAAAATGTTATCGTCATCATATGTAAATGCGCGCTTTATAAAGTGGCTCAGGTTGTGCAATATTATAACTGTAGTGCAAGTTTACAGTGAGGTAATTGTACTTATAAGTACAAAAAGTTCTACAAGGAGCACTTGATGACTGATTGAGTGCGTTTATAGTTTTTGGGATGAAACTGTTTCTGAACCGCGAGGTCCGTACAGGAAAGACTCTGAAGTGTTTGCCGTATGAGAGCAGTTCAATAGACAGCATGGCTGAGGCAGCACGTGCTTGATGCTGTATACCAATAATTCTGTTTCGATCAGCTGCTGTAGAGCTGTGATTCTACACTCAGATACAGTGATATAAATACTCCAAGTGGTGCAGTGAGAGTAATATGGAAAAAGATGATCCGCTGTGGCAATTCCTAACAGGAGCAGCTGAAAGAAGAAAAAGGAGATGCAGTGAGAGTAACAACGCTAAAGCAGCTATGGTATTTGGAATACTTTTGCTATTCCCTGGACCATTATATTGCTACAGGTTAATTACAGTCAGATTCCTTAAACTAATAAACAATATGCAGCTAGTTTCAGTGTATATGATAAAGCCGCGTCAGGGATGTGGATCTAAAAAAGAAAGGGTAACCACACAGGAACAGTAGCACTGCTTTGACTCTGGGTGCCACTAGTTTGCAAAACTGAATGGAGAACTACGTCAGGGTTGAAGCTACCATGAAAATGTTTGTGACTTTATGCCAAGTTTAGGTGTTATACATCGCGATTTGAGCATGGAAACATTCGTGCGCAACATTTTTGTGCGTACGCACCCTTTATACATGAGGCCCTAGATCTGGTGGTTCAAAATGAGACAAGTCCACACCTTCCACTAAACTAGCCCACTGAAATTTAAGTCTATTGTGTGAATTCTTAATCTGTACTGGGTTTGTGTCTAACTGCTAATTAGACCCCTGTCCCAAACTATCTGTTTAACCATATGCAGCTGTACAATTAACATCAAAATTTGAAAGGTAACATACCACAGGTGCCAGTACAACCACTTCTGCCCAAGAGAGAGCACATGTGCCACTGCATAAACTGCTCACAAACCAACATTTGTGACCCCTTTTCACACATTTGGGGTTGACGTAGATGTCTCTTGTGCTTTCCTACCCATGGTGTAACCTTTGACTGCCATCAGCCTTTACCAGTATAGGCTGGCATCACCACCATGAGATATCATAGCTATGCAACTCAGCATTCACCCTGTAGGCAACCTCTAGAGTTGTTTGCTCACCATATGCATACTCATTGTGCTAAACACCTCAGTTCAGAACTGGCCCACTGGTCCTATGCCTATACCACAGCTGACAATCTCAGCAGGGCTTCTGTATTTTCCCAATAAAACTACACCTAAATATCGGAGTCCATATGACTTGCAAATGTACCAGCTGCACCTGCTCTTTAGAAAAATTTCACCACTTTGCTCAGTATACCTTTTCTTAATAATAGTATTAATTATACCACTTCCTGTGGTGGGCTGGTGCCCTGTCCAGGGTTTGTTTCCTGCCTTGCACCCTGTGTTGACTGGGATTGGCTCCAGCAGACCCCCATGACCCTGTAGTTAGGATATAGCGGGTTGGATAATGGATGGATGGATTATCCCACATAATTAATACCAAGAATCTATACTTCAAAATTAATCCCCTTATTTTGCCATTCTTAACTGGCTTGTTCAGTTTCCACCCCTTGAAATATAAATTTGCTGCAGTAATCAGCAAACCTTTTATTAAATTATAGCTATTCTGACTAGACTTATTATTGTATGGCTTGTGGACTTGTTACTCCCTTAAACGCCATTAAGTGTCTTTTTTTTGCTTCAGTTCTTCTTCATGTCTTTGTCTTTAGTCTTTGCTTGTTGTCTTTTCCTCTTTTTTTATTTGTTCCACTATGTAGGCAGGTCTGCAAAAATGTAAGGTGACATGTCCATCTCATTCTCTTGGTTATCGACCTGGTGCCAACACTCAAACTTTGCTTCTGGGCATTCATTGGAACAGCTTGGCCACTAGTGCCACTCCACTCCAATGTGCTAGCTGTAACCCAATCTCCTGCATGGATTTTACTCTGCTAATTGCCTTCACTACAGGGTGGTCCAGATCTAATTATGCAGATCCAGATCGTCTGGATGACTTTGATTTATGCGGGTACAATTCCAATTGAGCGCAAAGACGATTCGCACACTTCTCGATGGTCCGGGATTTTTCAGGTGATTTTCTATGTAATAAACTTAATAAGTTATAGCGTAATGAAAATTGCATAATTAGATCTGGACCACCCTATATTTATTACCTGCACCAACCCAAAGTCCGTAAAACCTTACAATAGAAGTAGCACTATTACAAAAGGCCAGAAAATTGAAACAGAAATAACTATTGTCCCTTTCCTGTCTTCCTGTGCTACCCTTCTATTTTTTTTACTGCCTGTGTGTCCTTTTTTTATTTATTGTATGGTAACTGCTACCTGAAAGTGTGGGCTAAAACCTCTCCAGAATCCACATGCAAGATCCAACATCTCTCCTAAAACTGACCTTTGTTCTTTAACCAAGACCAGCTCACTTTTCTCCATTTTATTGCAGGGAGATTCATAGGCTGTCTTTTTAAACAACTGGTCAGTCAGGTTTCAAATTACTGAACCTAAGTGTGTGTGCTTTTTAATTACTGCCCAGCCTAGCAGAGCTGCTAGGACCCTCACACCTCTATGCATTCCTGACTTGCTGCCTGAGCTTGTAAACCTTCCTGCTGCACCATCCCCTATCCTTTGGTCTTTGGCTTGTCCTGTTTCATTCAAACCAACTCCTAAAGTGGTGCACTTTCTTTCCAACTCAGCCATCCTTGCACTAGCACTTTCAGACCTTTCACACACAATCACTTGAATTCCTTTCATTTCCATTGTTCCTCGTTTTAATTCCACACTTTCTTCACTCAGTACCCATATGCCACTACCCATTTCATGCCCTTCAGTCAACAATTGCCATTCAAACTCACCAGCTTCTCTGCCTTCTATCTGATTTATTTGTCCTGAATCAAATTTCAAAGCAGCACTGGTTACCTTTCCTAACAGTGGTGAAATATCTATTGGTGTAGCATGTTCTTTAAATAATGGACAGACCTCAGAATTATCTGGAGATTGTGGTGCAGTGGAAAATAATGGAAGGAAACACCCTTGCTGTTTTTCCTTCCTTTCACCCCTCTCCTTTTCCTCACACTCACATTCCCACTCTTTTTCTGAGGACTCATCTGTCTCATGTAAGTCATTCACCTATGTTTTAGGGTTCCAGTCAGATGCTGTTACTACGGCCCTAACTTTCACCACAGGTGGTTTTCTCTCCTTTTTTCCCCTGCTTACAGTGCTTTCCACTTTAGCAGTGGGTGTTCTATATGCTAATACTTTACATTCTTCACACCAACTGTTACATCTTTCAAAACTCTCACACAACATTTCACAACTTTCACGTTCAGTCACTTTGCTATTTTCTTTCTCATACTGATCTTCTTTATTACCAATAATGCAAGATAGTAAACCTCTTACAACAGCAGCTGTCTTCTTTATACCAGATTTCTGTTTTCCTGATTTTAATCCTTCCAGCGCCCTTCCATTTTGTGGCACGCTCAGCTCAGCTTCAGCTTTCTCTACCTACACTACAGGTTTCCATTTCCTAGCTTTAGCCTGCTTGCCCCTGCCACTCCACTGGAAGATGGCTGCTTTTAATATGAATTTAGTCATTTATGAGTCTACAATGCTACTCTAATACACTTTGCCAAATTTGTCATGGTTTGGCCTACTTTTGTCCCTGTAAGCAAACATACACATACATACACAACGATCCTAAATGAATAAGTGCTGTATGAATGATGCATGCATGTCCCACCGCTCCTTAGCACTTTAATTAGGGACTCACTACCACCAGCACTAACAAACATGCAGGTGTCCTTGTGACACACATGAAGTCTCTACACTTTGCATGTTGTGTGTGCTGTGATGGGGTTTTGTTCCATTTTAAGAACTGTTCATGCCTTGAGCTTATGGCTATCAGAAGCTAGTTCACTGTGGTCTCAAGTGAGATCATCCCAAATAGGTTTGCTGAAACATAATTTACATTAAAACTGCTTCTTACTCACTGACATTTTTAATAAAAAATATATTGTTTTCATCTTCCAAAAAGGTTGCATCTTTCCTTCTTAGCTAATTGACAGTAGGTGTAGGTATTTTGTTATTTGCTATCTTTCTAAGTTTATTGTTTTCAGAGAGTTTTTTATGACTCTCGGTTGATGAATTTGTTCAGGTTTGTTCCATGCCAGCAATTGGAACAGGCTACTTTAGAAAATTTCTCTCTCAAACACATTCAGATTCAGTTAAAGGTGTTTTATACTAAATATTAAAATGGTAATAAATCTACGAATGTGGGTTTCTGGCTATATTAGTTATCTTTACTGATTCTGTTCTTACTATTTCCTTTTGATGTCCTGCTTTTAGAAGTGTGGCTTATTTTCATGCAAGTTCTTTGCTCAAAATAACACCTCTGTGGAACAAACCAGGTGCTTCTTTTTGGAGGTTTAACTGGTTTCTTTTATTTATGGATGCCAACAACATTTCCTGCAGTATGCCTGTAGTTCTTGTATCACCATCTAAAGAAACAATTTCTAACAAATGATGCAATAAACTTCACAAAGTTGCTTGATTGGGGGACACAATGCATTCAGTATTCAGTAATGGATATAATAAACCTGATTAGGAGGTATGGTTCCAGCATTGTGCTCCATGTTACCTGAGATAAAGTTTGGGTCCTGTAACCCTTTAAGTGCATTTAGAAAATGTATTTATGATTG
Source organism: Polypterus bichir lapradei (assembly GCA_026402145.1). Lineage (NCBI taxonomy): Eukaryota > Metazoa > Chordata > Cladistia > Polypteriformes > Polypteridae > Polypterus > Polypterus bichir. Next base: position 67,647,998 of record JANRMT010028174.1, read on the forward strand.
GAGTTATGCCTGTCTCCAGTTTCTGTTGTGTCATTGTTCTCTTCTATTGTTTCATTCTGTTATGTACTTTAATATCACTTCATATTTTAAGCACCAGTGGCAGTAGAAACAAATATTGTTGAATTGCTATGTAACATACAGTATAAGGACAATATGTTCAGTGGAATTTTTCTGAAATAACCAAATTCTCATATGTCTTAAGTTATTTTTTTCATGTCTACATTTCAGCAACCCCTTGACAACAAATGAGTTATTATTGTAAACCATTAAAGGAAAAGTGGACAAGGAAAATGTGAAAAAACAAAATCTTAAACAAGTACTGGAAATAGGTTATATGTTGAAGTTCCTTTTTTTAATAACTTTCACCTTTGTATTGTGATTACATCCTATCATGCATTCCCAAACATGATTCAAACTAGTGAGAACATAAAATAACAGCAGGAAATTAAGCAGAGCAAACTAAGACGTCGAACAGAGAGGCAAAAAGCAAGTCAAGTCAAGTTCGGAAGCATGCCTGGTACAGTGCGTTGCCGCACCCACTACATAATGAAACAACTTGGGATCCCAGTTTGCATCTCCCCAGGTAGACATGCGGTTCAGTCCCACCCTCCGGAAATGACCCTCTATCTGCCACAGCCAGGTGTTACGTGGACGACCCTTTGGCCTGGTCCAGCCACTGGGGTCCCCAACAATGAGGATCTTACGAGCCGGAACACTTTTGGAGAAACGCGCCACCTGGCCGTAGTGCCATAACTGATGCTCCTTCACAATGCAGGTAATGTACACAAATGCAAACCAACGGCACCCAAGGATTTTCCGGAGAGACACTGTACCAAAGGAGTCCAGTCTTTATCTCAGGTCACTGGATAGCGTCCATGTCTTGCAACTATATAGCAAGACAGGAAGCACCAGGACTCTAAAGACTTGGACCTTCGTCCTTTTGCATAGATATCGGGAGTGCCACACACCCCTTTCCAGCGACCTCATGACCCCCCATGTTCTCCCAATCCGTGTACTAACTTCATAGGAAGAGTCACCAGAGACATGAATGTCACTGCCAAGGTAAGTAAACATCTCAACAAGGTCAACATTCTCTCCGCAAACAGACACACTGCTGATGGTTGTGACCAAGAGGTCATTAAAGGCCTGGATCTTGGTTTTTATCCAGGACACTCGCCAGCCCACACACTCATAATCTTCGCTCATTCTCTCGAGCACCCCATTCAGAGCCTCCATTGACTCCGCGAAGATCACAGCATCGTCAGTAAAGTCAAAATCCGTGAACCTTTCTTCACCAACAGATGCCCCACAGCCACTGGACCACACGACCTTGCCCAAGACCCAGACCATACAAGCACTGAACAGTGTAGGAGCAAGAACACACCCCTGACAAACCCCAGAATCAACTGGGAAAAACACAAAGGTCCTTCCTCCACTCTGCACATCACTCACAGTACCAGTATACAGGCCGGCCATGATATTCAGCAACCTCGAGGGGATCCTGCGAATCCTCAGGATGTCCCACTGGGCAGCTCGATCAACTGAGTCGAACGCTTTGCAAAAATCGACAAAGGCTGCAAAGAAACTCTGCCGATATTCGCGTTTGTGCTCCATGAGAACTTTCAGTGCCAGGATGCAGTCTATGGTAGACTGCTTAGGCGTAAAACCAGACTGTTCCGGTCACTGGTAGGTGAGCAAGTGATCATGGATCCTATTGAGGACAACCTAAACAAGGACCTTACCCGGCACCAAGAGCAGTGTTATCCCCCTGTAGTTGCTGCAACCCAGGTGATCACCCTTCCCTTTCCAGATAAGGATGACAAGTCCCATTTTCCAGTCAGTTGGGATGATGCCAGTCTCCCAAATGCAAGCAAAGATTGCTTGCAATGCCAGGAGGACAACCTTACCACAAGCCTGGAGAAGTTCACCCGAGATACCACAGATCCCTACAGCCTTTCCCCCCCTCAGCTGGTTCAACACCTGTGCAACCTCAGTGAGATTGGGTGGTTCACAGCTAATTAGAGGATCAGCCTCAAGAAGCCGAGTCCACGGTTTGGTTGCAAAAACAAACAAGCAAAAAAATTGAATTAAATCTCATTGTAAAGAAGGCAGCTGATTTTGATTCAGATCATAGACCATATTTAATGAGACTGACAGCTAAGTCTGAATAAGAATATCCCCAAGTATGAGACAAGAGAAAAAGTCTGAATTTGAGTCCGAGACCAGATTTGAACACTAGAGCCCTAAACGTAAGACTGTGGTGGTTGTGATTAGACACTGCACTATCACATTAAAAATAATCAGGATATGTCACTTGCCACTGAGGCATGTGGGTCACAATGGAAGGTGATCAACTGGGATGTTTTAACCTCCTGCTGTACAGTTTAATACTCTGCCATTGTATATCTGCTATACCAGATTGTAATGCAGATGGTCGGTATGCACTCTTCTGTGAATATTTAGAAGTTAGTGAAGAATTGATGCTGATGACCTCTATTAATAAGATAAGGAGTATTGTTGCTTGACGATAAGAATGGATACTGATGACCTCTATCAATAAGATAAGGAGTATTGTTGCTTGACGATAAGAAATTGTCTGTAATGTTAAGCCCTAAAATTATAATCTTCTTCAGAGGTTGTAAGCAAATTACAAAATTGTAGCCCATATTTCTGGCACTAGGTGTTAGTGATGACCGCAAAATATGCCATGCTCCTTACGTTGCCCTATAGCCATGTCTCCATTCAGGTTCATTTAGTAGTCAGGTACTGTAATTTTCCATATAAAATCATTTTAGAAGAAAGTGTTTGTGAGAAGATGTCAATTGGATACATCTATGGAATCATTGGATCCTTACTACCATACAGCTTCCACTCTAACATATAATGCATACTGTATATCTTTATTCAACAAATAACTTTATAAAGCAAATAGAGTACACATCAAATTAACCACCCAAAGTACAATAATCAATTTTCATTTTTCATTTTACAGGTGTGGAAGTTTTATTAGTATGAATTGCTTCTGAGGCAACTGCAAATATTTTACAAAAGTAGGACATTCATTATTGGTATCATCTTAATCTAATCCTGTAGTAAAAGCTTTAAGAAGATTATTTTGGTGCCATAGAAACATTTGCTCTTTCAACATTAATCTGTTTTTTTTTCTTAAATGATAAAGCATGTCCCAAGGGTGCACATCTATATGCCATCAATAGACAAATATAATTTGGATAACCTTGAAATTGCTGCAGATGCGTTGTCCCAAACAAAGGGCATAATTCAGTATACAGTAAGACTTGTAATCAGGATTTCTGAAGCCCATTTCATTACTACAGACAGGATGAAAATGAAATATCATTTTCATCAATAAATCTTACTAACTTCAGTAAATTGAATTTAAAAAATAGAGGACATTAGGGAGACCATGTACAGTGTATTTACTGGACATACTGCATGCCAAGGTAAAATATGAGTACAATTTTGTAACTAATGGTGAGATTGGAAAGTACAGCTTTGCTGCTTCTACACATACCAGCTGCACTTCAGAACAGGTAATCCATCTAAAGCTAAGCATGTTTGTTCAGCACTTGGATGGGAGAACATCTAAGAAAAGCTTGGGTTGTTCCTGGAGGGGGTGTTGGTGAGCCCAGCAGAGGGCGCTTACCCTGTGGTCTGAGTGTGGATCCCAATCACCCAGTGCAGTTTCGGGAGACAGTGCTGTCAAAATGGTGTTATTCTTCAGATAAGACTTAAAACTGACATTCTCACTCTCTGTGGTCATAAAAGATTCTTGGGCATCTTTTGAAAGTAATAGAGCCAATATCCTGGCTAAATTGCCCACCATAGCCTTTTCCATTCTGGCACCCTAATCATCTCCTGTTTCTAATTGGCTATCTCTCTTAACCCTTTATCACCTAAAAGCTAATGTGTGGTGAGCATACCGGAACAAGAATGGCCGCCATCACATCATCCAGGTAGAGGCTGAACACTGAGGGTGGTTGAAATGGCTCTTCACTGTCTACATAAAGTGCTTTGTGTGTCTAGAAAAGCACTATGTGAATTAAATGTAACTATCTTCAAATTTGCAGAAATGCACACTACTTACTTGCTGGAGAGATAATGTCAGACATTTCATGAAACAAAGTTTTTCGAGGTCACCCAGTGGAATAAACCTTAAGTAACATCGATTCCTCTGAATGTATTTGCTAAGTGTGAATATTTTCAGAGTCATTTAAAGTCAAAAGAACACGGTGAAACTTCTTGATTTTGTCATGGAAATATTTTAGACTTCTCACATCCTCTTGTGTATGTCAAAAAGCTTTTACAGCTCAAACCACATTTTGTTTTCTGTCAGATGAAAATGCTTTTTAATCCTTTAATATTTTAGCTTAATTTAAACATAATTATTTTCCACACAATTTTAAGTATTCATTGATTTATTAGTATTATTAAAACATTAGTAAATGAAAGAAAATGTATTATTTAATTCAAATGATTTCATGCTGCCTTTCAAAATTGCTAGTTGTTTTTTAAGTTACGAACGCACTTGATAGCTGAATTCAAAAGGTTATTTAAAGTTTTGAAGTGTACATTATATGCCATATGCAGTTTTAAATCTGATAAAGTTTATTTTAGAGGCACAAGAACTATAGTTTACCCTGGAAGTATTGAACACCAGGCCAGAATAAGCCCTCAGTCAGACGTCAGTCCATTGCAAGGCCCACTTACACACACATACAGTCGCTAACTTAGCATACATGCCGTTGGGAAGTTAGGTGTTTGTTACCTAGAACTCCAAAATGAACTGTAGGTGCTTACCTTGAGAAACAGATTATTATTATTAACTAGCTGAAATACCCAGTGTTGCCTGAGAGGAAAATAAAGTGTTTTTTTTAATTGTTTGAGAAAAATATAATAAAAAATAACACGACTTTAAAAATAAAAATAAATTAACAAACAATGAAGACTCACTAATATGCTTGTCTTGCGGTCTTGTAAATTTTATTAAAAATTAGAACATTAGAACACTCTAGACGAGAACAGGCCATTCAGCCCAACAAAGCTTGCCAGTCCTATCCACTTATTTCTTCCAAAAAAACATTAAGTCGAGTTTTGAAAGTCCCTAACGTCTTACTGTCTACCACACTACTTGGTAGCTTATTCCAAGTGTCTATCATTCTTTGTGTAAAGAAAAACTTCCCAATGTTTGTGCTAAATTTACCCTTAACAAGTTTCCAACTGTGTCCCTGTGTTCTTGTTGAACTCATTTTAAAATAACAGTCTTGATCCACTGTACTAATTCACTTCATAATTTTAAACACTTCAATCATGTCACCTCTTAAACTTCTTTTGCTTAAACTGTAAAGGCTCAGCTCTTTTAATCTTTCCTCCTAATTCAACCCCTGTAGCCCTGGAATCAGCCTAGCCGCTCTTCTCTGGATCTTTTCTAGTGCTGCTATGTCCTTTTTTGTAGCCTGGAGACCAAAACTGCACAAAGTACTCAAGATGAGGCCTCACCAGTGCATTATAAAGGTTGAGCAGAGCCTCCTTGGACTTGTACTCCACACACCAGGACGCTATATAACCTAACATTCTGTTAGCCTTCTTAATGGCTTCTGAACACTGTTGGGAAGTCGATAGCTTATAGTGCACTATGCCTCCTAAATCCTTCTCATAAGGTGTACTCTTGATTTTTCGACCGCCCATTGTGTATTCAAACCTAACATTTTTACTTCCTATGTGTAATACTTTACATTTACTGACGTTAAATTTCATCTGCTAATCCACCTATCTTGGTATCATCTGCAAATTTAACCAGCTTGTTACTTATATTCCTATCTAAATCATTTATATATATTAAAAATAGCAGCAGCCCTAGCACTGACCCCTGTATATATGTCACCAATTGATGCTCGAAACCAGCCAACTCTATTTAATTCCAAAAGCAACAGGCGCGCAGTGGTGATCAAACACACAGAATGCTGGCAGTCACCTCCAGTTCGCCCTGTGGTGGCCATTAACTGGGTGATAACATGCATACAAGGCCGGAAGATCATCCCTCTCCCTACCCGGGGGGGGGGGGGGGGGCTTTAGGGTTAATTTTAGTCGACCAATGAGAAACATGTGTACCAATTTTCATGAAAATCGCTCCAGCCGTTCAGAAGTGATGCTGGAACATACATACACACATACATTGACTTATACATATATATACAGATTTGAAAAAATGTAAAAAAAAATTAGTAAGAAACCAGATAAAATGTGGGTTCCCTGATGCACCATAATAGTATTTGCATTATTTTAAAATAAATTCTTGTGGCATTTAATGTGATGTTTAAACATAAACTACATGTTCCTGATCATTATTCTTCATCATTACTTGACCACTTAATATTCATATATTGAGTTGTGTTTTGTAATACTTACTCATATACAAAGGGAAAAGCAAATTCACATCTGTCCTGTTATTAATTTGATTTGATTTACAATGCAGTTGTCTTTGAGAGATGATGGTAAACCTTTGGTTAAGGTGGAGATGACTTGTTTTCGAATTTAATGTCATTCAATGCCATTCTCTCACCCACCTAATCCAGACCAGAGTCACTGCAGGGGCTGGTGCCTATCCCAGCTAGTATACAGCACAAGGAATCCTGGATAGGGTGCCAGTCTAGTGCAGGGCTAACACATACACACCCACCCACTAGGACCAATTTAGTGTCATCAATTCACCGAACCTGCAAGTCTTTAGGCATGGGGAAAAATCCAGAGCACCCAGAGGAAACCCACTCAGACAAAAGCAGAACATGTAAACTCCATGCCAGGAGGATCCAGAACACAAACTCTGCTCTCCTTATTGTGAGGCAGCAGTGCTACCACTACACCATTATGATGCCCTGAACTTAATTTATTTGAAATAAATAATACAGTAAAAATATATCTTTCTATACATAATTCTAAAATGTTTAGCCTATAAATATATTAGTTGGATCCATCCATTTTCTAAACTCACTTTTTCCCTTGCTTGGTTGTGGGAAGCTGTAAACTCTAGAAATTGTAATAAGTGTAAACTAAGAACCAGCCATATACTTCATTCACACAGCCTTGACCAGTTTATATACACAGTATACATAATGAACATATAATGAATTTTTTTCATTAATGGATTTTTATTTTATTTATGTGCATTAAGAAAAAAAAAATAAAAGTTGATTCTACAGGGAAAATTTTTAAAGAGTAAAACATGCATTTGACTCTTTATTAGGTGTATATGAAATCCTAATGCAGCTCTTTTATAGTCTCTGTATTTATATATCTATATGAACATTATATATTAGTATATAAATTTCATGTTTTCAAACTGGGAGGCAGAAAGGACAATATATACCCTTCCCTAGGTGGAGAAAGGTCAAATAAGCTTTGCAAACAGTCGCATGTACAACGAGAGAGATGAACTGATTATTTTAGACCAGGGTGTTTCTGCTATGAAACTAATGAAGCTTAAGCTTCAGGTTCCTAATCCCGGAGGGGCCTCAGAAGCGACTTTAGTCCGCATTGCTTAAAAACTTTGGGTGTCTACTGTATGAGAAGGATTTTAAAAATAATAATAATATTAATAATATAATGTAATTAAAACATAATAATAGTTAAAATATAATTTAAAAGGTTACCCTGTTGAAGAAGATAACAGTGGTTACGCAGACCTCATCGTTGGTTGTGATGGGGCCCCCATAACAGTTCAAGCTTCAGGGCCTCAAAAATGTATCTCCGCCACTCTTTTAGAGTGAGAGCAGAAATTGGACACCATACTGGGAACATAATGTACAGGTGGGAAAACATATAAGTTTTAAAGAACAGGTTGAATTACACTTTGAAGCTGCAGTTCTACATACTGTACTGACTTATATTCCATTCATCCATCCCTCCAAGTGTACTTTCCTTATTGAGGTCTCACAAAATGGGAAAGTGTTTATCCTGTCAAATATAGAAATTAAGGATTGAAATCTTTTTTACATTATAGATAGCAGCTTGCTAGGTGGACCATGGGAGCCCCATAAGGGGCAGATGTTTGGAAATAAAGGCAGCCAGCCGTATTGTCTGCAATAGCAAAAAACTTTTAGGATGATTAAACATACACACTTTAGTTTAGGTATACGTATACCAGCTTTTAGAAAAGTTACCCTTCTGTGTTGGGTTTGCTCCCTTCATTGTATCCAAATACTGACAAGTACTGCAAAAAGTGCAGATGCAGGTACAAATATTGAATGCAAAAGGGGAACAACTCCTTAAGCGCTATATTTACTTGTCTGGTCATTTCTATGAAACATGAGCAGACAAGTGGATTTGGCACACAAGTATTTTCACCCCTTTAGAATTTTGTTTTCCAGCTTTTGGCGAAGAGTGAATCAAAACACAAATGGTAAACAAAATGTAAACATTTAAAGCTTTGACAAAATACAGATATGCCTGCATTAGAATAAGAAAGTAACTTAAGTAACTAAGCAATGAAATCAATTAAAATTAAGAATGAGTGTCTGATTATGAAATTGGTTTTAAAAAAAAATCTAAAACCAAAGGTGCTCCTCAGGACTGAACATGGGGACCACTAAGCTAAATGATCACAAGCATCCGATATAAATCAGTCCAGGAGCATTTCATTAACAGTATGACTGTTTTAAACTGGACATGTTCTTGTCATGTTTTTATTTATTTATATATTCATGTACTTCATTAGGTGATGATTCAAACTGATTTATTAAAAAAAGCTGTAATTTATGAAAAATAATATGCATTAAAAATTGATTGACTAACTGTATTATGAATCAAATCAAAATTATTGTTATATTCTGCTGTTAAGTATTTCAAGCATATATAAAAATATATGTGGCTATGGTTAAAAAATTTGAAACACTTACCTAAAGCCACAAACAAAGACACCCTTTAAACTGAGGGTGCCCAATTCTAGCCCTGTGCCGCTGCAGTTGCTGCTGGATTTCATTCCAATGACACTAGTGTGTATAATTTGACTTACATTTTTGGCTTAATCTAATTGCCTATATTTCTGCATGTGGAATCTACAGTATGTAATCCTTTAACTAGCAAGCACTTTGTTGTATTATCTCTTAGTGGCCTACTTAGCCTGTTCTTTTAACAGCAACTTTTTTTTTTGGTAAAATTAATTTAAAAAAAGACAATGCAATGATAAATAATAATAATTCATTTCTAATGTGGAACACAAAGTAGTGATTTGCACCTGTTTTCTAGTTTTAATTAATTCACAGTTAAGAAATGATTTAACAAGCACATGGATCATCCAGAATAAAACTATGAATGAAATGTATTAAAATTACATATTAATTTTATACCCTTTTTTATTTGAAACCTAATCACATTTTATTAATTTATGTATAATATTTTAGGATTTATACTTATGTATATGGTGAGTATGTGTAATATACAGTATGAAAGGACTGTATGAATATGTAATGGAAAGCTGTTAGTATTTGTTAGTATATAAATGATTATTATTTCTTTTGAACTGGTAATTATAGTTTTAATATCCTAAATTATATAATGTAGTGGTATAATTACATAGTTTTTGAGGGAAATCATTTTAAATATGCTTGGAAATTTCACATAATAGTTAATGAAATTTATTTCCACAAGGTTTTTATAATAGCTGCTGATTTTAAAATTGATTGCAATGAAAATCTGCAAAATCTCCAGGGAAAGTATTTAGCTAAGTGCATTTGTTTATAAATATTGTGTACTTTGAATTAACCCACTAAACAGGTATTTTCCTGATGACTGCAATTCAAAAAATCCATGAAAGAATTTAGAACTTAACTTGTGTGCGTTAAAAAACTGACTGCCATAGATAGATAGATAGATAGATAGATAGATAGATAGATAGATAGATA
>JANRMT010028174.1:67657924-67688404 GCA_026402145.1 Polypterus bichir lapradei
ATAGATAGATAGATAGATAGATAGATAGATAGATAGATAGATAGATAGATAGATAGAACTTTATTATTCCTGGGGGGTAAAATTTAATTATGTAGCATATTTCAGCATTAGCCAGCATTTGTATTTCCACATGTGTATAAATGTATATAATATGTATGGAAGAACTATTCAAGCATTAAATGAAAAGCCACTTGTATGGATTATTAATACATCTCATCTTCCAGTTAAACAGTATTTTAAATCTCTAATATATAATACTACAGTCAGTTTTTATTATGCTTATAGTATATAGTTAAAAAATATTCTGTAGTTATATATATTACATCATTTTAAGTCTGTCATGGAATTTCTGGTAATATTTATTGAAATTGAATTTGACCGTTGGTTCTAAAACAGTGGCTAATTAAAAAATTGATTGTAGAGAAAACCTGCTGTTATTGAAGTCCTTTCTGGATGGAAATTGGGAATATCTGTGTAGATTAATGAATATTTTTTTAACTATAACATAAAGTTAGAAATTTAGCTCCCTTAATGGATATTTTTCATAGAGAATGCATTTCAAATTATTCATGGAAAGATGTTTTTAAAAAATGATACTATAGGTGAAAAGACTGACCAAAAGAAGAAGAATGTAGCTTTGTTTCAATATAAATTGAATTATGTACAATATACAGAGAGTAACAAAAATTATTAACTTATTGAGTGATTACAATCAGATTCTTCAGATCTTTGAGTTAAACTGGTTTTCCTTCCACCAGTGTTAATTGCTTTAGCAGAACTGGATAAAATATAGTAAAGTACAAAGCACAGGATTAACATAGCAAAAATGATCATTTCTTCAAGAATTCAACAACAATTATAAAAGTCTCGAGTAAAACATTTTTCTTCACTCTGTACAGACAGTAAGCTTTTCTTAATTTCAAACAGCATTATGAATGAAGTGACAAGTAAGCATGGCTTCTGAATTGATTTCATCCTACCTGATGCTGTTTCAATATGCAGCAAACAGAGAAACAAAGGAACATAAAGAATGTTAAGAGCCATCCCTCCGTAGAAAGCAAAGAGCAAAATCAGTCACTCTAGAAGGTACTTCAGACATAACACCTGCTTCCTGCGTGTTACTTGAGAGGGAGTGGTTCATCTGAAGAGTTTTCAGAGTTAAAGTGCAGAAAAACAGATTGTCTTCTTTGGCTTCTTCTCTTTTAATTGCTTGCCTTCCACTGCAAGTGCCACACATTTGATCAAATACTCTCATATTCATATGTGTGTATGTGAGTATTTTTATAGTATTTGTGTATGTTGACCCAACATTTTAGTAATGACCTGTTTTGTGATTTTTATTGGACTGACTGCATCTTGGATTCTGTTAAATATTTTACATTTATGCCTATGTATAACAGAATGAGCTTATTTTTCTATTGTACATTTTTGCTTTTTCTTGTATTGTAAATTGTTGTAAAGGTTCTCTGGTGGTACTAAGGACATGTGCCAAAAGTAAATTTGATTTAATTATAACTTTTTAACTTAGATTGTAGAGAATATTTGTCAGTCATCCCAAGCTGTACAAATGCGCATCTCTGATCGTCTTACTGTAAGAAGTCTTCCAAAAAAGAGTGGCATGGTTCCTGTCGGGATCTGAATTATAAGTGAATGGCAAAAGGTTGGAATTGCATCTGAGAATGTGGAGAGGACTAGTAAAAATGATGACGATTCTATTATTATTTTTATTGTACATTTGTCTAATGAATTTAATTGGAGGAAATTATAACAACAAGATAGAGTGCATTTATTAACATTCTTATTTAGCAATTTGGAATACAAGCAGGTTAAATGAATTTCTCAGGTTCCCACAGTGAATCAGCAGTTCAATGCCTTGCCCACTACAAAACACCTTCTGCCTAACATTATTTTTATTTCAATGGGTTCATGTAGATGTAGAGCAAATTAACAATGAAAAAGGCCGACTTTCATCACACAGACAGCGGTTAACCTGTGGCGAAACCAAGAATGTCTGAAGAAGATGGTGCACCTGGCGGTCAAGTCAGACCATCAGTGAGAAACTTTTGCCCTGGCACTCACTATATTCTCCATTAGCCAATTCATCATCATTGGTGCTTAGGCCTTTGATGGTAGTGTCAACAGCAAATTGATTGACCACACAGGTTTGGGTGGGTGGTGATAGGGTCTGTGTTCAGGATTGTTCTTGAGGAAGCAATGCTGCCAGTCCACACATGATTAGCTACATATTAAACAGGTAAACATTCCTCAGTTTCTGGAAGCTGAGTACAGTTCCCAGCTCAGTCAATGTATATATGAAGGTTTTCATATTTGCTGTGTGTTTCTTTGTTGTTTTGGGTAGTACTTGCCCATATCGCATATGAGGTTGACCGTTGTCTCTAATTTGACTCAGTATAAGTGCTACTTGTATGCAAGTATGCCTGAGTTTGCATCCCCTCAAGGTCCTGTTGTCTTGTGTCTTATGGATTGATAGATGGATGAATGGAAAATGCATTTTTCAAAATGCCTCCTCTTTCAACAGTTATGTTTTTTTAAAGCAAAGGTTTATAGAAATTGTTAGCTTTAACTATTTTTTCAGGTTTCTAAATGTATTGTAATTGTAAAGATAAAAATATTCTGGGGATAATTACAACTGGGCTTCCAGTAGTTACTCTGTTGTCTACAGCTGATCCTGACTAACACAGTAGAGAGATTTTTTCTGCTTACAATTTTTTTAGTTTTTCAGTTGTAGCTGTAGGAAAAATAAAACAAAGACCACAAACTGGCTGCAGACACACAAACAGAGACGGTGAGGATGTGGTTCACACCTTCACACGCATTGTACCAGCTAGCACAAACAAAATGTGAGATGTCATTAAGATTAAACTTACAGCTTTTCTCAGTACAGCCATTGCAGTCATGTCGACAGTTCTCAAAGCAAGTACTGAGTGGCTGGAACACAAAAACTGATAACATTGCAAAGCCTTTAATGAAATGAAATGATATAAAATAGAAATACATATTCAAACTACATTTATAGCACTAACTTTGAGTCTGATCCCAGCAAAATACCCCCAAAGCTGTCATATAATAGAATATGTGGATAAATGGATGGACAAATAACACCAGCAGTGAATTACATCATGCCTGAAGAAGAACTTGAAAGCATGCATGTTGTAATGTTTCTAGTTAGCCAATAAAAAGTGTCATTTTGCTTAACTTCTTACTATATCCATAATGGCTAACACGGTACAACACCCTAGTACTACCAGTAGTGAAGTAATGATCTCTCATTTAGTGTCAAAAAGCTATTAAAAAAAAGGTCTGAAAATCATCAGTCCAATTGCATATATTGTCATATACTTTATATATACAGTATATATGCATGTGTATTATTTTTATTTTATTTCTTTTTTATATTGCATGAAAATGTTAACAAACCTGTTGACACTTAAACAGGTGCAGTTTCTTGCCCTAATTTTCTAGCTTTGAATGCTGCTGCTGTATGCCTGCTGCTCTGCGTACCAGAGAAGTGTGGCTTAGCCAAGACCAGCTGCCAGTACAGTTTCACAAACCAGGGGGCAAACAGGCTTATCCAACCAGTGCTGTGTGAGGTATATGAAAAGATGTTCTTAGGCTGATACAGAGGCTGATAATTTAGTTTCAAAATGTCAATTAAGTAAAATTCATATGATGGGATGCTATAGTTAACAGCCCTGCCTGACAGATTTAGTGTCTTGGATTTAATTCCTGCTTATGTTTGTTGTCTGTATGGAATTTTGCACATACTTTCTTTCTCTGTGTGGTGTTTCTCCTTGGATATGCTGCTTTTTCTGCCAAGGAGAGAAGGAGAATGGCTCAATTTGAGTGTGAATGTGTGTGTGAGTGGACCTACAATTGACTGCTGCCCTTTCCATACCTGTTTCATAGCTTGTAGCCAAGGCCGGCGTGTAGGCTGCATTAAATGGGCTCAAGAAGAATACAGTAAACCCTCGTTTATCGCGGTTAATCCGTTCCAGACTCTACCACGATAAATGAATTTCCGCGAAGTAGGATTCTTTATTTATAAATCTAATATTTTCGCAGTTAGAGCATAGAGAACCTGTTTACTACCTTCTAAATATGTTTTTTAACATTATTAGAGCCCTCTAGACATGAAATAACACCCTTTAGTCAAAAGTTTAAACTGCTCCATGACAAGACAGAGATGACAGTTCTTTCTCACAATTAAAAGAATGCAAACATATCTTCCTTTTCAAAGGAGTGCGCTTCAGGAGCAGAGAATGTGAAAGAGAGAGAGAGAGACAGAGGGAGAGAGAAAAGAAAACAATCAAAAATCAATACGTGCTGTTGGGCTTTTAAGTATGCGAAGCACCGCGATAAAGTGGCTGCAAGTAAGGGAGCAATGTGAAGGTAGTCTTTCAGCATTTTTTAGAGGAGCGTCCATATCCTCTAGGCAAACAGCCCCTCTGCTCAAACCCTCTCCGTCAGGAGCAGAGAATGTCAAAGAGAGTGAATGAGACAGAGAAAAGCAAACAATCAAAAATTAATACGTGATGTTAGAGCTTTTTAAGTGTGCGAAGCACCGCGCAGGAAGCATATCGTATATCATTGAGGAGTTTTATTTAATACGTAATACATGCTCTGATTGGGTAGCTTCTCAGCTATCCGCCAATAGTGTCCCTTGTATGAAATCAACTGGGCAAACCAACTGAGGAAGCATGTACAATAAATTAAAAGACTCATTGTCCGCAGAAATCCGCGAACCAGCGAAAAATCCGTGATATATATTTAGATATGCTTACATTTAAAATCCGCGATGGAGTGAAGCCGTGAAAGTCAAAGCGCGATATAGCGAGGGATCACTGTATGTTAAAATTCTATGGAATCTGACTACCACTATTTGTGTACTACCACTGTTCAAACAGAACATGTGAATTGTAGTAGAATATTTCTAAAATTTTCAAGCCATCAGTCCACTTTCTAATTTTCTGCTAACTGGTGCTTCTGCCATTTTTTTATGCTGAGGATATCATGAAGTAATACACACACGATAGCCTGTTTCAAGTTTTTTTCAGGACTTTTCTTTTTCAAGCTACCAGGAAATTCTTCTTGAACTTTCTTCATTCACTGTCTTCAGCCTTATTCTTTCAATATGGCCACAGTAATGTCAAAGCAGAGGGTTGGGATGGGTTGGTTTGGTGGAGTATAGCAATAGCTTTCATTTGTAAGATATGCTTGGCACAGATGTTTTACAACCAATTTCACATGGAGAAGACATGTAAGGGGGTTGACTGTGAAAAGGGTTCACTGTCAATATTCTCAGCTGGTAACCATGTGAGCTTTACTAAGGATGTAGTAGTCTGCCAGAATTACAATGTCTCTCTTCTTCAATAGTTATCAATCACTAAGTTCACTTGTTTAATTCAGGATCATGGGGAACCAGAGACCATCCTAGCAGCACTGGGTGCAAGGCAGGGTCCAAAAATAGATGGGGTGCCAGTTCATCATAAGAAGATATCCAGTTAGGTCCTGCCTGTTTACCTTTCATTCATATCATCTGACTGCAGGACGACAAGCAGGATTACCCACAGGAAAAAATCAGCAGGAGAAAACTCTGTGTTGTCCGGGCAGAGATGAAGAATTAGAACCTCTGAAGGCATAAGGCGGAAATCACTATCTTCTGTAATATACAGTACATACACTGATTTGTTGAGTTAAAAAACTGAATGATTCACCCTTAGACTTTCTCTGTAACTAGTTTGTTATAAATCTGATTTTTTCGCTCTTAAAATTGCAATTTCCTAACCACTTCCTGAAATGAAAGCAATTGTATATACAGGTATTATATTGATTGGTTATGTGTTCTATAGTGGTATTTACAATTTGTTAAATCCAAAAAAAGTAAAATAGATGATTCCAAACATTTCAATGTATTGGGTGACACTTTACTTAAAAAATATGGAGATATCTTCTATTCAGGGGTAAGATAATCCAATGAATAGAAAAAAAATGCATGCTACTGCATCCCTAGAAATTAATATACATTTATCGCTTCTAAGGACAAGACATAATCCACTGCACCCCAAAAATAATCCACATAACTGATAGGTAAGAATTGCCAGGGACCCCACAATAAGATATTATCCTGATGCTTGTATCACAATATGATAATATTGCATTTTTATGTTTTAAAATATTATGGTTTGTTATACAGTTCTGCATTATATTACAATTTATTATTACTTTTTTTATTTGACTGAATTTCAAATCATATCCCTCATAAAGGGAGAATAAGAAAATCTCTAGCTTTACCTTATGCAACTTTAATCTTTTTTAATTTTGGAAACAGATTGCCTAAATTTAGCTCTGAGTGAGTCCTTGAGAGATATACCCTTATGTCTGAACTAGGCCTGCCAACAAATAATTAAGATTAGAATGTTTAAAATATTTTTGAATAAATACTCCTAAGAAATATGCTGAATACTATTCAGGTCTCACATATGAAAAAGTTCCATGTTAATCACTATATGAAACAACGCAGGTGCTGAAATCCTACTCTGGTACTATAAAATATACAGTACATTAACTATGAAGAATGCTGTCACTTAGGATATGTCTATCTTAAGTAGCATTTTCACTCTTCAAATAAACGCCATATAACCTTGTACTTCTCATCAACATCATACATACAGAACAGACACTTTTCAAGACACATATGAACTTAGACACTGTGTGTCAAAAACTGCTGCAGCTTATTATGTTACAGCCAGGTTAGTTACCTGGCTGATGTTTATTTTCTGTTATTCTGTTGCTTTTCATTTGTTTTTATCATGTAATTTTTATTAATATTGGTATGTTTTATTTAGTATTTATGCATTATGCGTGTAGTTTTGAATACATTCCTTATTTTCTCTGAGTGGAAGAAACAGGGCTACCTTTATGTCACTGCTGAGGGACCCTCCTTCAACCTATATATTTCAGACTGAAGAACGAGTCTCTCAGAGATTCTTTGAGGTCGGTAGAGAAAATATCTTTACAAGTACTGGATTATTTTCCTGTTTAATGTGGACTCTTGCTTGGTTTTTCGGTTTCTGATTCATGGATTATGGACTGGACTTGTCTGCCTCAAGATTTCTGGTGACAGGTGATTTAGCTTTCCTGTTTTTACAGGTTGTGGGAAAGAGCAAATACAAACTGATGAGAAGATGCCTCATGCCTTTTCCAAGCTGAACATTTTCAGCATTGTAGTAATAGCAATTTGTGCCATGCTGTTTACCGTCACTAAGGTAATACCTCACTCCATGCAGGCAAGTGATAATGAATGTGTGGTCCTCCAATTTATTAATTTGCTGTGAAAATCTCCACCCCCTTTCTCACATTCCCCTAATATAGAGTGTGCTGTCCTTCCTTGGCAGAATGATATCTACCCAATCAACAACTCCACACAGCATCTTTATAGACTTTGTGTCATAAATCTGTTTATCTTTTTTTAAGATAAAATAGAACTATAAATTGCCAGCTTCTTCTGTGTTAGATGTTTGTCTGTCTTGTCTGGTTTGCATCTTACCTTCCATGTTGGTATGTATGCAGTTGTCATGCTTCTATTATCTTTCTGCTTGTCAATAAATTGTATTATTCTGTTTCTTAAAATGAGTGTTCTTCAGTTACCTAGATGTAAGTCTAATGTCTGGGATTCCCTCATACAGAGAAAATAGAAAACCTACCAAATTAATTAAATAATTATTAGCATCACTGAAGGTAAAACAGGTAATTAGTTAAATTAGTTATTAATTTATCTTTCCCTACACTTTCATAAACATCCTAGTTTGCGGATAACCTCTAAATTACTTTGTGCATTGTTCTATTCTTATTTTGTCTTAGGCATCAACCTTTTGACTTTTTTTTTGGGTTTGTATTGGGTTTCAGTAAAAGATTAGTCTGATTTTTGGCTACGTCTTATTCCCTGGTCCATCTAAATTAAATGAGTACAACAGCAGTATAACCCTTTCTTGGTGTTGATCATTTTCACCATCTTACTTAAATTTGTCTAGTGTATGTTTAACTTGGTGTTTTTTTAATTTCTCCTCATTCTATTGCTCTTTTTGGTTTTCTGTGTTTTTGATGCAATTACTACTGGCAGGTGTTCATGGATAGCTAGGGACATGGCTAACTGAGAGGCCTATTTAGGACATCTGATGGTTGTTAGCCTTTTCACGTGGTATTTAGCTAGTGTATGCTGCTGTATTCTTCAGCTCATTTTGTGCTTCTGTTACTAAAGTTTTAAATAACTTTTAAATCTTTCTATGTTCTAAATGTTGAATTTTAGTTGTTTGAATTTGGCTATTGACTTGAAGCTTGTATATGCTTATTTCCTCTTTCAATAGTTTCAAATGATTTAATTTGTTTTTTTTATTTCTTGAATTCATTAAATAAAACTACTTTAATTAAGTGTTAAATTTGGGGAGGATTTTTGCAGTTTTGTGCAACTCATTTAAGCCATATCATGACACTAATAATTAGTCAGTCTATTGCCTTGCACCTCCAAAATCAATGTTTATTTTTGATTTTCTTAAGTATTTCCTTTATGTAGCCTAACTAAATTATGTTCTTGCCAAAACTCTTTTAATGAAAGGCTGGTTGTCTAATTAGAGGAACTAATAGCCTTCTGATGTCAACTGAACCCTTACTATATTAAGCCTTGAGGCATACTGTGCATGATGGAGAAGTGACAATACTGCTGCTTCACAACAAGGAGGCTGGGGTAAATGTCCTGGGCCCTCTCTGTGTGAAGTGCTCCAGTTTCCTCCCATAGTCCAAAGACATGCATGTTAAGTGAATTGCTGATGTTAAATTTTTTATGTTTGTATGCATGTCTGTCTGTCAGTGTGTGTTCACCCTGCTTTGGACTGACACCCTCTTCAGGAACTGTTCCTGCCTTGTGTCCTGCACTTGTTGGGATAGGTGCCATCTTCCTCACAGGATAAAGGGGGTTTAGAAAATGGATAGGTGGATGACTTACCATACATTAGTACTTTTTAAAGATTCACGACCATAACGTTTCTTTGATTTGAACCCTATTGTTTTCTTTTAAATTTCAATATATCAGTCTATGATTTTTGACCTTTGGCATATCCTTAATGCTACCTTAGAGTACTTGATTTTCCAGTGGATTCAGAAAGTATTCAGATGACTTCACTCTCTACAACCTTTCTGAAGACAGGCTATTAATTCAGTACTTTGTAAAAGCCACATTGGCAGCACTTACAACTTTAAGTCTTCTTGGCTATGTTTGTACAAACTTTGTTCACCAGGATGTGGGCAGTTTATCCCATTCTTCATGGCAGATCCTCTCAAACTCCATTAGATTGGATGGAAAGCAGCCATCTTTAGGTCTCTTCACAGAAGTTCTCTGGGCTTAAGTCTGGACTTTGGTTGGGCCACTGAAAGATAGTGACAGTCACTCCAGCGTCGTCTTGGCTGTATGTTTTGGGTCATTGTCATGCTGAAAGGTGAACTGTCACCACAGTCTGAGGTTGTGTGTATTCTGGAGCAGATTTTCTTCCTGCTCCTATCACTGAGAAGCACACCCACAGCATGATGATGTCACCACCATGCTTCACTGTAATGATGGTATCAGGCAGGTCATGAGCAGTGTGTGGTCTTTGCCAGACACAGTACTTGAAGCTCTGGCCAAAAACTTCAATTTTTGTTTCACTAGTCTCTCAGAGTCCTTTCAATGCCATTTGGCAAACTTCAAGTGGGCAGTCATGTATCATTTACTCAAGAGTAGCTTCTGTCTAGCCGCTCTACCATAAATGCTTCATTGATGGAGTATGGCTGAGATGATTGTCCTTCTGACAGGCTTTCCCATCTCAGCAGTGAACTTCTGTTAAAGTGACCATTTGATTCCTGGTCGCTGTCCAGACTGTGGTCCTTCTTGCTCAGTTACCTCATATATAATAGTGAGTGCCATTCTAAACAATATTCAGTCAATTCATTTTGCCACAGATGAACTTCAGCCAAGTTCTAGACACATCTCAGGGATAACTGAAGCAAACATGACACACCAAACCAGTTTGAAGTACCACATCAAAGACTGTGAATACTTGCATGAAGAGAGATTTCAGTTTTTAATAATCTTGCAAACCTTTCTGAAGACATGTTTTCATTTTGTCAATATAGGTTATTAAATATAGACTGATGGGCAAAAAAAGCAAATGTATCCATTTAAAATTAAATCTACAGTACAATAACAGGTGAAGAAATTGAAGGGGTCTGAATAGTTTCCAAATCCACTGCATTTACATTGAATGCATTTCTTTGTACATTTTGGCATCCTGATTACTTTAAACAGTTTGTTTCAGTAGTTGTAAGAATTACAGTATATTCACTACATACTCAAAATTGAAGCCTTATTGATTTCCAATAATAAAATCCTGTGTGGGTTAAGCCGCTGCTCAGTGGTATCCATGAGACAGACACATTGTAACAATTCAGTATATTGATGTTGTGGAAGATAGGGGGCGTCACTGAACCCCAAACCCTGGACACAACTGTCACAAATACAGTCACAGGTTCAAATATAATGATTTTATTTCATCCAAGTACCTTTAAACAGTACTGTATATACAGGGATTTTGAATCCTGCCTCTTTCTTGTCTTTCTCCCCACTCCTTGTCCTCCACACAAGTGTTGTTTGCCATCTCTTGACTCCTACTCTCCAAAATGAGATGTACTTCCAGTGCCTGGGCAGTCTGGAGGAGATAATTCCAGGTCAGGTGGAAGTTTAATAAAGTAGTGAGAGTCCATCCCTGTAGCTCCCCCTGGCAGCACCCAAAACACCAACCATGGTTATCTCATGGAACTACAATTCTCAGCCTGCCACATGGTCTGGAAATGGGAGCAGTGACACATGGATGCTGCCCTCTAGCATGTCGGAGGAGTATATATTCTGAACAGGCTAACTCCCCCAGTCCTTGCATTATTATGGCTATTCTCCTGGATTGAATGCTGGACAATCCCATACATCACTTACAATGGATATTTCCTAAACTGATCCAAATTTACATGTGATTAATAAACCGTCTGTAATAGTATTAATGTAATATTCATTCTCATCCACTCTCATCAAAAAATGAAATAGTAATACTTTTATTTTTTTAAGTGCACCACACCACACCATTTGTTAAACCCACTGGAGGCTGGAGGCTATCCCAGCAAGTGTAGGGCACAAGGTAGGAGCAATCCCTAGACAGGGTGCCAATTTAAAATGTTAACTTATTTGTATGATTAAAAACCCATTTGACTTATCAGTTTGATTTTATTTCAGTAAACCCCTTTTCACAGTATAACTAATACCATTTCATTTACTGTACTGCAGGAGGACAGTAAAACATGCCAACTATTTCTTGAATTATACTGACTCCTAGTGGCAGAGATTCTATATATAACAGACCCAGTAGTTATCTTTCTGCATTGTTTATCTGTTTATGACATTTTTAAAAACTCTATGATCATCTAAGCCAGAGTTCTTCCCTGCAACATCAGGAATTGAATGGACATCAGTCTATTGTAAAGGGCATTCGGACAACCATTTCAATGAACATTCTGTATTATGTGAGCCTTTGAGAGGAAGTTACACTTGCACAAACATAGGGAAAATGTTCAAGCTCCTTATAAGCAGTGATCAGGCTAGGAACTGAACTCAGGTCTCTTATACTTTATGGCAAGCAATTTAATACCAGCAATTTAACATTTTCTTTTTTGTGGCTATAAAAAAAACACTTATAAACTGTATGATGGCTCAGCTGATAGCACACCTTTCTGCACATTCAGAACCAGGTCTGACAAGTTTCCCCCTTAAACAGAAATACTTAGCAAAACTTATTTTTATATATTTATACTCATTTTTAATGTTTGTATTTTGCATAATAACAAAACTGACATATTTTGGATGCACACACCTTTGTATTCTACAAAGTTAAAGTTAGGAACTCTGGAAGTTGAGGTGTTTGGTTGTTAACTCTTCATTTCTTTTTATCTATAGACCTGAGATCTATAGAGGTGACATGCTGGAAGACCTCCGATGCTACTTCTTCCTTGGGGTCAGAAGACCTGACCAATCCTTCTGCTCTGATATTTAAAAACACACAAGGCCAGACATTGGTGTTCAGTAATGAAAGACACAGAGCTCCAGTTCAGAAGTGCCTTCTCATGACTTAATTTCTTTTGCACATTAAATAATGCACCCTGTGAAGACAGCCCACCCCTCATCTTAATTTTGTTGATCTTATTACACATTATAAGAATGAATAGAATAAAAATGACTATTTGTTGAAAAATGACAAGTCCTGGATGGCAATGTGCTGTGATTTTCATTGCATGACTGCTGCAGAGTTTCACTTCTCTGACTTGTCAGATTTGGCTCTTCTAATGATAAGCTCAGTGGTTTAACATCTGACTGGGTATACTGTATGTGTGTCTTCTACCCCGTAATATCATGGATCAGCCTTGGGGCAGTTTTACCTCATCCAAGGTAAAGTGCGTGGTTTGTTGGCTCTGAGGCTAGGGATCTGCTGTCCTCATTTGCCCAGCTCATCCTCGAGTATGTTATTGACAGTTCCAGGTTTATGTGGTTCCTGGGAGCAACCAAGGATTGTGGAGCCGACTTGGACCATCTCAAGGCGTTTCGGTATATAGTGTTAGGGTTCCACTATTGATTGTATGCATCCCAGTATACAGAGTTAAGAATAATTTATGTCCGAAACAGCACCTTATTCTATCAGCCTCATTAACTCTGTACTGTAGGAAATGAGAGCCAGTCAGTCATTTTCCAACTACCCGCTATATCCTAACACAGGGTCAATTTTAGGATCGCCAATGCACCTAACCTGCATGTCTTTGGACTGTGGGAGGAAACCAGAGCACCCAGAGAAAACCCATGCAGACACGGGGAGAACATGCAATCCCAGCGAACCCAGATCTCCTTACTGCAAGGCAGCAATGCTACCACTGCACCACCTGCTGCCCATGAAATGAGAGTGAGCGTCATAATTTACAATACTCTAAATCAATCATTTCTAACCAGTCAGAATAATAGTGTCTCCTATTAAAGCTACAGTTAGAAACTTAGCACATACTAAAGCTAAAATACTAGCCCACCTTTTTAACATTTCTGTTATATGCCACTTTTTAAGCAATTCCACAAGCCTCATTTTAAGATATAATGTATTTGATTCTTCAATAGAGTAAAAATGAGACGGCTCACTTTTATATAAAATGTTTGAACTCTTTGGACGGTTGATGTGTGACATAATGTCCATTAAAATAAATAAAAATTGAGTAACTATTGTTTATCAACAAAATTTTATTTCTTTCATCATCTTGAAATCGCACAGGATTAAATAGCTCCACAGTGTGATTATGGTATGGGAACAAAGGTGAAAACTGAAGAAGCTGATGGATAAAACTTTTTCATTCAAAGGATAATTGTCATACCAACAGAATTCCTATTCAGCTTTAAGAGTTTGCATGTCCCCAGTTAAAATCTGGAAAAAATTAAATATAGTTGGAACAGATGTGCAGAATCATTTAGTTTCCATTAACAATTATCTGCAGAAAATAAAACCAAATTTAATAAATTAAAAAATAATTTTTATGCTTGAAGGCAGCACACGGGTTAGCATTGCTACGTAATGGATTCAGATCTGGCTCCATTTTATTGTCAATGTGAAGTTTAGACATTTCACTTGTATCAGCCTGTGTGTTCTGCCACTTCCCCAAAGATCTGCAGGTCAGCTAACTGGTCGAAACTAATGGATTTGACTACAGGACACTAAACCTACTCTACCATGCCATTCTAATAGAAATAAGTACTTCTTGAAATTTGCTCAGGCACACTGTAATACAGACAAAGAGTATGCATTGTAGTTGTGTTTTTGGTTTTATAGGATTAGTTGTGTAAAAACATACCAAACCTGTAGGACTAGAAATACTGTATATTACAGTATTGTTTACGCCTCTGTAATTTATGTTTCATTGTAACTGTATACTGCATGACAGATCTGAAAGGCAATTCATTACACTTGATTCATTCTCTTGTGATTTACAGGATCTATTTTAACTGCCCAACGCTGACAAGAAGTGAAATAAACAGAAACATAATGTTTATATCTGCATTTTATTAGACGTGGACACATTCCGTGCATGCATAATAAGTCCCATCTCACAACAGCACCAGTTTAGGTCTTAAGATCTGATTCCCACAGAAAATCTAAGGGGTTTCACTGTAAAGAACGCAGTGACCCACGAGTCCACAGTTACTGAACACGACTCCTTGTTTTATGCTAAGGGGAACATCGTTGAAAATGTAGGCCATTTATTTAAAAACTATTTGAACTGAAATCTAATTAGGATCCCATTGCATAACCCCGATGGAGCAGCAATTGTGGACATCACGCGCGCTGCTCCCAGTCAGCTGTTGCCACGCACCGCCCTCTTCTTGGTCGCACTCCACTCAGCGCAGTTCTCCAGTTCACTGGAATGAATCGGCGCTACTGTTGCTCTGTCTCTTTCTCTCTCTGTCAGTCTTCTTCTTTTCTCTCCTGCTTCCGTTATTGGTTGCCACAGCGCATCAACTTTTTCCATATTTTCCTGTCCACTGCATCTTGCTGTGCCACAACCATCACCTGCATGTCCTCTCTCACCACATCCAAAAACCTCCTCTTAGGCCTTTCTCTTTTCCTCTTGCCTGGCAGCTCTATCCTTAGCATCCTTCTCTCAATATACAGCATTTCTCCTCTGCACATGTCCAAACCAACACAATCTCGCCTCTCTTGCTTTATCTCCCAACCGTCCAACCTCAACTCTAATGTACTCATTTCCATCCTTGGCACACCCAATGCAAAACTCAACATCTTTAACTCTGCCATCGCCAGCTTTGTTTCAGGTCTTTTTGTCAGTGCCAAAATCTCCACCCACATATAACATTGCTGGTGTTACTAACTTCATGTAGTGTTGTGCCAGTGATTCACGGAATTATATTTTTCCTTGTACTGATTTCTCCTATTCGCGCTCAATAAACAAGGGTATAAACGGCGTAAGTAACTGCCGCGACTGTAATGTGTGTAGTTACCGTATATAGGCGCTCATTCCCTTTCGGAATATGATTCGTAATCCTTTTCGGAGCCATTTCACCTGATCCTATGACACGCTCCCTTTACATTTTTCAGCGTAATTGTAATTTATATAAACACGATCAGTTTACCTGCCAGTTTAATAACCGTTTTAACAATATTTTTTCTTTTTTTTCAAACTGTTTAATATAAAAAGTGAGAGCACATAGGGAATTGTTAGGATCTATATGCCATTCATTTAAAAAAGCATTTTCGCTAATTTGGATTAGAAGACTGCTATGAGATGTTATGGGACAGAAACAAAGGTGACAGGCCGGTGTTCTGTTCGATTGAACCACGCAACTAACCTATCGAAATAAGCTTCTGTGCATGCTCAGTATACAATTTCTCTAAACAGTCAAAATAAGTTACTTACAACTTATAAATAATCAATCAATCAATCAACCAATCAATCAATTTGACCCCACTAAAATTATTATTTGTCGTTTTGGCCATCAGGATCAAACGCATCCAATGTCTCATTCCAAAGCCTTTCGCATTTTAATCGCTGATTTTTTATCCAGCTTCGTTGTGATTGTAAGTCGAACATGATTGGTCCGTGAAACCTTAGAAAAAAAAAGTTGGCTTAAGGTAGTAACATAAAACTCTGATATTTATTTCGACGTTTTGACTTTTAAATATATGCATGTGTAGCGTAATTCGACAAGGCAGCACAAATAGAACACAGGAAGTGGGACAGATTTATTCGCCCCTTTTCTAAGCGAACAGACAGGTGGATGGATGTATCTCAAAGTTAACAGCTTTACATGTACCCTCTGTTAACCAGTATTCAGTAATATTTCGTTTAGGGAAAGTATGCGTAAGCGCCGTTAAGGTTTGAAATCTGTCATAGTTGCCTCTTTGGGGACATGACGGGATTGATTCATACTGTAACCCCAAAATACGATTCAGGGAGTCCGCTCATTGTAATCCTGCTTGTGATCACGTTTACTAGACAAGCGCTATATACATTAAGGAATGCATTCGATTATGATTGATCAAAAGATTTAACGCAGCATTTGCTAAATATATAATCACGAGAGTGACTCGATCACTGCCCCTCGACGACGGGCGGTAACTTTGTCTATTTAAAACACTTTCACTTTCGCTTGAGGGAATAATAAGCATGGAAGCTTCTTGCTATGTGTTTTTCATCTTTGGAATTCTGTTTTACCTGAGGACGGCACAAGGTAAGTTAATCGAATGCAGTCGGATCATTTTGGGGATATCGCATTTGTAAATGTGAATACGAAGGTCCTGTAGCTGGAAATTCAGTTCTCTCGGTTGTACGTTTCTACGATCACTGCGGGGCTGGCAAGGGAATTTAAAATGAAATTAGATATGACTGTTTAAATGAGGCGCTATAAAGCAAACATCGACAAATAAAGCTTCCCTAAGCATTCTGCTACATTTTGTGTAAAATTCGATAAAATTGTTTAATAATGATCAATTTATAGGCAGATATGTTAGCAATTAAATGTCCACAAGATGTGGCAGTTTACACAATGCTATCAGGTTGGCACGACCATATCTTTACGTTTTATTTCCTGGAATTGTATGCTGTTGACGGGAAAATGCAAGCATTTTATGTCATAGTTACTGTTTTGAGTTATGTACTGTATATTCCACTGTGCTCCATGGCTGGCAATACTCTATCAATCCTTCCATCTATCCATCCATCCATTTTCTGTACTTACCTATTGCAGTTCATGGAAAGCTTATTCCAGCACCATTGACCGCAATGCAGAAACCAGTCCTGAGTGTACAGGCACTCCATAGCAGTGCACATCCCTTAGCACTGGGACAGTTTGGAACTGCCTATCAATCTGATCTTTACATTTTCAGGATGTGGGTGAAATACCAAATTATCAATACAAGCCTCACACGGTCATGGATCATTCAAATTCCTCACAGAGCTGCCAGTCATAAGTGTTGCCCATAACATTACCTGTTTCAGGATCATACCATAAAAGGCACTAACTTAACCTACACTCATAAAAATAAAGTTGACAGAGTGGTTCCTAAAAGACCAATCTAAATGAAGGTTTCACAAAGAACCCGTACATATTTAGATATGTAACAGACGCCATACAGTAAATAACCATGAATGGATGGTAACAGATTTGTGAAATACCCATGGCTCATGACTTTAAAAAGGACTCATGCTGCATTTGTCCAGTAACACAGGCTAAGTCCATAGTTTTCTTAATCTGATAGTGTCCTGCTAAGTAGCCTACCATACATCGAATATTTTATTTTTTCTATATATTATAAAGCTTTTCAAAGCACAAAGAATCAGCATCATACGCAAGGAACCCCTCACAGAATTAAATGGTGATTTGTCAAGCAATGGAGTTGCAAGGAACCACACAACCCAGTAAAGAACCAAAAAATTAAGTGTGCATGTTTATTGATTTGACTATAAAGACAAAGAATAAACTTAAGAAACTGGGAGATGGAAATAAATACTGATTTTTAAAAAAAATATCCAATCAGGTTTTAAGGTCACATATAAAAATGTTATGCAGACCCAGTGGTGACCATTACTTGTCTGTTCATTGTAATGCCCCTTGCAATAATATTCACTAGACAGGTGCTGTGTAAAATAAATACTGCATTTTGGATTAGGACAGCTAGACCAAATGAGTTCATTTAAACTTTACCCATAAAAGCATTAACTAAACCTACATGTTTATAAATATAATTTTAAACTGAATGGATAAACATGAGAAAATGGGAGATGGAAATTAATGCTGAGGGTACTTCTATCATCTGATTAGGTTTTCGGTGGCATATAAAAATGCTGTGTAGACCCAGTTGCTTATTATGATGGTGACAACGTTTTAAGAAAGAGATCAGGGCTGATTATTGGGGCACATTTGCCAGAAGCTTCATTAATGAAGAGGAGAGAGGTTAGGAGCACGCACTGATACAGAGCATTGCAGCACCCACCACATGACAAACCACCTCAGGTTTCCCAGATTAGGACCCGAGTGTAGCCATGCAACTGGTGACACCTCAGCACCACACCAGCTCAGATGGAATGGAACCAGTGTGAGGTTTTTTTATGGTGGCTGGAGTGCCAATTCTGCCACCAACCCCCAGGTTTTTCCCTGCAGGTTGGGTGAGCCTACATGCAGGGCTGGATGCAGATTAATGCAGTACCCAGGACAGAGCAATTGCAAGTTAAGAGCCTTGCTTAAGGGCCCAATGAAGTAGAGTCACTTTTGGCATTTACTGGATTTGAAGCGGCAACCTTCTGATTGCCAGTGCAGATCCCTCGCCTCAGAGCCACCACTATGAAGACTTGGTGATATTTTACAAGAAGCAGTGGCTAAGGTGAGTTTAGGATGGAAGCAGGGGGCAACAACATCATCAACTAGTAGCAAATATGGACAAAATTGTAAACTCCTTGAATGTGGTGTTCATTCAGTGACTTGAGGTAAGATGCCATTCTCAAACTCACTTAATGTAATTTAGCATCACAGGTAGTCAGATCCAGTCCCATCAACACCGAGCACAAAACTAAACAAGTACTGGATAAGAAACAATGGATCATCTGTCCATCCATTCATCCATCAGCCCCATCCATTTTCAAGGCAGAGTAATGTCTTGATCTTCTGGGTCATTTAATTGTAAATGTCAACATAAGGTAAGAGCAGGAGTTTTAATATAGAACAGTTCCTGATCAATATCAAAAAGAAGAATGATATAGATAATTTGTGGTGACTTTGCCCCTTGTTATACATAAGTTTTCACTTTTACAGATAATATGGTGCAGTGATGATCCAATGAGCAGTGGAGAAATTCATTCAGTTCAACAAGCAGACAAATGTGCTGGTGGTGCACACTAAAAAGTCTGCAGAAGGATTCTGTGCATTCTGTTACAGTGTGCATTTCCCTGTAACGATTTTGGTGATGGTCCTAGAGGTCAAGGTGAATGCCAATAAATGCCTTGGAGCTCTGAGTAATCATAGCACCCAGTGGTGAGGCATTTCCATCATGGCAGTAGTGAAATCTTCAAGATGACAGTGCCTTCATCTGCATGACACTAATGAAAAAGCATGTCAGTGTAAACCTTACACCTTAGTCCAGGGGTTCCCAGCTCCGGTCCTGGAGGGCCCCAGTGGTTGCAGGTTTTCATTCTAACCCTTTTTTTTAATTAGTGACCTATTTTTGCTCCTAATTAACTTCTTTTGAATTCATTTTAATCAACTTGCTCTCGAAGAATTAGACCCCTGAATTGTTTCTTTTTCCTTCATTAGTAACGAGATACAAAATGAGCCAAAAGGTCTCAAGAATGTTGATCTGCTCAGGTCCCCAAAACATTTTAACATTGCTCTTAGAAAAAAGAAAATCAACAATTAAAGAAATGTTTGCCATTGCATAATGAGAGCAGCAACAAGCCATGGAATTAAAGAACGGGTTTAATTAACGACTAGAATCTGCACCTAATTAAGCAACCGGTTGGCATGAAATTGGTTGGTGTTTGAGGCCCTGACTTAGTTGGTCTTATTTGGCTCACTCACTTCACATTTCATTTCTGTTTAAGGAAAGAAATGAAGAAATTCAGAGGAACAATGAAGAAATTCAGGGGAAAAGATCTTAAAAAAACAAGTTAATTGAAATTGATTCAAAAGAAGTTAATTAGCTGCAAAAACAGTGCACTAATTAAGAAAAGGGTTAGAATGAAAACCTGCAGACACTGGGGCCCTCCAGGACCGGAGTTGGGGACCCCTGCCTTAGTCACTCAAGTCACAAGACTGCAGCCAAATTGGACATTTATTAGAGATTCTAGAGCAGCACCCAGACATCTACTAAAAAATAAAATATTGGTAAATATGATGAAAAAATGATACAAGATTCATGGTTCGCTCCATTGTCTGTTGCCATATAGTGACCCAACACATTAAGAAAATTTATTTTCATGTCTTCTTTCTTTTGAAAGTTATACGCTTTGATTTGGTAGAAACAATTAATGATTTGCAATTCATTTCTCTTTTTATTAGTGCTCTTCTTTCTTAACTTGATGGTGTATCTTACTGGTAACTAGGTAGAGCATTGTGAGCTCACATATCTTTGGTCTCAGTTTGACTCCTGTATGAGATAACTTCTGTCTGTGTTGACATGTCAGGCTTCTTCTTGCTGCAACTCACATTTAATGGGTGGACGCACTGGTGTCCAGTACTGGTCTGGTGACTGAAGGTGTTGTGGTAGATTCTTAATAGGACAATAGGACAAAGTAAGTTTAGAAAATAGATGTGATTTAACTTCTATCATTCTGTGTTTGAAATTAAATGACAAAATGTCTGCCTGTTGATTTTTGCCACACAGTGCCTTGTTTTGGTAGAAAGTACCTCCCTCATACCTTGTTATTGCTCATCCTGTTAGTCAAGTGTGATTTGTTTTAGCTACTAGAACATTTTTTTCATGAAATTAGCTCCAAGAAAGTGTCACAGAGACAAATGTGATCTTACTTAAAATTAATCCGCTGTGAGTGAAGCCACTGTATTCATTTCTTTAGCATTTGTAGGGACTAAACTTGAATGGCACACCACTGAATCAAATGGTCTCTGTGTCAACACATCCACTTCTAGTCAAATCCTGGCAAGACAGCTGTGTGTTTCTCTCAGAGTTAAGACAACTGTTTTATTTTACCGTTGTAACAGCTGTATAAAATGTGATTAAGTGAAGGTTCTACAACTTAGTAGTTCTTAGCAGCCCACTAACAACCAAATTAATAATACAGCCATTTTCATTTTTTACATGCCTATGAAAAACTATTGATGTCCTTTTAAAAAATTTCTAAATATGTCACATTCTTGGATGCAAATTTTCATTAGCAGTCCAGTACAAAATAGAGTTCTCCCATGAATTCACACAAACATGCGCTCACTCAAATCCTTGCTGTTAACCTTACTATGTGTCTTTAGGAAATGCAAACATAGTATAACAATGCAAAGTCTGTCAGGCATTTCAGCCAGGAGATGATAGCATCTTAGAGTAGAGAAATAACATAAGAACAGTAGAAGGCCGATGAATGAATGGAAATCATTGAGTTCATCAAGTTTGTTTAGTTTGCTAGTAGATAAACTCTCTCAAAATCTCATCTGGGTGCCTTTTAAATGTTGTCAAAGTTTCTGCTTCTGCTTCATGATCTGGTAGCTTGTTCCTGATTCCCTTGTCTCTTTGTGTAAAGAATTGATCCCACTCATCCATCCTAAGTGCTGTATGTTAATTAGCACATGCAAATAAGAATCTGACTGTACTTTGTACATGTGACGACAATGAGCCTATTAACCTATACATGTATTTTCATTTAATTTCAGTTGTTATACTCACTAATGATGATGCCAGTGCGTGGTGATGTGTTGAAAGTTAATTAGCACATGCAAGTAAGAATCTAAATGTACTGTGTGCGTGTAATAATAATTACCCTATAAACCTATAAATAATTTCCACGAGTGCCCTCAAATTCATGATTCACTATTCAACTGAAAATATTCTGATCGATCAACTTTGAGAATTTGAGGATCTGGATTTGGACCCCACATAGCCTTCTCTGCTCCAGTTTAATGTGATTTAGCCCCCTCAGCCTGCCAGACCCTTCTGTTCTGGGATGCACTCCATTGCTCTTTTCTGTCCAGGCTATTAGTACTTCAATATCTTTTGTGTAGCATGTTGAGCAGAACTGCACACTGTGAGATTATTACTAACTACGGTATGTCAGCACTCCTAACTCAGAAATGAATACGAGGATTGAGTTTTGGAGAAAGCATCATATCTCTCATCAAATGTTGAAAACACGCCATAAAAGGTGAAGAATGCATAATTTAACATTGGTTAAACTTTTTTTCCAGTGGTGCTTTTTATTTACGAATAAAATGTCAAATGAAGTTAGAAACTTGAACAGGAAAGAGTACTGTGCCAGACTCAAATTGTTATATTTTATTACAGCTTGTGTATATTGGTATATGAATTTGGAAGTCCAGTGATTAGATGACTATTTATTTGGCTTGAATCAGGTGAATTTTTACCTTCTTGTTGCAGATGGCTAAAGCTGAACAATCTCTGTAATACTAATAATGATGTACCTTTTGTGAATGTGTAATTTTAGTGAATTTGAATTAGCTCTATTAGTCTGTCTACAGTACTATATAAGAATAAAAAGAATTGGATTTAAAATGGTAGTAACCCAATCACCTCTATTTAGTTTTAACAGTAGTAATTTTATTCACGTTTTATTAATTTATTTATTTCCGAGCAATACTAGTCTAATTTGTTAACTGTAAACTAAGATGAATTACAAAAAGATTATCATTAATCCTTCTGTCAAGGAACATACTGTATGTCTTTACAGTAAAAGCTATATAAGCTGAACAGTGCATTAGAGTTTCAAATATCTTGAAGTCCAGGGACTTGAGCTCTGTTGTAAAATCAATTTGTTCATTTTCTGCAGACACTCATTCCAATAGTTAGTTATGCGGTGCTGGAACCCAGTCTGGCAGCTGCAGGTTCAAGACATTAACCACCTTATCATAGAGCACATGTGTACATACAAACTAACACAGACCAAGGTTCACTCATGCAGGGATAAAATGGAGTCATAGATCAACTAAATCTGGACTTATTTAGGATATGGGAAGAAACCAGAGTATCTGAAACAGATTTCCTTAAACATGACGAGAACATGCAGACCCCATATAAACAATGACCTTTCTGCAAACTAAACCCGGGGCTCTGAAGCTGTGAGACCTAGCTCATCATGAAGCTCAAATTTTAGTTCAGTTTAATTTGTTTTTAGACAACAGACTTGCCATTCACAACCTAATGGTGCTGTATGCATTTCCTAATACAACATCTTTAAAATAACACATAAATAGCTTTCAGCAAAACCTGGAACACAAGACAATTAAAGCAAATACAATATGTGCCTAGAAGTACAGTATACTTTACATTTCCATAGTTAGGTGAACCAGTCTAACCACTTGGACTTCACCATTGCCCAATACTGGTCACTGCTGTCTTGAAAACAAGCTAGCATTCACTTTAAGGAAGGCTACCACAAAGACCTGGCAGATGTTATTTTCCTAACTTGTATTCTCCCACTTCCCCACTGACTCTCAACAGTGTGTGTATTTTCTAGCAAAAAATGCCTTGCTTATATTTTGACTAAGGTCATTTAAACAATCTGTATGCCACCTCTTATGCACGACAATAACGACAATGCAATGTCTTTCATAATAATAAAACATGTATACGGTATATGTAAAATAAAAAGTATAAAAAGAGTAAACTGGTGTCCAACAAAACCCTAAAATCCTAAATTCTAAAAATATAGGACAGAAGTACTACAACAACATTAAAAAAAATGTAGGTTGTCCTTGAGGTCCAGTGCAAAAACATCCTAACCTCCAATATGTCAAGAAACCCATGTCACTCGCCTTCCCTACACCAACAGTGCTTGTCATCTTTCCATTTTACTCAAATTTATCAATCTCTATGAATGCATAAATAAAAAAATTGGAAGCAAAGTAGTGAAATGTGGCCAAGGTACTGACCTATTGTACTTACATTACAATGGATGGACTAATTTAGCCAATCATAAGAATATAAAAGAGAGAAACGGAATGACTGTTAGTGACTGTATCAGTCAAAAGACGTATTTTATATGTTAGGTTTGTAAAGCTCCTGATACTAATGTACATTTAGTGTCACTTCCTGAAGTACACACGTCTAATAGTGCTGACATTCTCATTTGGTCAGTGCCTGCAGTTTGTGTGCCTTCCTTGTGTATGTGTAGGAACTCTGTTTTTTCCTAAATATCCAGCAGACATGGAGGACAGACAGATTGGTGTTGGCAGTCCATCTTGAGGTCCACTCATGCAAACCCTCACACATACAGGGTCAGTTTGGAATCAGTAGTCAACATAGTCTGCGCAGCAATAAGGCATGAGAGGAAAACACGAGTACCCAGAGGAAAACCCACACATACATTGGGAGGATGAGAAAATATCACCCAGGCCATGACTAGGAATGAGATTTGATCCCAGCTCATTGGAGCCACTTTGCATCTGCTGCAGTGATTGATTATTAATTGAAAGAGTCTGAGAATAAAGCTTTGAATTTGTTGAATTTTCTTGACTCCAATGAATAAATTACCTTTTCAAGACACTGTTTATGAAGAAATCACCCAAATTTCGCAAAATGTCTAAGAAAGCAGGTCTTAGATACTTTGGAAAAATGAGAAATCCTCAGATTAATTTGTTGTAACAATAGCAGCCATATTGTGCATATAAAACCAAATTTAAACGTAAAGACCTACAAATAATAAGTATTCAGGCGTGACCTATTATTTCAGAATTTTATCAAACTGCTTATATGCTGTCCGCATATTTCCCCATGTACTCAGTTTGCCTTTTTTGGTGTTTAAGAATTTTACTTAAGTAAATAAAGCACAAATAAAAACTGAACAGGGGACCAAAAACCTACAGTAGTTATATTTACAACATGCTAGAGATCTTGAGATGAGAGGAATATGATTCTGGCTGCAGAACAGAGAGGCAGTCAATATGCAACTATAATAATAATGATGTTAATAAATATTAAAACACATTGTACCAAAGAAAAAACATAATAAACGAGGAATGTCTCAGACAGCATTACATTAAACATTCCTCCTCAAGATCCTAATAACAGATAAAGTGAATGAACTATGTTGGAATCTGATATTTATTTATAATAAATAAAGACATCCAACTCCCAGTGACCTGTTTGGAAAGTCAAATGTTGCATAGTTTTAGAAAATGGTGGACTGAAGCCAAAAAACATCCAATTGCTGTTGATTAGGATCTAACATTACAGCACAGGGATCTTACTTCCTGTCATACGTCTATGGGGTTTTGGTCATTTCTAAACCTGCATGTCTTCCTTTTTGAGTATTGTACATTAACTTATTTACCTGGAACAATTGCCTCACTTTATTAGTTGAATTGGCATCAAATCCTTGACTGCACACATTGGTGATTACTTTGCTTTAGGCTTCTCTAATTAAAAACAAACCATGATTCCTTCAGTATTGAAAAGTTATAGAGATGGTGGGATAGCTCTTCTCCAACACTGCCTCCCCCATGCTCCATACTAGGGGCGAGTTTTTTTTTAGTGAAATGCAATGTTTCATGCTCAGTACGCATAATGGAGTTCATTAAACTTAAGAAGCTCTAGTCCTCTAGAAGTGTTTTTTTTTTTTTTTTTACAAAAATGCAGTGATTATCAGTTTTTCACAAGTTGAGCAATGACTTCCACCATAGATGCCCACCCATCAATCATATATGTACTGTGGTAGAAATTTAATATTTTATTAAAGAAAGAAACGTCACCTAACAGGACAAATCAGTTATCAGGCAGGAGAAAAGCTGTTCATTGTATCTTTTAATTACTCCTCAGCAAACTGCCGTGGAGGGAGCATTCTTCAAAAGCAGTCTGTTACAGCATGGTCAGAATGATTTACAGCATGGTCAGAATGATAAGAGAAACAAAGAATAGAGGTTCATTTTCTAAACTGTTGAATTTACATACAGTGTCAATCAATGCATACATTTCACTCTGGTTGGTTCATGGTTTACACCCAAATGATTAATATAAAATAAAAGTCTGTTATACTATATTCTGGTTCTTCTTATACCCTTGAAATTTCTGTGCATATAATAACTGTCCATTCTCGTTGTTTATAGGACATCTGCTGATTTCTTAGTCACCTCTTAGTCATCCTTCAGTACATTTTGTATATTACATCAACGTATTTTTCCCAAATCAATTCTTATATTTCAGTGTACATTTTGTTGTTTACTTGACCTTTATCTGGTTTCCTGGTGTGCCTGAACAGGTTTCTGACATTAAGCCTTTATGCTATTTCTTTAAGGTGAATGCTACGTTACCCTAAAATTATTCTTCCACAGTACACAGTACTTTTCTACTGTTATCTGAGGTGAGACAATACCACAAGTCCTGAAATGGTTAGGAACCAATTACTTTTTCTTAACTGTCATCAGATAGTTTATTGTTTCGGGCCTGACATATCAGTGTAATTTGTGTGATATAAATTTAATGTGATAAAAAAAGAGTTAAATATGAGCAGGTGTCTTCTAAATTATTCACTCATTTGCCCTTAAATGTCCAGCTATCAATAACAATAATAATATCAAGGGGACACAAGGGGCAAGGTCAACAGATGAATGGCACAAAGCAGGGTTAAGTGCCACACCAGGTAAACAGGGAAAGGACAGAGAAATACAGGTAACATGATAAGTCAAGGACTTGACAGCGTGGGACATCAAAATGTCACTAGGGGACGGTGTACTCAGTATTTGTGTTGTTTAACCTCAGGAGAGCATTAGGGAGAGATTCCATCATGAGTGGGAGAAAGAGATGGCAGGGGTTGATATGTGCAGTGGTTTCTGAGGATGTCTGGGGCAGGAATCAATGAGCATGAAGTATGCTGCTTGAATAAGAATAGAGCTACGCCAGAAAGGAAATACCAACACTTGAAAAACTTCTTAGGCAGTAAAGGACAAATGGTCCTGGGAAGAAAACATATCTCTAAGCAAGTATGACAAGGAGCTGCCCTGGAGACCACCATTCAAGGTCAACAGGATGCGTAGGTGTTCAGGAGCACAAGGCGCCTCTAGACGTAGCTCATAGGAATGATCCCTCTGGCACACATAAGTCTCTCATTTAAATTATTTTGGAGCTTGGATTGAAGAGACCTTAAGATGGGATTTAAAGCTGTCTTATAGCCAAGGGTCTTTTAAGTGCAGAAGTGAGAGGAGAAAGAGGTGTTAGAAAGGGAATCGTTTTGGTAAGCAACTATGGTGAGCAAGTGACTGAGCCTCCTCAGTAGATAAACAGGATCCTAGACCTGTTTTTAATACCTAGTGGGGCAATGAGTTTAGTTACTTTTGCTTTGTTTCTTTGTACTTGGAGCTATCAGTTTTGTATAATGCTCCACATAATTATTTTGTGATAGGAGCTCCTTTTGCTTCCTTGCTATTGATGTGGATGCTCAGGACTGCCAAAGAGGCTCCTTACACACTTTAGCCTTTTTTATAACAAAGTTACCACACTGGTGTGCTTGATCAGGCCTTGAATTAGAAGATCTAAAGATTTGACCAAAGCACTTGGAACACATAGGATAATTTAAAGAATTGGACAATTGGAATTGGAAAAGTTTTGACTGAATTCTGTTTTCTATTCAGTGTTACTTTTCTTATATTTCATATAAAGGTGTCTTTGTGTGAAGTCCACATGTTCTCCAAATATTTACACCAGAGCATCTGGTTTCTGGAGTTTGGAGGGTATCTATGTGAATTTGTTACGAGATGGACTGATGTGCCATTCAACTGTGGTTATTTCCTGGAGAAACCTAATCACAGAAAAGCAGGAGTGCGTAGGATAGACTGGCATTACCCATTTTGCTTTGCTTTTACACACAAGTTGTTTTCTTACAAAGTAGCTGCCGGACACTCTTAACCTCATCTCAGATGTCAAGTTTCTCTCTGCTGGGTCTCTTTGGAAAAATGTTTCTGGTCTGATAATGGTGAATTGATCACAGACAAAGTGTCTCTGTGGTGCACCATTTAAACACTTGGTCAATGAACTCAACAAATGGCAACCCTGCTGGACATCACTTTGCACCAATTGTCAACCAAATGGTTGGGCTTATGTGCTCCCAAGAAACCAATGGTTAATTGTCAAATCCTTCCTTTTATAAGCCATTTCAAGCTCTAGATCTCTGCTCTCTGTCTATATGCTCTCCCTGTACTCAGCTTGGATGCAACTCTGCTCAACATACCACGACCCCTGTGTGACCACAATGAAGGTTCTTTTACTCCAATGGATAATCTGGTGCTGGACTGAAACAGTGGAAAACTGTCTGTATTGGAGTCAGATGAGGGTGTTGAAAACCTTGCTAAATAAAGCAAGTTGCACTAGCAAGAGAAAGAAACCATACAAAAGCCATGCATTTGTCTTGCTAATGGCTGGAGCTGATTGATCACTGACTACCCAGCAGAATTAAATTACATGCGAGCAAATGAAGCCACTCTGTGTTAAACCTTGGAGAAAACTGAAATTCCACCCACAACCAAAAAGGTAGGAACCAAAGCAAAGTATATAAGCTTCTTAAAAAGAAAGAAAAAGCCTGCACAACATCATTGCACATGTGCCAGGGAAAGGACTGAAGCAAAGCATCCCCTACACCTGGAGTCAACAAGATCAAAACCATGAGCACACCTACTTTCATTTTGAGAACTATTGATTGTAACTCAGTAGTTAGGAGAAAGCCAGCTAATGTATTCTAGTTATCAGTGTTGCTGTAACTGAAAATAGCCTTTATGAAAGATAAGCTTTTAGCTGTTATACGTTTCTGTTGCTAAATTCAATAGGAAAGTTCAGAGCAGTATTCCTCACACCTCAACACATACAGGGAACCAGTGTGCTTGTGTGTGTGTATCCAGTGCAGGGTAGCTTAAGCAAATCAATATCACCGTCACAATGCAGATGGTACAAATTTAATAACTAGTTAAGGAACTTATCCATCTCGACAATCTTGACCATATATATGCCTTTTTCTATAGGAGAGAAAAACTTCAATAAACCAAGAAATAGAATCCATACGTTATGTACCATTTTCTATAGAAGAGAAAAAAATTAAAACTAAACTAGCATAAATTTATGTTTTGTGTTGTTTGTTCTCATCTTTCATCTATATACATTGTGAGGAGTTCAGTCTGGACACAACCAGATGGACACCAGCACTTCTTAAAACACACACATTTATTCATAACTCAGTCCCCAAGACACAAGTCCCGCACACACACAGTGCTTACAACACCAAACACCCTTACACGGGCCTTTTAACGTCCATGGGCTGCCTTTCTTCTTCTTGCTGGAGCTTCGTCTTCCTCCAACTCCCGACTCTCGCTCCCCTAATGTAGGAAGGTGGCCCCTTTTATATTCACTCGGATGTGCTGCAGTTGCTTGTTGATGACCTTCCAGCGGCACTTTCTGGTGTGGCAGAAGTGCCGCACAAACACCCGGAAGCACTCTCGGCGTCCCTGGAAGGTCCTTCCTTCACCTGCTCAGGTGTGGCGGAAGTGCAGATCTCCCGGGCTCCACGATGCTTGGGGCGTCCCCTGTCAGTGGCCATGGGCCCAAAGGGTTTGAGCCTCCTGCCTCCCCGTCCTTCCAGGTGTCCCGGCTGGGTCTGGCCCCCAGCCTCCTGCCACAACGTATATATCTATATAAAGTATGTACTGTATATATGCATATATATCCATCTTCTATTATACTTATGTTATAAATAAATTGTATTGTTTGATTAATTGCAGTAAGTGTGATTGTGTTATTTGTTGAAAAAGTCTATCACAACATCTGAACCATAAATAGAGAAAGTGGAAGTTATAGACTTTCGCTCAGTTTATGAATCTTGTCATAAACTGTACAAATCTACAAAGTACTGGTGTCCTGACTTGAAGGTGAAACAAAGATTCCTTGCACATCTTACAAGTTGGAAGTGAATAGAGTTCTGGTTAATTTCTTTCAAAGAATAATGTTTTACATTAGAATGCTTTGAACTTTGTACTTACTTTACAAACACTCTGTGAAAGGTTTCACAACGTCAAGTCAATTTATAAGAACCTGCCTTTCAACTTGTGCTGAAAGGCGTGATTTTTCAAACAGCAGACTTTGGCATATAATTCTTCACTCTTTGCATAATTGCCTTTATTGCATTCTCTGCTGTATTCATATCTCTAACAACAATATCAATAAAACATGATTATCTGACTTTATCCAAGTAGAGGTTAAAGTTTATTGCCATGTGCATACAGTACATCCATCGAATATATATTGCCATACACTAAATACACTCACCAGACAGTACATGTAAGAGTCAGGCATTGGATATTCCTATCTATCTATCTATCTATCTATCTATCTATCTATCTATCTATCTATCTATCTATCTATCTATCTATCTATCAATGCAAGAGGTTTTGGTTAGCAATGTTAGTCCTATAAAGTGCTTTGTTTCTTGTGTTTTTTTTTAGTTCTCATTGTTTGTTTGATATTCAAAACATTTCCTATGTCTGATGAATATGCACTCTTAGCATAGCTTATATAAAATGAATGACCATATGGGGTTATTATATTTTAAAAATATATCTTTTTCTATCTATCTATCTATCTATCTATCTATCTATCTATCTATCTATCTATCTATCTATCTATCTATCTATCTATCTATCTA
>JANRMT010028174.1:67701616-67723608 GCA_026402145.1 Polypterus bichir lapradei
CTTTCTTTCTTTCTTTCTTTCTTTCTTTCTTTCTTTCTTTCTTTCTTTCTTTCTTTCAATAACCAGATGACTTTTCCTTCACCCTGTCAGACTGCATTCCAACTCTTCACCGTTTGGGATTAAGAGTCCCAAACATAGCAAAATGGGTATGAGGCTTCCAAATAGGACCATAACAGCAGGGTCATAGCCTAACCAGCCTGCCCAAGGAGACTCACCCCAAGTCCAGCTTGCCTGCACAGATGGTGCTTTATGCTCTTAGTAAAAGTGTGTAGTACAGTGTTGTTGATGTGAGCAGTTCATTTGGTAAAGAGGACTGTGGCCCTGTTAACATTTTGTTACATTTTGTACAACAAATTGATCCAAGTGAGGATCAACTTGTTGATCAGCATTATTTATATTTCTTATGATCATACAGATAGATGGATATGCTGTGTTGTGTAGATTCTGTGTTCATTAATTCCAACTTTTGTAAGTTGCCTCTTTCTTCATTGTGTATTAATCACTTTAATTGGAATAGTAAGCCAGCTTAGTCTGTGTCTTACTGTGTGCTTATCATGTGTGTCTTACAATAAGTTTATAAGATCATTAGTGTCATGCGTACAAAGTCAACATGTAACACATCGTCACTTTCTTGCACCATGATTAGTGAGTATTTACTGCAAAACTTCTTTCTTCGTTACCTAAAAGTACTCAGAACATGCTTGTCATATAAATATATATTTTAAAATGAGGATACCATAAGAGCTAGAGTTTGAGAAAAGTATCAACAGTTTTGTTTAACTTCTTTGGGGCTTTTAATAAAAATGAGAGTAATCTATGTGGCATGTCAAAGTTTGTGATACATCTGATTGGTACCTGCATAAAAAAGCATTCTAACAGATGTCATATCAGAAATAGTCTAAGAGTTGGAATGTAATATCTCTTAAAAGCATGTGTGTGCGTTTTAGTCACATTTAGTGAGTAAATAGTGATGCTAGATTGGTCTACGTGCATATGCATGGTGCATGTAAGTTTTCCAAGGTTTCAAGTTCTCTAAGGTAAGCTCTCATTTGATTGTACTGTTGTCATCTGTAAATGTGTGTGTGACTCACTCACTTTATTATAATAGTAATTTTAATGAAGTTTCATTTCTGTACATATGACTGTGTAGGCGAATGTTTGGAATGTGGTTTCATTATCATTCATAGTGTGGATTATCATAAGGCAATCTGGTTGTATTACTTGTGACTAGTCTACTGTAAAGTCACTAGTCTAGTATTTGTATATTCTTCTTTAGCTGATAACAGAAACCTCAATAAAAAAATATATTTTGCTCTCTAAAGGGAAAAAAGACCAGGCACATTAGCAAATTAGAGCAGTATAAAAAAATTATAAAAAAAAAGATGAGAATAGACCATTCAACTGAAAAAATTTCAACAACCCTATCCACTCAATTTCCTTAAAATAACATCAAGCTGAGATTTGAAGGTCCCTAAAATCCTGCTCTCTATCACACTGTTCAGTAACTTATTCCTTGTGTCTAAGGTTCTTTGTAATATTTGTGTGAAATGTACTCTTAACAAGTTTCCAATTTGTCCCAGTGTTTTTATGAACTCATTTTTAAAGTAAGAGCCTTTGCACTTATTCCTTTTATATTTTTAAACACTTCACTCATGTCACCTCTTAATCTCTGTTTGCTTAAACTTGAAAAGGTGCAACTCATTTATTTTTTCCTCAGAACTCCTACCCTACACTCCTGATATCAGCAAAGTGACAGAAACTGTTTTGAGGAATGCTGCTTTTTTTGTTTTGTTTTGAGTATGATGTGGGTTTTATGTACAAAAATTGTGTTGTTGTCCACTGAGGAAAACAATAAGATGAAGTGAGTGTAAAAATTGCATCTTATATAAATTTGGTTCATATTTGTTTTCCTTCTTTCTTCTACATTGCTCACTGAACACTCCTAAGGTTTTCTCATGGAAGTAGGAAGGACTGGACTCAAGTGTGAATATCTCATATGTATTATTGAAAAAACGTAGTGAGATGGATACATTTTTTTGCCATTTATTTATCTGTCTGATTAGGTTTGTTGATATATTTTGTCAGCTTTACATACTTAATGTGAACAAGTTTCAATAATCAAACA
Organism: Polypterus bichir lapradei; assembly: GCA_026402145.1. Classification (NCBI taxonomy): domain Eukaryota; kingdom Metazoa; phylum Chordata; class Cladistia; order Polypteriformes; family Polypteridae; genus Polypterus; species Polypterus bichir. The sequence continues at coordinate 67,703,742 of JANRMT010028174.1, forward strand.
TTTTGCCATAATTGGGTAGTGTGTATTCTCATGGTGTTCTTCCTCATGACAAGAACTACTCTTTTCAATCTGTGTATTTTGGAACAAATAAAAAGCAGTATATGGTCCCAAGCTCCCTGGTACTTTCATATTATTGAAGTTAAGTTTGCTCTTTTATCCAGCAGGGGGCACATTTACTCCAGGAATGTGTTCTTTTAGAATTACTTTAGTAACCACAGTGGAGAAACAATATTAAAACAAGAGAAATATATATATATATATATAAAAGCCAGATACCACTGACTTACTCATCACAAAATCTCCCGAACTATGAGGACTTGCGACTTGAAATATGGAATGTAGATTACCCTTGACCCATAGGTGCGCGCTAAGAAACGGTTTTAAAAATTTCGTGGTCCAAGCGAGAAATTTCTTATAGTTTTTAGACCCGATTGTATGTCTGTCCGCTTTTTACGAGAGAACTACTTAACGGATTTAGATCTTTTTTTTTCTATAATTTGCTTGAACATTCTGGTTGATTTTTGCGACTTCTCTAATTGCGCTAAGAATCATAGTTCGCTTGCAGGAGTGATATCCATCCATCCATTTTCCAACCTGCCGAATCCGAACATAGGGTCACGGGGGTCTTCTGGAGCCAATCCCAGCCAGCACAGGGCGCAAGGCCGGAACCAATCCTGGGCAGGGTGCCAACCAACTGCAGGACACACACACACACACACACACACCAAGCACACACTAGTCTTTGGACTGTGGGAGGAAACCGGAACACCCGGAGGAAACCCACACACACACAGGGAGAACATGCAAACTCCACGCAGGGAGGACCCGGGAACTTCCATACCTTTGGAACCCGGGTCTTCTCACTGCAAGGCAGCAGCGCTACCACTGCGCCACCATGCTGCCCCAGCTAGTATCATATAAAAGAAATTATATACTTGACTTATTTTAAACCAAGGTTTTTAACTGAAGGCTGTCTTACAATTTTGGGGCCTTCAACAGTCTGTCTTTTCCTTCAGGCTGTGACTGTCTTTATACCCTTACGACAGTCCTTGTTTCCAAAGGTAGGCATACACTCTAACTACTGACCATCACAAAATATGGAATATGTTCTCTGGTATCAAAATAAAACCTTTTTTTCTGGCCATCTGTAGTCCTTTACCAAATACATTTTCAGCTTAACTTCTGGTGCATAAAGCCCTTTAATATAGAGAACTTAAGCCTTTTTTTTTTTTTTTTTTTTACAATGCTCACATTGTTTGAACTACCTGGAAAAAATTTTCTACTTGTACTTTCAGTTAGCAAGTCTTATTTATTTATTGGAACACAGTATATTACTAACATGTCTGTATGTACAGTATAACTAAACATAATTGTAAAAAGAACAAGGCTCACAGATTGTAGTATCATTTTAATCATTAGCTATTTTGCAAATCTGGCTACAGTACTTAAAGCAAAAATATGAAATGTTTTAAAATTGCTGTGTGAAGCTGATGAATCTACATGAATCTCACAGCAGAGTAGACCACTAAAGTTTCACAGTTTCAACTGAGACCAAATGTGTTAAACATATTTCTTAGCTCCACTACAAGTCAACCATAAAACCATCTCCAGACTTAGCATTGCTCAAAATATGTAAAGGTGTGACATTTGGACAAAAGACAAGGTTTAAAAGAAAAAAAAAATCTGAAGTATTCATCAACACCAATGAGAAATATCTTAGAGCCTTTGACTGCTTGGAATTGTACTGATTATATTTTGGATTTCAAAAAACTAAAGAATTTCTTTCTTTTATTTTAAAGCAGGTGGACTGATCTATGGTTTGAAGAATGGCATGGTGATTATGTCTCCAGATTTCCCTGGTAACATGGATGAAATTACATGGAAGTTTAAAGAAGATAAAGTAGTAGAATTAAATGGAGACACTATTGAATATTATGGAATCTTTAAAATTAAAGTAATACTTTATAAAAATAATGGATCACTTGAACTCAAAAATCTTCAGGCACAGGATAGTGGTAAATATGAAGTGGAAATTGTCCAAAATGGACACATTAAAAACGATATTTTCGACCTCAGAGTCATTGGTAAGTGTAATGTTTTATAAAATAAACTGTCATTCAATGAAATTGAGGCTTGTCATGAAATTAAGGTTTGTCTAAATAGAAGTATCCTATATGTTGTAAAAAATGTAGTCATACTTTTTTTGGTTTTTTTTTAGTATGCATCTCATGTTTAAGACTGGAAAACAAAATAAGAATGCCATGGCCCATTTTCAACAAGTCTCTTCAGCTGTAAAATAGCCTTTTTAGTTCTGAAGTTCAACCATCATAAACTTTCTCCAATAGAACTAAAATTGTATGAGGGATTGTTTCCAGTGTGTTTGCTTTAACAGGTTTCATAGGACTCATAAGAAATAATGCATGGAACTATTTCAAGAAAATCAACAGTTGTGTTAAGCACATTACAAGTTTAGTATGCCCCACACCAATGACAGGCAGACCCAATGATATCCAACTGCAGAGCCGCAGCTCTATACATTACTGCAGGTCAGCAACAGCAGCATGCATCAGTACAGCAGTTTCACACCGGAGGTTAAGGGTAGGGTTAGTGTGGTTCAGCATGTAGTATAAACGATTAAGATAACGATTAAGATAAAGGGTAACATTAAGGTTAGGGATTAGTGTCGTTAGCATGTGCTATAGACATATGGTGATGTCACTTTCACTGTGAAGCAGCTGGTGTGTAATTGTGGTGCAATTGGATGCTTCTCAGTAGATCAGACATTGTTAGTACTTGTATAGTATATTTATCCATTAGTGGACAGCAGAAATACCCATAATTTAATTATTTTTTGCTGTTTAATGGAAAGGAAATGCAGATCAGGTAGTTAAGAAAATTAGAACATTAGAAATTTTTTGACAAGAACATGCCATTCAAGCCATCAATGCTCATCAATTCTGTAAGTAACATCAAGCTGAGTTCTGGCAGTCCATAAAGCCCTATACTCCATTTATTTATTGGTCTAAGTGTGAAGAAAAACTTTCTAATGTTCATGCTAAATTTACCCGTAACAAGTTTCTGACTGTGTCCCCATGTTCTTATTGAATTCATTTTAAAGTAACAGCACACTAATTCAATTTCATAGTTTAAAACATTTCAGTCATGTCACCTCTTAATCTCCATTTGTTTAAGCTGAAAAGGTTCAACTCCTATAGATAGATAGATTGTACTTTATTACATAGTTATGGGCACATCTGGAATAAATCAGAATTCTGTTTTTTTTGGTACAGTCATCATTGTCTATAACTCTATTTGCCCATCCATTCAGTCTGAAACTGTGCAACAGTACAATTGCACTGGTCACCACACTGTTCCAGTAGCAACCCACATTTTTCCAAGAGGGTCTCCCATTCAAGTACTGGCCAGGTCTGAACATGCTTAGCTTCAGGTGGATGACTTCCTCTGAAGTGCATGTGGCAATGGCTGGTAAGCCATTTGACTTGACAGTACTGTATATAGAGACATCTGGGCTTTGTTTAGACATGATGTGGAAGTAAAGACTTTGGTGATTCTTCTTGGCTTTACTGACCCTGCAGTGTTTTAGTTTTACTCTTGCATTTGTGTGCATGTGTATTGAAGGCTAGAGACCCTTATTCCCTGAATTAACATAGGGGCTTTTTATTTATTTGTACTTGCAATTGTAGCATTTTCTAGTGAAGGCTATGCAGTGTAAGCCAGTGAAGAGGTACAAAAAGTTTTTCTTTTCTTGCCAGGCAATAGAAGAGTTCTGTGTTCAGCTGGCACAGTGTGTGTAGTCCTCATGTATTTCTCATGTTATTGTGGGTTCCGCTTTTTCATCTCAAAGCCATTTGATTATTAGCTTCAGGTTTTGCTGTTTTAATTTCAGTGATTCATAACAAATTGATTTTTCTGTGCAGCAGGTGGTTGGAAAAACCATAGTTTACTTAGTGTTTAAATCTATTTTACTATTTTACTCTCAGTTTAGTTATTTCTATATTGTCACAATGATTTGAGACCAATTAAGACAAACCAGGAACCAGCATCCCATTGTTTTTCTGTGTGTGAACCTGAACATCTTGCTAGTCATCATTGAAAGTAGGTCAGATATTATCAGTTAGGTAAGTTAATGTTAACATTAGGGAAGGTCTGTGCATATAAAGAAAAGTCTGGTATGGCTTCACCAGAATTTGTGTGCCAAAGTGCCACTGCATAGGCATTATTTACTTTTGAGAAATAATATGGTGACACAAAGATACATTGGTGCCTTACAGATCCAAAAGGCGATGAAAACTTTGTAAGTTCTTCATTAGTGCTTGGGTATTTCTCAGTGTTTTTGTCTTCTTGCCACATTCAGGAAAGGCTGACAAATGACTCCTATTAAGCTCTGAGTGAGTATGTGTGAGTGTGTCCTTGACTGGACTCTGTGTTAGATGGGCTCCCCTTCAGGGTTGCTTCCTTACAGTACATTGCTTCTGAGTCTTCAGTGTCACCAAACAAGATATGATCAACATGGATGGATTGATGCTATTTTTGAAGTCTTAATTTTAATGACTCAATCACCTGTCATATTTGGACTTTTCAAAAAACATTTAGGTTTGTTTTTTGGGGTTGATCCTGAATTAATGTTTTTATCTTGCCTGTAACGTATGGAAGATATTAAACAATACACTTCTATTTTTGGATCTTATGACAAATTGAAGAGTGATAAATCTATATAAAGTACTAGTCAGCCCACCTTTAAAGTATGGTACAGTATAGGAAGGTTTCAGATTGTTGCAGATACTTCAACAACAAATTCAGCTAAACAGATGAAGGGTGTCTGATGCAAGCTAAGTCTAACTTGTGCTTAAGACATAGACAATAAGCTAACTCTTAATACTGAAAGCAGAGGAGAGAGCAAGAAATTACCCATTCCTGTAATAGAAGCCTGGCATTTGAGTAATTGACTAAACTTTTTTTGTTCTTTGAGCACTGTTAAAAAGACATGCCAAAGTTTTTCTATTATGAAATGATTTTATCTTTGATTTTCACAGATCCTGTTTCTAAACCAGTGATAGAATGCAATATTACTAATGGCCATGTCATGCTGACATGTAAAACTGAAATGAATTCAGTTACCCATCTACAGTGGAATGGTACTGACATTAAAAATCAGGAAAACACAGCAAATCCTCTGGTGCTGGAGAAGCGAGATGATAATGCAGAGTTCACGTGTACTGTTAGTAATCCAGCAAGTGAGATGAAGAGTGACATCTTTCTTATAAAAGATTGTAATGGTAAAAACTTTTTTATTTTTATTATTATGTTTAATTCTTTTTAAAGTATTTTTCTTAATGTCTTGAGAAAACAGCAGTAATGGGTTGTCATACATACACAAATATATACTTTTAATCACTTAAAGCACTCAATTTATAGGTGGCGCTAGTCTTAGGAGAATAGTGGAAACTCAGATATATTTAGCATGAACCCACAAACCCCACAGTGAAGTTGCCAAAGTTGGAAGTGTACAAAATACTTAATGAGACAGAAGTTGCACCATTTGGGACCATCCAGTCGTAGTTTTTAGGTACTTGCCTGTTAGATTTACTACAGTGCTCTGTGATGGATGGGCTTGGTTGTTACCTTGCACACAGTGCTGATGAGATATGCTCTGATTCTCAGTGGCCCTGAACTTAGGAAATGGGATAAAGTGGATATATGGACTAAATATCCATAATGTTCATCAATGTAGCAGAAAAAATAAAGGCCATCCCTACCCATAAGCCCTTTAATAGACTAATGAAACATTTTTTGACCATCTATCTGGGGCAAAATCAAAGGGACAATCTAATATTACCAGGTAACCTAACCTGCATGTCTTTGAGGTAATACTGGGGTATCAGTAGAAAACCCCACATGAACAAAAAGGAATGTGCAAATTTGACACAAAGAGCAACTTACTAGGATTTAAACCCAGGACTTAAGATTCCATTTAAATGATCTTAATATTGATGTGAGACAGCAGCATTTACCACTGTACCATCCTGCTGTCTTCAGATTTATTATTTAAATGTATGGCATTTATTTTCTCATCTTGATTAAAGATGTCTTCCAAAAGCAATGGGGATCTGGTAGTTAGGCTTTTGTCTCACAGGCCCAGGGTGCTGAGTTGAAATTCTATTCCTAGTCATTTACTCTGTGGAATTTGTACAATATTCACATGGCTATGTAGGTTTTCCTCCAGGTTCTCTGTTTGGTCTTTTACATCTCCAACAGTGTATTCTTTTGGCTAACTAGTCTTGTGAGTGAATTCTTGAGCATACCCTGTGAAGAACTGCCATCCCGACTAGGGTTGGTTCCTGCCCTGTATCTAGAATTGCTAGTATAGGTTGCAATCCCTAATGACTCTAAATCTGAATAAGTGTGTTTTAAAATGCTATTACAATATTTCCATCCATCCATCTTCCAACCCGCTGAATCCAAACACAGGGTTACGGGGGTCTGCTGGAGCCAATCCCAGCCAACACAGGGCACAAGACAGGAATCCAATCCTGGGCAGGGTGCCAACCCACCGCAGGACACACACAAACAAACCCACACTAGGGCCAATGCAGAATCGCCAAATCACCTAACCTGCATGTCTTTGGACTGTGGGAGGAAACTGGAGCGCCCGGAGGAAACCCACGCAGACACGGGGAGAACATGCAAACTCCACGCAGGGAGGACCCGGGAAGCAAACCTGGGTCTCCTAACTGTGAGGCTACCACTGCGCCACCGTGCCGCCCACTATTACAATATTTTTGATACTATTTTTTCAATAATACCAGTGTTCATTTGACTGATGGGAAACAAGTGTTATATTTGTGTGTGTGTGTGTTTTATACATGTTTATTCCTGCATGAATCCCAAAGATGCCTGACGATTTTCCTTTGTGTCAATATTTGTCTACCATGTTATAGACATTTTGGGGGCCAAGTCATTAATATGCCACAGAATAGTCAATATAATGCAGACCCTTTTGTCAATATGTTAAATATGTCTGCTGCCTGTGAGTTGTGGAGTTCAGCATAATCCTTAATATTATTTTAGGTTTGAGTCAAAGTCTAGGGGCTGTTCCGGCAAAATAGCACACTTTGACTTATTATTAAAAATACATGCCCTTTTTCCCATCCTACAAATACAACCATCATAATACTGTAAGACGCATGTCATTCAGTCGTAAATATCATTAAGGAAAAGAGAATATACAGTACTTCAGTTTTTGACAACTCAATATTCTGTCTTCAGTGTAAAATGGAATGTCAGATATGTACATGACTTGCTATTAGTTTGAATTTAGACTGTCTACTCTAGATGCTTTGAAAAAGATATAGCAAAGAAAGTACAAATCTATACTACACTGTAATGGAGACAAAAAGTATCACACAGTAAACAGAGATCTGTATCAGAAAAAATTCACCATTGCATATGCATGCAGGTGCAGTGCATATAAAAAATATTCACCATTTTGGAAGTTTTCACATTTTATTGTTATACAGAATTGGATTAGACTTAATATGGCTTTTTAACACTGATCCCCAAATATACAGTAAACGTTTTAATGTCAAAGTGAAAACATATGTTTGCAAAGTGGTCTAAATTGTCATCTGTCATTATCCAATCCGCTATATCCTAACACAGTGTCATGTGGGTCTGCTGGAGCCAATCCCTGAGCCAACACAGGGTGCAAGGCAGGAAACACATTTCGGGCAGGGCGCCAACCCACCACAGGACACACACACACACAAACACCAAGGACAAACTAAAGACAATTTAGGATTACCAATACACCTAACCAACATGTCTGTGGACTTTAGGAGGAAACCGGAGCACCCGGAGGAAACCCATACTGACTCAGGGTGAACATGCAAACTCCATGCAGGGAGGACCCGGGAAGTGAACCCAGGTCTCCTTACTGCGAGGCTACCACTGCGCCACCTGTGCTGCCCTGTTATTTTATATTTGTATATTATGCAAATATAAAACACAAAAAGTATTCACCCCCGTTAATAAGACACACCTAAATTATTGCTGGTCTGGAAATTCAGTTGATTGTATTATAAATGCACTTCTGTATCTGGACGGTCCAACTTGTGCTGAGTTGCCTAACCTAGGCAATAAAGACTAAAGAACATTCCAAGCAACTCTATGAACAGGTGATCGAAAAAAGTCAGGGTATAAATACAAGAAAATATCCAAGTAGTTGAAAAATCCTTTTGAGTCTAATTAAATTAATCATTAAGAAATGGAAAGAGTATGGCACATCTGTAAATCTTCCTAGTGCAGAACTGCTGCAAACACTGTGTGATCAAGAAGAAAACTAGTGAGGGAGGCCACTAAGAAAACTCTAAAGGTGTTACAAGCTTCAGTGTTGCCAAGCATTTCACCAGTCACAGCTTGCATGACGGTACATTTCAGGTTACAAAGAAGTCTGTCACTTCCTTCATTTTGGAAACCATGCTTGGTGTTTCAGTTCACATCCATTTTCATCATAAAATTTCAAGAAGAGACAACTGGGGAGAGTTGGGAAACATATTTGTACAAATTAGGGCTGGTGCAAGAAATAAGCAAAAACAAGTTCAAAAGAGAGGTAAACTTGGCAGAACATAAAAACAAGTATAACACAAAAAATCAAGACACATAAGAAATACAGGGTGATTCAAAAAGATTCATCCAATTTCAAAATGATTTATTTCACAATTCAGTAAATTGTAAATGGTTTAGGTGCGCATAAAGTTTATTAAGTAATTTTACAAGTGCTCGATATGACCTCCTCCAGCTGTACGGACAACATCAACGTGATAGTTAAATTCATCTCATACTTGATTAAGCATGTCTGGTGTCACTGTACTCACAGTTCTTTCAATGCGATTTTGGAGAATAGCCAGTGTTATTGGGAGTGGTGGCACATAAACAGAATCCTTAACGTATGCCCCCAAAAAAATTCACAGTGTGAGATCTGGTGATCTTGGGGGCCAGAAGTGGAGTGCCAAATCGTGGGCTCCTTTACGGCCAATCCAGCGATAAGGGAGCTCATTGTTGAGACACGCTTAAACTTTCTGGTGCCAATCAGGTGGCGCTCCATCCTCCAGTGACAGTCAGAAACTCTATAACCCCCTCTTTCAATTGGAATGTGATTGGTTCCTAGATGCCTCACAGTTGTAAAAATATGGCACTTTGAAATTGGATGAATCTTTTTGAATCACCCTTTATTGTTAGTGCAAAGTTCAGTATATCATAAAAACAAGTGACACTTTAGAGGAGGATTATTGTTGCAAGTAAGAACCAGCACAGCACATACCTCTTTAAAATGTGGCTCTCTCACTGACGTTCTTCTTGCAGAAAGAAGCAAATAATGCAAATTCAAATTAGGTTAAAAATGCATATGGAGACGATGCTGTTGAACAATGCTCTGGGATTTATTGGGCTTCATGAATTGTGGATTCACCAAGCAGTATCCACTGAGACACCTCACTCCGCCCATCCAACATCAGCAGCCACTTAAACATTTCCTCAATGTGCTGATGAAGTGATGAATTTTAACTGAGAGCTCCAGGTGAGCTCTCAGTTTCCAAGGGATGCGCAAGCAACATTATTAGAAGCCTGACCATTGATCACAAAAAGTACCATAATAAATGAGATGTGTGCAGATTTGGTTATAGAATTGAAAGAGGAAGCTTTTTGTTATGAATCACCCCTGAAAATGAAACAGGGTTCCATTACTATGAATCAGACACCCAACAAAAAATATGATAAAATTGCATCATCCAACTGAAGAAGTTTAAGGTTGTCTATTAGGTGTAATAAGCACAATTTTTGTGATGTGGAAGAGGTGATTTTCATAGACTTTATGTCAAAGGGGTCACTCAATCTGTTAAATCAGATCTGTGACACAAGACCCTTTAAAATTGCAGGAGCATTTAAAGAGAATTTGACCTTACAAAGCTATTGTTGAAATCTTCCTACAGTGTAACAATACTTGACCAAGAACAAGTGTGAAAACATGGGATGACATCAAAAAAATCAGGTGGACTGATTTTCCCCTTTCTCCGTAAAGCCCAGCCTTTAGATTACCACCACCTTCACAGCTCTCATAGAAACATGCAATGGAAGAGGGATTCATAGTGATGGCTACATTTTTGGAAAAGTGAAGAATGTTATACCAGATACAACTACTTGAAGCACCTTGGCTGGTCAGCAACACAAATGCTCATCCCCTGCTTTTTAATTTCCAGCTGCCTTCTTCGCATAGCCTGCTGACAAAATGAAAGAGAGCACCAGCTAGGTGTTATAAGCAAACATACAAGGCTTATAAATTATAAATTATAACAATTGTTATATAAGAATTATAACAATTGTTATAAGCCAACAAACATTTTGCATTTTGTCTTCAAGACAGAAGCTAGAACATACGGGCTTAAGAGACTGTTGGATGCTATTAAAAACCATAAGAAAATTACAAGGATTCATAACCAAAAGCACAAATATTTCAGGCAGAGTCAAAATACTAATACTGAGAATCGAACCAAAATTTGAAAAGCTATCAGTTGTTACCAGAAAATCTGAACCTAAAACATTAAACCATGAGTTGTTAACAATTCAAATTTTTAATCTGGGACAAAGAGCTAATGATGTTGCTCTGGAATTTATAAGCAAATCTTAGGACATGATCCCTAGCAACCCTGCATTGCTTACTGGTTACTCATGAACTGCCCGCTGAAATCCTAAAAACACAAACATGAAAATGAAGCTTGTAATTTCAGCTTTTGAAATATTAAAGTCCATAGTCAGAAATAAACTATCTAAAATGAAAAATATACTAACCTAAAACAAATGTTTTGCAATTTAGAAAAAAGAAATGGCTGTGAGGATTTGAACTGATAAAGAAGGGGATACAGTATGTTGTGTTTTTTCTCACTGTTGCAAGGCCATTAAAGTTGATTAAGCCTATGTAGAACTATAATTAGTGTAGTAAATACTGCTACTGTAGTTATCCTATGATCATGTTCAAACACTTCTATAATAAATTACCTATAATAAAAGTGATTGTTGCAAACTTTCGTGCAATGAAACAATATTCTCAAACCCCCTTAATCACATTAAGAGGGTCAAATCTTATCCTAGCAGCATCAGACGAAAATCCATGACAAGGCCTCACCCGGGCACCGGCCCACACAGGGACAATTTAAAATCTCAAGTCAACCCTAACAGCACATCTTTGGGGATGTGGAATGAAAACCAAAGAACTCATGCAGGCCTTCATGTTGTTTAGCACAGTTTAGCACAGGATTCGAACTCTACCAAATTACAAGTTTATACCTTAAACCTATAGAACACTTGATCCATGAGGCAGAAGTGTTAACTATGCCATCCTGCCATTTATTTTCAGGGTAACCCATGGATATTACAAATATTCTTCACTCAAAATGATAGACAGTAATACTTTGGAGACACTGGACTTTATAAGTAATATCTTAGAAAAGTTAGGAGTATAAGAATTGATAGACTGCTTTGTGCTGAATAGCTTGTTCTTGTTAAAATTGTTCTTATCCCCAACACGGAGTAAGGTATAAACTTTAATTTAGTGGAGCTCAAAATTATGATGTTCTTTGCCCTTACATTTCCTAACTACTGATGCTGTTTGTGAGAATGATGCTATATTAACCACAGAGGTAAAGCCTGCAAGAAATGTCTACTGTCAAATGTGATGCTCAATATGACATCTTGTCATGCACAGAGAACTGTATTTTGATGTTGTGTGTTCTTTTCATGAGTGAGACTATAAAATTGGTATCAGCTTTATTTATCATAATATTAAAGTTCAATACCACAGTTAATTTGTGAGTGAGGCTTGTTTTATTTTCAGCCCTAGCCCTTTTAGCTACCATTCCTTCTCACAGTTTGAACACTCTGTAAAATTTGAAATGTTTGCAATCAAGTGTGAGGCTCCAAGTGACTTGTTCCTGGGCCCAATCAGTGAGAAAAATGAACTTGAAGGGTATACTGACTGTTAAAAAGTATTCCCCAGCCTTAAATTAATGTTTGAAAAAAATTACCAGCTTTATATACATTATCTGGGCACTGCAGCTGTTACCAATAGGTTCCAAAATTCCTTGAGTTTGCTCACAAAGGATATGAACAATAAACTTCAGTTTTCAGGAGCTTCTACTGTATATACTGTACTGTTAAAGAAAGCCGTGTCAAGACTTTGGGGGAGATGGATTTCTGCCAACATTCCCCCACCTAGCAGACAGGTGTGTTTGTTTGATTTATTTTTATGCAGATCTTTGCAATTTCTTTATTGTCTTTATTGCCAAAATGCATTCTGAATAAACATAAAGGTTGCAGTCCATGTTGTTCATTTGTACCAGGAAGACAACTGGTTTTAACCTAAAAATTTTGATTTAATCATTTTTGTATTTAAATTCATAAATTATAGTGGTGGGGATCGATCTGTTCTTAATTTTTTCTCTTTGTAAAAACTTGATTGCTTTGTATGGATTGTAATAAAATTAATTAAAAAAAAAAAAAAAAATTCATAAATTATGTCTGTCCTCTCTTTCAGGTGAAAGCAATCAACCGCATGTTGCCTTGATAGTAGTAGTAGTAGTATTGATTTTACTGCTACTGTCAATAATAGCTATTGGACTATATTTTTATTTTAAAAATAAAGGTATGTTAAATTTTATTTTAAAGTTGTTTTGATGCACCTATAAATATTTACATTTACCTTACTGCAGGCTTATTAACTTGGATAATACCAATCAAAACAATGTTAAGAAAAGCCATTATTTATATGAAAAGTATTGCTTTATATTAAGGAAAGCATATGTTCGTAATGAGTGTAAGCTGAAAGAAAACTGTAAAGAAATTATAAGTGCTAAACACAGTAATTATATAAACCTAAATATATAATATAAATATGTATAGGACCTTGGGTTGGCTGAGCAGGTGACTTACTAACCAACAGTAGTAGCCATTTAACTAAAATCCTAGCTTTCACATTGGCCTAACTCAAGTGGTTATCACACTCAGTCCTGGGTAGTGTGACCAGTTTTTCAAAATCCCAAACTTGTGTATCGTGAATATGTGTATTAACACATGCTCACATATGATGCCCATTCTCATTTGTTTAATGTCTGCTTCATCTCATCTTCATCAGAGAGGGATCAGGGCAGGGGAAAAACATTGTCACAAAGAAACACATATGCTTCTACATCAAATCACTACACATTTTTGAAATTAAATTGTATATTTTAAATACACAATTGCTTTTAGAGAAACAAACTGCATAAACATACTCTCTTAAAGCACCCAATGCACACGTCATACTTACCTCTGCTCTTGCTTAACTTCACATAAACCCACTTTCAGTCTCCAGTTTTAAAACAGCAATTTCAAGGCCAAGTTAATGTGCCCTGTCTATAAAATTAATATCCAGCACAGTTCTAGAGTCACTTTATGGGTGAGCGAGTTTTATAAAAACAACATATTTGGTGATTCCTTAATTCCACTAAATCCTTCAGCATAGTGTCTATTTGAAAGTACACAGCCATAATCGCTATTAAGGCTACACATCCATCAGCACATTCTCTGTCTCTGTACACTTTTTTTAAATGTGTGGCTCTGGACAATTTCATTTTGAATGCCTGTTGTATAGTATGAAGTTGCTATTGAAGGGCCACAGTGTCTGCAGGGTTTCATTCTAATAATGGAACATACCTTATTTTGCCTTCATTTGAATTGACTTGTTTCTAAGATTTAGAACCCTGAATTGTTTATTTTTTTCTCCTAACAAGCAGACAAAAACCAATAATATACAAAGCGTGTCAATAGGTGACTTGCTACTTTGATCCCATTTGCACCTAGGTCCATTCTATAATATATGTTTCAATAAAATATTTGAAAAGAAAAAAGTGAAGGTCTAAAAATTATGATCTATTTCTTCTTATTATTCCTCTTCTTATTTTCCCACTTCTTTGTAAGGTTGATGTGCCTGATCAACATTCTGCAAACACTCAGTCTTGCACCTCCTGACCAATCAAGTCCTTTTCCTTCAGATCTTCTTTTACTTTATCCATCCACCTCTGCTTTGTCGTCCCTCACTTTCTATTCCCATGTACTTCCATTCCCATCACTCTTTTGCCCACATATTCATTGTCTGTCCTCATCACATGTCCATACAACCTACTTTTGTGTACTTTCTTAGAGATCTCTTCCACTTTTGTTGCATCTCTGATTGTCTCATTTCTTATTCTGTCCATTTTTGTAACTCCACATATCCATCGCAACATTCTTCTTTCTGCCACATCAAACTTCTGCGCTCCCTTTACTGCCCATGTCTCAGCTCCATATATCATTGCTGGTCTCACCAAATTACCTTTAACCTTCACCTTAATTTTTTGATTGCACAATACTCTTGATACCTTCTTCCAACTGTTCCATCCACACGGATCGCTGCATCTAATTTTCCATCTTTGGCTACTACTGATCCTAAATATTTAAATGTATCCACTGTTTTCAGTATCTCTCTCTGCAGGATAACTTCTTAATTCTGATTATCATTAAACCTCAGATATTCTGCCTTCTTCCTATTTATCTTCACTCTATCTTCCAAAGCCCTGCCCCTCTCTTCCAGCTTCATCTCCACTTCCTCTTTTCTTGTTCTACACCACAAAAAAAAGCATCCACCAGGGGGATTGGTCTTTTATCCCATGAGCCAATGTATCTATAACCAGATCAAACAGATAAGGACCTAAAGAAGAACCCTGGTGCACACCTACTCTAACTGGGATCTTGTCTGTTACCCCAACGCAGCTTTTGACCCAAGTCCTCACTCTCTCATATATATCCTGCACAATCCTCACACACTTCTCTGGTACTTCTTACTCTCTCATGCACTTCCAGACCTCTTGATGTGGCACTCTATCATAAGCCTTCTCCAAATCAATAAACACCAGAGGCCTCATGTATAACGGCGTGCGTAGAACTCACACTATAACATGGCGTAAGCACAAAAGCGGGAATGAGCGTACACACATAAAAATCCAGATGCATAAATCTGTGCGTACGCAAACTTCCACATTCTTCCACTACATAAATCCCGGTCAGTGTGAAAAGTAATGCACATGCACGTGCCTGCTGTCCCACCCCAACTCCTCCCAGAATTACGCCTCTTTGAATATGTAATTTAATATAAATAGCCCTTAAGGTCAAAGTTCTGTGAAAAGACAATGGCAAAACCACAAGGAAAAATAGAACAATTTCAGCGAATACCAAGTGGAGGCAAGGAAAAACATACTATTTGTTGGTTTAAACAGTGGTATAATCAACAAAAGGAAGTTGATCAAGTGACATAGCATGTCGGAGAAACTCGAAAGCTCAAGTTCACGAAGTCGCACAGTGCCTGAAATAAAAAAAGTCACATACCAAAGTCGCCATGAAAAGGCGAGTCGTAGCCCACCGTCTGAGTGTCATATGAAAGCTTATTAGGGTACAGAGGAAAAAAAAAGGGGAAAAAGCACAAAATGTCAACTTTAACCTCGAAATTTCCACTTTAATCACGTAGTTTATTTTGTCATTAAAGTAGAACATCATAAACTTCATCTTAAAATCGTTGAATTTACTAGTTTCTCAAATTCCATTGTAACTAAAGTAGCACGTTAAATGCTTTGTTTTGTATTTGATCTTCTGTGTGCTCTAATGTATGTGTGTGAATCACCACGTGTTTCTTAAACTGGCTTTCTCTTCCTCCGACAGGACACAGAATCCATTACATTTGTGATATTACAGCTCTCTGAATAACTAAAATACTGAGATGTATACGTGATATCATTTTCATGATGATAGGAGTTAAAGCACGTTATTAAACATTTCAACACAGTGGTGGCACAGTGATTGTGCGCGATCTTCAATGAAATAATTTATTGTAGCAGTACTGTCTCTTTCAAACGTACTAACCCCGAATTTCTGTCCTTCCTTTTCTTTCTCCAAATACCCAATCGCCACACAATCAGCTCTGTAATAGATATTAAGCCATCTGTAAGCTTATTATAGATGTTAAGCCATCTGTAAGCTTATAACGCCTATTCTTCAGAACATTGAAATATCTTCGTAGTACATGTTTAATTATTCTATCCTTCATGCCAGTCCCAGTGAAGCATACAGTGCGAGGCAGGAACAATCCGTGAATGGAGCGCCAGATCCTTGCTAGCGTAGCAACACCATGTCCTTTAATTATTAACAATATAGATTATTTAAATGAAGTTAAAGTTTTATCTGTATAATATAATAAACATATTTTGCTGCATTTGATCTTAAAAATTATATTGTCATCATATGTAAATACGCGCTTTATAAAGTGGCTCAGGTTGTGCAATATTATAACTGTAGTGCAAGTGTACAGTGAGGTGATTGTACTTATAAGTACAAACAGTTCTACAAGGAGCAGTTGATGGACTGATTGAGTGCGTTTAGAGCTCTTGGAATGAAACTCTTTCTGAACCGTGAGGTCCATACAGGAAAGGTTTTGAAGCATTTACCGTGTGAGAAGCAGTTCAAATAGGAAGCATGGCTGAGGCAGCGTGTGCTTGATGCTGTATACCGATAATTCTCTTTCCGATCAGCTGCTCCGAGTGGTGCAGTGAGAGTAATATGGAAAAAGATGATCTGCTGTGGCAACCCCTAACGGGAGCAGCTGAAAGAAGAAAAAGAAGGTGCAGTGAGAGTAACAACACTAAAGCAGCTATGGTATTTGGAATAGTTTGACCATTCCGTATACCATTATATTGTTACAGGTTAATTACAATCAGATGCATTAAACTAATAAATAATGTGTGGTTAATTTCAGTATATTTATAAAGCCGCGTCAGGGATATGGACCATAAAAAGAAAGGATAACCACACAGGAACAGTAGCACTGCTTTGACGCCGGGTGCCGCCAGTCTGCAAAACCGAGTGGAGAACTTGCGTACGCTAGGGTACGTGTAAATGTGCGTAGCTTTACGCCAAGTTTAGGTTTTATACATCGCGTTTTGAACGTGGAAAAGTTATTATGCAACATTTTTGTGCGTAAGCACTGTTTATACCTGAGGCCCCAGGTGTAATCCTTTCTGTTTATCTTGATACTTCTCTATGAGTTATCTTAATGCAAAGACTGCATCAGTTGTTCCCCTCCCTGGCATAAAACCATACTGCTCCTTACCTATGGTGGTCTCTTCCCCAAGCATTCTCTCTACAAAAATGTTTATTGTGTGTAACATTAGCTTTATCCCTCTATAGTTTACACAACCCTGAATATCACCCTTCTCCTTATAAATGAGTATAATCACACCATTCCTCTACTTTTCTAGTACTCTTTAATTATAAAGTGGATCTCCTGCATTAGATCCCACAACACATCTACTCCCTCTTCTCCTAAACTCTTTAACACTTCTGCTGGCATTTCATTGGGTTCTGTTGCCTTTACATTTTTCAATCTTTTCAGTGCCTCCTTTACTTCCTTCCTTCCTATTCTTGGCTTGGGACTCAATCCCCATATACTACCCTTGGATTTTCTTTTTTCAACACCTTTTCAAAGTACCTTTTCCATCTATTCTTTATCCTAGCATGCTCATCTAAGACTACATCTTGATCATCTTTCATTGCCATTATCTGACTAAAATCCTTTCCAGCTATGTTCCTAGTCTTCACCATTCTAAAAATCATTCTCTCTCCCTCTTTTTTCATAGACCTCCTCCAAAGATTGAGCCTTGGCTCTTTCTACTGTCTTCTTTGTCTTCTTTTTTATCTTCTTCTTAGCCTTTATCACATCCTACACCTCTCTGTGCCACCACCATGTATCTTTGTCCCCAGATGGGCTCCTTCCTTGCGTCCTACCCAAGACCACTTCTTCTGGTATTAATACAACTTTGCTATTCCTCCACACTCTCAAATAACTGCACTCAATTTAAAACTTTCTCCCCAAACCTGTGGTTAAGCTCTTCCTCTTTTAATCTTCATCACTACATCCTTGGCGCTTTTTCTATGGTTTTATTCTCCTGCTGATTTTGATCTCCCAGTCTATCACTAACACATATACTGCACTGTCACACTTTCCCCATTTATGACCTTACAATTCTAAATCTGTTTCAAATGAACATCTACTCTGATCCAAAAAACATTTGTTTGGCACTTTCCTTAAAAAGAAAATAACAGTTTTTAAGATGTATGGTGTGGCAGAATAAGAGCAATATCAAACTGTAGCTTTAAGTAACATGTTTCAATAACAGCAAAAATTGGCTTATACGAGATGTAACGGACAGCTAGTATTCTTACCTGGCCGGGATGCTTCCGTAACAGAAGGACCAGGGGAAAGAACTTGCACAATGATGCTTGGCTTTTTAGAAGAATTTGTTTGTAACACAAGGTTGTTGAATCCTAAACAGGTTTGCATACAAAGGAACAAAAATCTAATATTTTGTATTGGGAGTTTCCTGTTATTAAAGGATGTTTTATTTTAATATGAAAATAAAATTAGCTAATTATCAGTATAAGGTTTGAGCAGTCCCTTTTTTCAAGTAATACCTGGTACAAACTATATACAATATGTTTTTTTATTTGCTTTTTATTTTATTTTTAGTTTCTAATGATACCAAACAGGATCCAGATACGAGACATACAGGTAAGTTATAGTATACACTTTAACTTATATATATATATATATATATTATTTTTTTAATAATTAGGAGAAATATTCATCCACTTATCCATAATTTGTCTTATTTTGGGTTATTGTGCGTACTGAAAATGTGTATAACATTATGATAAACATCACTAAATGCATATATTTTATTCAGTCTTTTAGATAAATAAAAAAACAAGATGTGTAGGTAAGAAACAACTCATCTTCCAATGTAATATTATTATTATTAATAAATATATCTTGGTTTATACATTTAATTCACATCACAAATTACATTTATACTATGTCAGTAGTGTGCACCTCTTCTGAAAAGCATGTTTTATGTGCACTCTCAATTCAGCTCAGCTTTTTCAATTCAGCAGCATCTTCCACCTTGTCCCTAAAATGGTCTGGATTATTTATAACTAAAGGTACTTTGGTATTGACCAATTTCATTGATGAGTGTAGAATGTGCTTTAAATATTCCAATTCAGGTGTGTTTCACTCTGGCTAAAAGCCTGTCTTAACTCATAGCATTTTTCCTCATTAAAAGCCCTTAGTTTGTCATCACCTTTAAGTAAAGGTAGCATTCTAACTTCACAACCAGCTGGAACTGCAGTACCTAGTTTGGTTTTAGGTTTTTCCATTTTGTAACATCTTCAGTTTTTTATTTCCTTTCAATTTCATATTTACAGTAGACTTGTCATGACACATTTATAAAACCCTAAAGGTGTTTAAAATTATTGCACCATAACAAAGGCAGCAGTTGTGTGTGAAAAAGAAATAAGGAATAGTTCTGTTAAATAAATAAATGTATTTAATTAAACATTTAAATATAAAATATTAAAATAGTACTAAAGACTTTATCAAAGCAGGAGGAGATAGTTCTTTCAATGTTACTACTATATGTATTATTCTTAACTAAACAAAACAGACATTTATTTGATTCTTCAATATATACTGTATATATATATATACTATTGTATATATATATATATATACTACTGTATATATAAATATATATATATATATCCATCCATCCATTATCCAACCTGCTGAATCCGAACACAGGGTCACGGGGTTCTGCTGGAGCCAATCCCAGCCAACACAGGGCACAAGGCAGGAAATAAACCCCAGGCCAGCCCACTACATATATATATATATATA
>JANRMT010028174.1:67738608-67751958 GCA_026402145.1 Polypterus bichir lapradei
ATCATTCCACTGAAAAGTAACATTTGAAAAAGATTACACAATGTGTCAACACAACAAATACAACTGTTACGATTGGGACACACTGGCCCCTATACCAAATAGTTTATTGGTAAATTGTTTGTAGGAAATGTAATATCGAAAGCTAGTAGCAACTTTGAGCATAACCTGGTTAAAACAGATTGGTTTACTCACAAATTTATCAACTGGAATACTTGTAAATATCAGGTTTATTACAACTATGTCAATTTGTTGGCTTATATATTAGTTTAATTAGAACTGTATCTGTTTTCAGAAATTTGCTATATTTTCTGGCATATATATTGAATTATTAGCACTGTCTATGGATTACGCAAATTTACATTTATTAAAAACTGTTTAGTGAAACTATTTTAAGATGTACATTCTGTAATACATGCAGTATAGATTTCCTAATTGTGCTGATTTTATTTAACTCATAACCCTGTGAAAAAATAAATGTACATTAGATTTCCTGAAAGAAATGGATGAAAACTGTTATATAAAAGAAAATTTCTAAACCACACAACATTTATATAAGTAAACCACAAATTAAGCACACAGTAAAAAAGAAGCAAATCAAAATGATTAACTTAAAAACACAATATAAAGTCTGCTAACATAATTGTGATATAGGTGGTTGACAACTGAAGAGGAAAAGTAGCCCAAAACACCAGTTAATAACATTGCTGGAGAAAATAAATGGACAAAGTGATAGTACTAATGAAGTATACTACCCTTCTCCTCATGGGTATTCTGAAATACCAGTAGTAAATACTGAAAGTGAAAGTACACTCGATGTGCGCCCCACCTGTTACTTGGCAAACATTTTGCAATAATCGAGCTCAGACCAGACTCTCTGAAGCATATCTGGCGGGATCGAGTTTATAGCTTCAGTGATGTGTTCCTGCAGATCATTCATAGTTACAGCTAATGGAAGTACGTACACTCTGTCTTTCATGTACTCCCAAAGGAAAAAGTCACAAACAGTAATGTCCAGTGATCTCGGGGGCCACTTGAGGAACACCTGGTCATTTTGTCCAGCACGACCAATCCATCTGTTTGGCAGGTGCTCGTTGAGAAAATTACAGACACGAGATGCCAGTACCGTGGTGCCCCATCTTGCTGAAAAATGTAGTCACCTACCTCAGTAAGTTGTGGAAAAGAAGAAATGTTTTGAGTTAATGTGTTTGCTGTCATCTTATTTATAAACATATTCCAATATGTTTTGATTTTGTAACCATTTAAAATCAAGTAGTGTTTTTGTGGGCACCCTGTATAATCCTGACTACTTTAGAATGACAGTAACATGGTTACTGACCTCACTTATTCTGCATAGTCACTTTTCTCCCACCACCAGATCTAGGGAGGTTTTTCATTCAGAGTTTGTAAGGCTACTGAAGACCCATTCATACTGACCACTTCAAAATGTTTATTGTGTGTACAGTCTGATTTTGCACTGTATTTAATGTATGATGTTTTATTCATTCAAATAAGAAGTTCAGTGTCATATGTACACTTGACAAATTTGACCTTGAACTTAAAATATACAATCATTTGTTATTTACTTTGAGTCTTGATAGCAGCGATTTGTCTTCAATATTAGGACATAATTCCATTCATAGTCTGCTAAATAAATAAAATAATAAAGAATTATTCTTCTCTTTATAGAAACAATGGAATTATTGCAACAGAATCAAGGTAAGGGTTCTGCATGGGAAGGTAAGTTGTTTTTTAATAGAATGATAATTGATTTAATACAATGGTAAATCTGTGTTTGTCAGGTGGCCCATACTTAATATTTTAATTCAAGTATGTGTAGATTTTTCCAATGTAAATTTAAAGAAAATTAATTCAGTGCAATCTTAAGAAGGGAGTTTAATACTATTGAATTTGCTTCAGCACAATGCATTAACAATAAAAACTGAGTAGAAAGACCAAGTACAACATGATTGAACCCTCAAAGTTGTGAGTAAACCTCCCAATTATATGCTGATTTTCATAAACTTTTCCTTAAGTGTCAATATGAACATGACTGTGTCATATGCTCTCATCCTATGTCATTTTTAGCTTTGTATGTGATGGCTGCTACATTATAAGGAATTATTGAAGTAAGTTAAGTAGGCCTCCTGGCATGAGTATTCCAGGTTTTAACCTTACAAATGAGCAGAATCTGAAAAAAGATTTTTTTTCAGAATTCTTTCTTTAAAATAATTAACAGTATGATTGTCTAATTATGTGCACAGTTGAAACACTGGTATCAACCCACTGTTACATGGTGAATCAAGTGGATGACACTAAACTGACAACCTTCACAGTTTACAGTCCTGTAAATTACATATGAGACACAGTACCATTTATTGTGATTTGTTGAGGAATTTATCCACAGTCCTTACAGTCACTTCTTTTTGATCTGTAGTGCCCAGACAGTTGTATGGTGGCTGCTCTTGTTACTCTTCTTGCTTGCCTAAAAGTTAGACTGTTTGTGGAATTCCGATCTTGGATGCAACACCATTTGGAGAGATAAAACTTAAATGCTGCTGCCCATTTTTACCAGGTCTGTTAAGCAGACAAGTGTGATTCTGCAAATGGGAATACCGTATGAACAAGAAAAGGTGCAAATGTCTGCTGGTGAACATAGAAAGATGTTACTTACACATTTTGGCGCAAATGCAGGCGACCTTCAGTAAGCTAAAAGAAAATTTCTAAGAAGGCAGTGAACAGACTGCCCTTTCTGTATGTTTGACGAGTCATTAGCTGTGGTGAAATGGTGGGTTTAAAGGGGACTGTATTTATTATCACTCAATCAAGAATCAGATCAGGATGAGGAGGACAGCCTAAATATGTGAACATACAAGTAAAAGGCAACCGAAAACACTACAAGAAGGTTAAAAAGAAAACCTTAAAGCACTGTATCAAACACTTAAATATACACCATGAAGATAAAAGCCTTTTGTAGAAGATAGAAGGGACAATGCTGAAATGGCCTCCAAAGAGATATGCTGTATTTTTTAATTTTAACCTTTCCATCACTTACTGTAAGTGACGTGTAGAAGTGCATAAAAAGATGATGGAATTAGCAGAATAAAACCAAGACATAAATGGTCCAATGTATATTTTTTGAAAATAACTGAGATAGCAAGTTTACAGTAGAACTTGCACTTTTTACAAAATAAATGCCCAACTAACATGGTTACAAAATAAATGCATAACTTCATTGTGGAAGAAAGTCCAATGTAGTTACACCTTAATTTTTGCAATAAAATAGTAAAATTCTTTTCACAAACCAATTTTTAATAAATAATTAATAGTTCCAAGTTGCAAACATAATACTAAAATGACTTTATTGAGGTAATAGAATAATTTTATATTTGCTGTGTTTTGCCCTATGCGTCTTTCCTTTGTATTCACTTGTTTGTGAACATTTGTTAACCGGTGTGCCCTCTCTCAAGCGTGTTCCTGTAAAGACTGCTTCTCAGAGTTTGACATTATTTTTTTGGTGGCTTTCTCACATCCTATCCGCTTTTATAGTTGTTTTTAAAAGTGACTCTCTGAGCGCCTCCCATCCTGTCTCACACTTGCACTTCCTTTTTTGTCACGTCAACAAAGCCAAGCTAACCTATCAGATCGCTGTGAGGAACGGGACACACAGGCTTTGGTGCTTTATTATATAGTTGATAGGTAGAAGGTTGATTTCTTAAACACAATTACACTGATAGAAATTTTCAATAAAATTATTATTTTTTTCCATGTTTTTACATGGGCAGGTCTTTCTTATATAATACACTACCATGGCTGTCCATTTGTCTGTCCAGGATTTTAAGTCACCTGTAGCTCACAAACCGTTTGACCTATTGACCTGAAATTCGGTACACATATACTACGTGATGTGTACAGTCCGCTTTGGGGTGATGATTTTTATTACTCTTTTTATTTTTATTTTATTTTATTGTAGAAACAACTCTTGGCAGCAGGGCAGCCATGCGGCGCATGCATATGGGCGCCGTTATTATCCCTACCACGTTCGCCATCACTTTGCCTACTTCTTCATATTTTAAATCATTCTTGAGGTAGACTGAAGACTTGAGTGCTAGCTTAAGTGAAAAATTAAGAAAAACTTACTAAGTAATTGTAACACAGAAAGAAGAGAAGAAGCAGGCCGCTAGAGTGGAGAAAACAAGAGTTGGTCACGAAGCAGCAAGTGCATCAACCTCTGAGCAAACAAATGCTAAACGTACCGAGAAAGAGGATGAAAACTAGTCAAGTGTATTCACTGCACATTATCGTGCAGTGCGCCGTTACTGTTATCAATATAATACATAACAGGGACATGTATATTATGATGAAAAAAATTGAAAATGCATAATTTTAGCAAATCTTACAGAGGAGCAGGATGCCCTATCTGCACTGACAGAATTGTAAACAAAATTGAAGTTTTTTTTTCCCAATATGCAGCATTTTGATACAAAACTTTTAAAGGACCTAGGGCTACCTTGGGCTGTTAACAGTCAATGTAATTTGGTCCTATTATACTGTGCATGTATTAAAGAAATACATATAGCAACCATTATGCACAAATATGGAAAAACAGGACCAGAGAAAAAGAAACTTAAAAAAAAATTGACAACGAAAGAAAATAAAAAGCTGAAATTACTGTTGTCAATAAAAGAACTCAGTAACACAAAGTACTGATTAATTGCTATATCTTGCTGTCATTTTGGCTATTGCCTCACTACCTGTCATTACAACAGAAGCAGTGTTTAGAGAAGAACTGTGGTCTATATATACTATGTGTTAAAGATTGGGAAGAAGTCATTGTTTTGCAAGTAAAAAGTAAGTCTCAAGTTACAGCTAAGTCTAATTCCATTCCCAAGTCAAGATAACGAATATTAAGTCGTGACAGGCACTTTCTGAGTCAAGTCACAAGTCAAGTCTCAAATCATAAAGTTCAAGTCTCAGGCAAGTCATAATAAATCTTCTCTTGAATTTAATGCTATTTCTTAGATCATGGATGGTTTTTAAATGTGTATTAAATTTATTAATTCAGTTTCCAAACAATCAATTCTGTGTTAATACAAGGATAAACAAAAGAAAAAACATTATGAAAATACAGATATAAAGTAAAACAATTTTCAAAGTAAAACCAAACTTAACGATATCGTGCAAACCAATCGGTATGAAATATTACAGTATCTCATATGCCTATGATGCATTGTATTTGCAAAAGACCAAACTGGCCAGTATTTGTTTTGGAAGTCTGGAAAAACAATTCAGAGTAGTTAGAGCAGCATAGTTTAATGGAGAAAGTATTTAACTTTTATTTATTTTAAGATGAACGGATTGTAGATGGGAATATCTACAACCAAAGCACTGATCCAGGTGTGTTGTGAATCTGTCTAACAAGAGTGTATCGTAACATTCTCAAATCTCACTAAATCCAATTCAGAACCATGGTGATTTGGAGTCTATCCCCATTTGGAATGACAAACTCACAAACCCACCTACACTTGTAGTCTGAGAGGACCAGTTCATGACAAAAGTAACATTGTGCACAGCAGTAGTGGCTGTGCAATTCAATTCATTTCCCAAGCAAAATCTGCTATAGAAAAGCAAAATTGTAATTAAAATAAAGTAGAGTTGCTGATAAACCTGTGAAATTGATGAAACAGGCTTGAGAATGTTATGTACATAACCTATTTGATTTGTTGTCATATATGTGATCTTTTTGTATTTATTGTATTTAATACTGCATTTTTGTAGGTAATGCAGAGGAGGACCAGGATGATATACCTCAAGATACATCCCCAGGTAACTGTTAATCAGTGAGAAATCAAATAAATTCAATGGTAGGTTGTTTGTACCCATCTTCACAATTATACAAAGAAGAAACATTATATTTCAAATTTATTCTAAATATAGTATGCTAGTTACTGAATGCAGGATAATTTGCCAACTTTAGGTAAAACAGAAAAATCTTTCTTAATTGCCAGACTTTGTTAAAGGTTGTTTGGCATTTTCAAGTCAATGTTATTTCTTCACAGTGCAGAATTCTCAAATGTGCAAAAACAGTGCATGTCCCAAAATATACAAAATCAATAAAGGAATATTGAAGAAAAAAACAGAGTTATAAAAATCCCATAGTGTTTTAAAGGCATGAATAAATAAACATTTTTAAAATCCATTGAAAAGTATTCCCTCCAGACCAAATGTTGCTTCAAATTCTGTTCAGTGCAGCACTCTGCATTCCCAGTTTGCCACCTCTATAGGTCACTGCAGACTCGATCTGCACCACTCATGGATGCCACAGACCCTGCCACACCATTTGCATATTTTGCTTGTAATCCTGCTTTTGCTTCTGCAATATTGTTTCTTCAGCAGTCATGTTGTGCCATGGCTTGTAATATTAGACAGATAAAATATTTTCACCCATTACCTTTCTCTGTTGTATTGTTATTTTACATAACCTACAGAGCAAGATTCACGGTGAATTTAGAAAATATGCAGACCTCTTCAGTTTCTGCATACTTTACTGTATGGCAGATTTAATATTAAATGGATAAAATTGTAATTTTTGCATATCTATCTACACTCAATAGCCGATAATGACAACATGAAAAACATGTTTTCAGAAAGGTTTGCAGATTAAAATAAAAATCAACAACTGAAATTTTTCATTTAAATAAGTGTTCAAACCCTTTGCTGTGGCGTTCCAAACTCTGGTCATGTGCTTCCTGTCTGCTTTAATTCTCCTTAGGATTTGTCTAGAACCTGATTGGAGTCCACCTGTGCCAAACTCAATCGACTGGGCATGGTTTAGATAGTCTCTGGCCTTTGTGTACGAGGTCCCACAATTCACACAACATCTCAAGACAAAACCCAAGCAACTCTCTGCAGTTCTTCACGATAAAATTGTAGTGAGACATAGACCAGGGTAATGGTATAAAACCATTTCTAAAGCTTTGAGTGTTCCCAGGAGCACAGTAGTCATTGTAAAATGGAAGAAGTGCAGCAGCACTACATCAGTCAGGCATATACTGTATGTTACAGTGGCTAGATAAAGACAATCTTGAGTCAAAGGTATATGATAGTCCACTTGGAGTTTTTCAAACATCATTTAAGACTCTCTGGTCTGGTGAGAAAAAAATTAAACTCCTTGGGCAGAACCCTGAGCACTATGTGTGATGAAGACCAGGTAATGCTTATCACCTGCCCTATACTATCTCTATGGTGAAGCATGGTGGTAGTAGCAACATCATGCTATGGGAGTGCTCCTCAGCTGCAGGAACAGGTAAATTGGTCAGAGTTGAGGGAAGGATGAAAGCAGCCAAGTACAGACACGGTCTTGAAAAAACATCTGCTCCAGAGTGCATGCAACCTCAGACTGGTGCGGCGGCATGTGAATGACCAAAAGCACACACCCAAGACAAAACTGGAGTGGCTTCAGGACAAGTCTTTGGTTATCCTTGAGTGGCCTAGCCAAAGGCCAGACTTAAACACTATAGAACATGTGCAAAAACATGAATGACCTGAAGACCACAGTTTACAGTCACTTCTTATCTAATCTAATGGATGTTCAGAGGATTTCAAGAAGAAGAAAGGAATAAACTGTCCAAATCAAGGTGAGCAAAGCTTACCCAAGAAGACTCAAAGTTGTAGTTGCTGCCAAAAGGAGCTTTTTGATTTTTAATAAATTTCCAAACCTTTCTGAAAACATGTTTTCTGTTATCATTGTTAATTATTTAGTGTAAACTGAAGGAGAAAATGTGATTTTTTTTTTCATTTGAAATTACATGTACAACAAAGTAATGTACAGAAAGTGAATACTTTCTGAATCCAGGGTAAATATGGACTATGCATTATCATCTTAAAATCATACCTTAGTCAAAACAGAAGGATACTGTGTTCTATAAATTTCACAGAAAAAAACTTGCTGATTGTATTATTTTTTTTTTGGCATCATTTGCCATATTTTTTTTTTTTAACTTGGAGGTTCATATGATTTTCAAAGTGGAATAGATAGATAGATAGATAGATAGATAGATAGATAGATAGATAGATAGATAGATAGATACTTTATTAATCCCAAGGGGAAATTCACATAATCCAGCAGCAGTATACTGATACAAAGAAACAATATTAAATTAAATAGTAATAAAAATGAAAAAAATGAAAAAAACCTCCCCTGCACACCACCGCGTAGAAGAGGGCACTCGCCACAACCGTCTGGTAGAACATCTGCAGCATCTTATTGCAGATGTTGAAGGACGCCAACCTTCTAAAAAAAGTATAGTCGGCTCTGACCTTTCTTACACAGAGCATCAGTATTGGCAGTCCAGTCCAATTTGTCATCCAGCTGCACTCCCAGATATTTATAGGTCTGCACCCTCTGCACACAGTCACCTCTGATGATCACAGGGTCCATGAGGGGCCTGGGCCTCCTAAAATCCACCACCAGCTCCTTGGTTTTGCTGGTGTTAAGATGTAAGTGGTTTGAGTGGCACCATTTAACAAAGTCTTTGATTAGCTTTCTGTACTCCTCCTCCTGCCCACTCCTGATGCAGCCCACAATAGCAGTGTCATCAGCGAACTTTTGCACGTGACAGGACTCTGAGTCATTTTGGAAGTCTGATGTATATAGGAATAGTACCCTTTCTAGGATTGGCTTATGCCAGAAATGGCTCACAGGGAAATGTGCCCATCCCTACAGGATGAGAAGCAAAGCAGAACCAGTTCAGGATGGTTTCAGGATGGATACCAGTCTACTGCATGGCACATTTAACTATAACGTTCATGCATGCAGGGCCAATTTGAAGATGCCAGCTAACCTAACATACTTTTGGGATGTTAAAGAAAAACTGTAGAGCCTAGAGAAAAGCTCTTGTGGAAATGGAGAGCAGAGAGTGTCAGTCAGTCAGTCATTTTCCAACCCTCTATATCCTAACACAGGGTCACGGGGGTCTGCTGGAGCCAATCCCAGGCAGCACAGGGCACAAGGCAGGAACAAATCCTGGGCAGGGCGCCAACCCACCGCAGAACACACACACACACATACACCAAGCACACACACTAAGGATAATTTAGGATCGCCAGTGCACCTAACCAGCATGTCTTTGGACTGTGGGAGGCAACCGGAGCACCCGGAGGAAACCCATGCAGACACGGGGAGAACATGCAAACTCCACGCAGGGAGGACCTGGGAAGTGAACCGGGGTCTCCTTACTGACTCCAAACAAATTCTGTGAAGAAGCAGTAGTGTTGACCAATGCACTACCTGTGAATCCCTAACACAATTAGTTTTCATTTTTGCATATAATACAGTATAGGGTGCCTAACAAGAAATATGTCAAAAAATCTAAAACAAGCTAGAAAACTAAAAGTACATTCTAGTATTAACTTGATACAGATACTTTTTATGTGGTAAGACCAAGCTAAATCTGCTACAGAAAAGTAAAATTGTATTTAAAGTAGACTACAGTTGCTGTTTAACCCTTAAAATGAATTAAACAGGTTTGAAAATGTTGTTAAGTAGATCACCTACTTAATTTTTTCATGTATTAGATTTTTGATTTTTAATGTATTTAATCCTGTATTTTTGTAGATAATGTAGAGGAGATGGAAAAGGGGACAACTCAAGATAACTTCATAGGTAATAACTGATTTGTGAGATGCTGAGTAAATTCAGTGGTAAACTGTTCATTACGTATGCTTCATAATAGTATACTGTCTTCAAAATGTTATGGAGAACTCACATAGTATTTCAGAATTATTCTAAATGTATTGGGTACTGAGTGTAGGAGGATTTGCATAATTTAGGTTAAACAAAAAAAAACAAACTTTCATACTTGCTAATGGAAGAACGGCCAGTCCTTGATCAGGCCTTTTTCGAGAAGTGATTTTCAAGGGATAATTTACTGATTGCCAAACCAAAGTTCTAAAGAATGTGGACCTCAGGAAGAAACCATAATGGTTGTACCTTGCACTGTGCAGAATGAATTAATTGAAATGGATTTACAAAGCAAACTAACTTCTGAAATTGAATTAAGAATCCTATTTTAATAGATTATGAAAATAAGTAAGTACTTGAGGGATCTCAGACTTTGTTTGTGGAAGGTTTCTGCTATTGCTGTTTTTTGTTCCAACTTTCTTATTACATAGCAGTTACATATGTTTTCAAATTAAAATCCTGTCTTAATTTATCTCCTTATTTTTGTTCCTGGTGTGCATATTTGGCTGTCAAATTAGAATTCAACTTTGTAACTGACTAGGTTAACTTTAATAGTTTACCACAGCTGTATTCTATTATTTCTGCATTCATTTTTTTAATCAAAATAGAAATACAGTGCTAACATATTTCCGTACTTCAGAACATGAGGAAATTATGATACTGGGGGTAACACCAGGAAAACATGTTGAAGTGCAAAGGCCTCTTCCTCTGTAAACAGTGTGCTTAAAACGAATTATCAGATGCAGCAGCCGACAAGGCAACAGGATGTAATTCAGAAAAAGTCAAGTAGCCAATATAAGATGGTCCCATATGTTGCAGATTTTGGACATTCTTCACATGTCCAAATGTATTCCTTCTTAAAGACAAGTATATCTTTCTATTATAAAAAAAATCCTGGTGAGAAACACTAGGGCGACGAGATGAGATCTTCACGTGAAGACCACGGAAGACACTTAAAAGACCTGCGAGACTAAAGAGATTGGCTACAGAGCATCTTGTGTGGACCTTAAACATGAGACTTTGTGCCAAGAGGTTGACCCAGGACCGTCTCACAATGATGTAGAACATGAGATTCTTGCAAGACACGCCATACTTACAACCAATATCAAATAAGACCACAGGCAGCAACACACTCAGTTGTGTTTTAGCTTTGAGCACACACAGATCCAGGGCTCTCAGTGCATATAAAGCGTATAAGGACAATACATTATAAATTAAACGTAGACGACTAATCGAAGAAGAAAGCAGTGCGGAGAAAAGAGACTAAAAAGCGTTGGTGAGACAAAAAAGAAAAAGAATAATCTAGGTGCAAATTCAGAAAATAAGGAAAGTAATTATCAGCCTAGAACAAGTGGAATTGAAAAAAAAGCACGTCCAATCCGGACGTTAGTGCTATGCACAGGCAGAGCAGGTTAGAGATTATAAAAGCAGTGGAATTTGAAAGGCTCAAAAAAAAAAAAAAAGACGCAATACACATGTGGAGAAAGTTAAAGAATATGAAAGTAGGAAAATTAGAAAGTATAAAAATAAGAAAGTAAAGATCGCAGTAGCGCAAACAAACAGAAATTATTACTCGAAAAAGGGAAAATAATTACCATGGACCAGGTGTCATTGAAACAAAAGCAGGACAAAGCGAGGTCAGAAATAAAAGACACAGTAGAAAACAAAGTAAATCGTCATAAAGAAGTTAAAAAACAAGGGGGGCAAACACATGCAAAGCAGGTTAGAGATAATGAAAACTGGAATTCAAAAAACGTAGGCACGAAACACATGCAGAGCAAGATACAGAATATGAAAGCAGAAAAAAAGCGACAGTGTCAAAACAAAGAAACTAAACATTGCATTAGCGCAAAGAAAGAGAAAAAATGAAAAGGGGAATAGAGATCGAATATATAGACATAGGTGATATGTCAGAAGTATGTAAATATTGTAAGGCTTTGAAGTTTAAGTCAAGAGAATTTCAAAAACAGAATTTATCTCACATGCATTTATTGGTTACTTTGCAAAACAAATTATTTACTGCTGATGATGTCGATCGATTTGTCTGTGCTGAAATTCCAAACAGTGAAACCTATCCTGAATTAGGGTACAAAGTCATTAAACACATGTCTCACTGGCCTCATTAAAAAGATTCAGTACGTTGGGACTCAAAAGATTCCAAATATTGTTTTTACAGAAGTTCTGAAGTAAAAGTGAAACTAATGAAATAGCAACAATTTAAAGAAAAAAAATTCTTAAAAGTGTGTATCCGGAAAAATAAAAACAGGATTTGGCGAGTGAAGCGAGCAGAGGGCGAAGCCCCCTAGTTTGTAAAGAAAGAAAGCTTTGAAATATCTGGAAATGTCATTGAGAGATCTTAAATTGTATTGTAAATATCAGAAAATGATATTTAGATACTTTGAAATAAATTCATGTCTTTTTAAATATATCTTAAAATGTATTTCAGATACCTTGAAATAATATTCAAGATATCTTCAACTACATAGATATCTAAAATGAATCGCAAGCCAAATTAACATTTAGAGATATGAAGAAACATATTTTGAGATATCTGGAAATGAGTTTTAGATATCTTAAAATGTTAATTGCATTTTAAGATACCTGAAATTAAGATATCAAGACATTAATCTGAGATATCTAAAAATGTATTTTAGAAATCTGAAATATGAGTCAAGATGAAGATATCTAAAATAAATTTTAAGGTATCTTGATTACATTTCCAGATATCTTACATAAACTCCAGACAATTTCACATATCCGAAATGCATTTAAGATATCTCAGACACATTTCCAGATATCTCAAAATAACTTCCTGTTCATTTCGAGATATATCAGATTAATTTCAAGATATTTTTTTTAAAAAAAGAAGTCCCATTTAAAACAGTCATTTTTACAGAAAGTATTTCTATGATATCTTGAATTTCAGACGTCTGACTTATTTCAAGATATCTCAAAATATGTTTGCATTATTTCAAAATGCACAGGGAACTTATTTCAAGATATGTTGAATTACATTTTAGTTATCTGGAAATGCATTTGAAATCTTTTACAAAATTTCTCAAAATACACTTAAAGTATCTTGAAATGGACATACAGTATTTTTAGATTTCTGTAATTCATTTTAAGATATTTTAAATGTGTGGCATGGTAGCGCAGTGGTAGTGCTGCTGCCTTGCAGTTAGGAGACGTGGGTTCGCTTCCCGGGTCCTCCCTGTGTGGAGTTTGCATATTCTCCCTGTGTCTGCGTGGGTTTCCTCTGGGTGCTCTGGTTTCCTCCTACAGTCCAAAGACATGCAGGTTAGGTGGAATGGTGATTCTGAATTGTCAATAGTGTGTGCTGGATGTGTGTGTCCTGTGGTGGGTTGGTGCCCTGCCTGGGATTGGCTCCAGCAGACCCCTGTGTTTGGACTCAATGGGTTGGAAAATGGATGGATGGATATTTTAAATGCATTTCTGATATAATCAAATGCATTTTGTGACATCTATGAATGATTATTTGGCTTGCCATAATATAGAGATAATTTTTGTGTTTAATTTTATTCTGATATCTTCCATTATGACTCTAAAAGGAACTGCCACCTTTGTCAGGGTGGGTTTCTACATGGCATCTA
>JANRMT010028174.1:67751968-67785307 GCA_026402145.1 Polypterus bichir lapradei
CAAATCCTCAGGGCACACACACACACACCAAGGGCAATTTTAGGATCACCAAAGCACCTAACCTGCATGTCTTTGGACTGTGGGCGGAAACACACGCAGACACGGGGAGAACATGCAAACTCCACGCAGGGAGGACCCGGGAAGCGAACCCAGGTCTCCTTACTGCGAAGCAGCACCATGCCGCCCTATCTGGTAACAGGCTGTTTGATAATAATTTTGTTTATCAAACACACTTTCTGACAGAGAAAAGTAAGTAATATGTGAAAGAAAACCATTGATTGTTCTGGTGGTCTAGTGGAGGGGTCCTGATTTTTAAAGACCTGATTTGCATACAGGACATTTTCCAACCAAAATCGTAACTAGACATTGAATTGAAAGGAAAATTGTATTTTAAGTAGAGTAGAGTTGCTGTTTAACTCTTGAAATTGATTGAACAGGTTTGAGAATATTATTTTATGTAGATTACCTAATTAATGTGTTGTCATACATGTAATTCTATGGTATTTATTTTATTTAATACTGAATTTTTGTAGATAATGTAGAGGAAACACAGGATAAGGGGCCTCAAGATATCTTCACAGGTAATTACAGTTTTGTGAGACACTGAACACATTCAATGATAACATATTCACTGCATCCCCATCTTAATTTTCTGAATAATAAAAAAATGTGTGCTAGTCTATTGACTGATGTTGACACAAACACACATCTGTTGGCCATTTGATTTTCATTTTGACAGATTAACTTAAGTAATGTGTAAAAGAAAACCAGTCATTGCTTTGGTGGTCCTCTAGTCTGATGAGTTGCTGTGATGCCTGAAGATACAATTTTATTTGTTTTTTTTTGTTTGTTTTTTATTTAGTTTGCAATGGAGCAATGGAGCTACCAGCAGAACAAACTGGAAAAACAGAAAACAAGTCAGGTATTCCACATAAATTGTTAAGTTTCTATTGACTTATGTTGACACAAACAAATATCTGATACCACATTTTTTGATTTTCATTTTGTTTATCAAACACAGTGGTTATCAGAGGTTCTTAAGTAATGTGTAAAAGAAAACCGTTCATTAATCTGGTGGTCTAATGGAGGGGTCTTCCATTTTGAAGAGTGGCTGTGCCTGCAGGACATTTTCCAAACCAATTTCCTAATTAGATATCAATTCTTTTGGTTTATTGGAGAATAGAATATTCTGATCCTTTCAGATGTTATTATATTGCTGAGTCACAGAAATTGCCAGGAAGGACTAGAACCTCTTTTTTTCTATTTTAAATCTAAAAATATTTAATTAAAATTAGCCAATTAAACGCACATGAATTGGTAAAAGGTATAGATTTGCCAGTCAGCTCTTTAAACAAACGCTATTCTTTATTGCATTGTATTCCAACTGTTAACAACTCTGGTGAATAACTGACTTAGCAACTTTAATGCCCATGTCTGTAGCCAACTTCAGTTTATGGCAAAACTCACATGGTGGTAGATGTACAGGTACATAAAGTTTTGTTATGGACGGCCAGGAGCATTATCCGGCCGGGATGCTAGTATTGTGGAAGGGCAGGGGAAGAGAGAGTGGTCAGTGCATTATATTCCCTGGGACGCTAGAGGGCAGATAATAGATAATATAGAGGAGTGGCAAAATGAGGTGCCTGAGTTTGTGAGAAACTCAGTAGATTCAATAGTGAGCTATTCATTACATATCCATCTTAACTATACTGTCTTGAAAATGAAATTATTATGCATATTTTGGGCATTGTATACAGCAGAATGTGTCTACTTTAAGTAAAATAGAGAAACCTTTCATAATTGTAAAGGGAAAATGGTTAGACCTTGTACATACCTTTTGAGTGGGGATTTTCACAGGGATACTGTATTTAATTACAAACCAAAACTCTAAAAGAATGTGGACCTCTGGAGCAGATTTTAAACGGCCTCATTGTGCACTATCAAGTATATGTGTTTTTTGAATGAACTGGACTTAAAAAGCAGACTGATGTCAGTTTGACAGTCTTCAGTGTTTTGGGTTGAAAATGAGTTAAGAATCCCTTTTTAACACTTTGTGAAAATAAACAAAAGCATAAGGAATCTTAGACTTTGTTTCTGGTGGTTTATTATGATTGCTGTTTGTTGTTCCAGTTTACTTATTAGACAGAAGTTAATTATGGCTTCCATTTCAAATCAGGTCTTAATTCATCTCCACATTTTTATTACTGGTGTGACTATGCAGATGTCAAATTAGAAATCAACTTTTTAACTGACTAGGTTAATTTTACTAGTTTGTCACAACTGTATAGAACTCCAGAGCTAATGTATTTCTGTATTTCAGAACATGAAAAAATTTGGAAAATGTGGGTAAACAGCACAAAAATATTTTTAACTGCAAAGGCCTCTCTCTTTGTAAAGAGTGTATTTAGAATGGATTATCAGATGCCTCAGCACATAAAGCAACAGGCTGTAATTCAGAAAGAGAGTAACAAGTAGCAAATATAAGATTCCCCCCATATATTGCAGACTTTGGACATTCTTCACTTGTCAAAATATGCTCCCTCTTAAAGACATCTATGTTCGAACCGCTACTATGTGTCAGGGCCTGTGTAGTTGGTGCAGCTAGTGATAGACTGACGACACTGCAGGGCTTGTTTCTGCCTTGCATCATTTAATGTTGGAATACCAATTTGTTCACCACAACCCTGTAATGGAATTAAAAGGATCATAAAATGAATATACCCTAGCTTATGTCTTCAGTAAACACCGATGCTAGTGAGCCCAATTCTAGATCAGGATTATTAAATGAGTGCTACTGCTGTTTGAAACTTTTTGTAATGTAATGTCCAAAGTTTACTTACAGATATTTATACAGTACATATGTTGTGCTAAAATGAGGGTATATGAAATTAGTTTCATATTTAATATTACTACCCTCTTGATTCATTAACAAGTAGGGACCATTTTAAAATCATAATTTCATCAAAGCAGACGGTTATTGAAATTTGACAGAAAAATTCACATACAGTATTGATTGCATTATCTGTTTTTTCATATTTTGCATCATTTACCAGATTTTTTTTTATATTGGATGTGTAAATGATTTCCAAAATAGTCTATTACCCTTTCCAGGACTTGCTTATGCCAGAATGTTGGAATGGGCACTCAAAATTATGCCCATTCCAACAGCATGAGAAGCAAGGCAGAAACCAACCCAGGATGGGTCGCCAGTCTAGTACATGGCACATTCATGCCTTATCAACATTAATGCATACAGGGTAAACTGGACATGCCAATTAGCTTAACACACATTTGGGATGTTGAAGAAAAGCTAAAAGGCCAACAGAAAAACTCTTGCAGACGAGAGAAGAGTTCAAACCCCACAAAAACTCTGTGAGGCAGGATCAGTGTTACCAACTCTGATTAAATCAGTTTTAATTATTGCACAGAATACAGGTGTCTGAAAAGAAATGTGTCAAAAAAATCTGAATTGCATATTAGGTTCAGATTCTTTATTAAAAGGTCATAGACATTTTAGATATTATTCAAATTCCCCTCCTATAGTAGATTCAGTCAAATGATAGGGGAATTCACGGTAAATTCACTTAAAAATCACTGACATATTTACATGTTTTAATTCAACATAAAGCAGAAATATCTATAGTATGGCAAGCCAAGTTAACATTTAGAAATAACTCAAAATGAATTTTGGATATCTTAAAATGCAGTGCACTTTCTAACATATCTGAAACTCATTTCCATATGTCTCAAAATATGCAATAATTTTTGAGATGTCTTTTATGCATTTTATGAAATCTTAAATTAATTTCCTGTCCATTTTTAGATGTCTGAATGCATTTCAAGATATCTCAAAATACTGTAACTTCCTGCTCATTTTAAAATATCTCAAATTCAGTTCAAGAAATAAACAAGAAGTCCTATTTAAAACATAGCCAATTTTACAGGTAGTCACTTTGTGATATTTCAAAATGCCTGCAGACTTACTTTAAGATATCTCAAAATGCATGGGGAGCTTATTTTAAGATGCCTTGGAGTACATTTCACACATCTTAAAATGCATTTGAGATATTTTAAAATAAACAGAGTACCATTTTAAAATCTTTTGAAACCTATTTAAAATAGTTCAAAATACACTTAAGATATGTTGAAATAGACATATCTTTTGATATATGTAATTTATTTTAGGACTAGGGGGCTTTGCCCCCTGCTCACTTTGCTCGCCAACCCCCCGGCCTGCGCTATGCACCAGCCACTTCGCGTCTCTGCAGCTCACGTATGTGGATTTCACTTTCACCAAACAACAAATCCTTTAATTCTCGCGGATATGCCTCTTCATTGGGAAGAAACATTACTTTTCCCTGAAGGCAACACGAATTAGACGATCTACAAATCCCCGACTTAATGTTTAAATCCAAACAATATCTACATACGTCTGTCATATCACCTATGTCCATATATTTGATCTCTTTTCGCTGTTCCGTTATTTTACCGAATAATAATTTCTGCTTGTTTGCGCTAATGCAATCTTTACTATCATTTTTTTGAGACTTTTGAATTTTAGTACTTTCATTATCTCTAACCTGCTCTGCATGTGTATCGCTCCAACGTTTTTGAACCTCTTTACGATGTTCTACTTTGTCATCTACTCTTTGTCTTTTATTTCTAGCCCTGGGTGTGGTTAAATCTCTTGCCACAAAGTCTTGTCTCACGGGTCATGAAATTATCTTTCTGAAAAAGTCTTGTCTCATCCCAGGATTTTTTTTATATAATAGAGAGATATCCTCAATGCATTTCCTGATATATTAAAAAGCATTTTGCGATATCTCAAAATGATAATTCAGCTTGCCATACCATAGAGACTATTGATATTTTTTATGTTATAATGGTATGTTTTGCTGTGACTCTGAAAAGAACCGGCACCTAATATTGCTGGGCAGGCTCTGACTGGATTAAGTGGGTTTGAAAATGCTATGTTATGATAATCTGGAAAAGTTAATATAACCTGAAGATGCAATTTTATTTGTTTGGTTCTTTTTTTAGATTGCAATGATCCAATTGTGCTACCAGCAGAACAAACTGAAAAGACGGAAAATGAGTCAGGTACTAGATATGAAATGTTATACCTTCTTTGTGATTTATAAAAAATACAATATGTGTTAGTCTATTGATTTATGTTGACACAAACAAACATCTTATACCAGATTTTTTGATTTTAATTTTGTTTATCAAACACAGTTGCTGACAGAGAATCTTACGTAATGTGTAAAAGAAAACCATACATTAATCTGGTGGTCTAGTGGAGGGGTCCTCCATTTAGAAGAGTTTTTGTGCCTGCAGGACATTTTCCAATCTAATTTCTTAATTCAAAATCAATTCTTTTGGTTTATTGGAGAATTGGATATTCTGATCCTTTTAATTATTACTATGTTGTTGCTTCACAGAAATTCCTAGGGAGGATTAGGACCCATTTTTTTCTATTTTAAATTTGAAAATATTTCATTAAAAGTAGCTAAGCAAACATGCATGAAATGGTAAAATATTTAGATTTGCCAGTCATCTCTTTAAACAAATACTGTACTATATTGGATCGTACAGGACTTTTTTTTGTATTCCAGCTCCAAACATCTTCCACACATCTATCATGATAAACTGAATAAGCAGATTGTAATGCATAAATCTGTAGTCTTACTTCAGTTTATGGCAAAAATCACATGGAGCACAGCAGTAGTGGCTTTACAGTTCCATTAAGTTAACAAAGTAAATCTGATACAGAAAAACAAAATTGTGAGAGGTAGTTAGCCAGTTAGAGAAGGTGAATGATTTGGGGGCCAGAATGACTAGGCTATAATGGGCGGTTTAGCTAGTATATTGTGATACACCCTACTCTTTACGAACAATAACCATGGATCTTTTATGGCCACTGATAGTCAGGACCTTGCATTTATGTCCCATCTGCAGGATGATGCCATGTTTACTGTACAGTGTCCTCATCATTGTACTGAGGCATTAGGATCAACATTCAGACCAGAGGGTGAGCACCCCCTACTGGCTATGCCAACACCTCTTTCAGTAGCAACCAAAGTTTTCACTGGCATGGCTGCAGGCATTTATGTTCACAGCAGCTGCCATTTAGTGTTTTTTCCTGTGATAACAGTAGCTATGTTATTAGTAGTAACATGATGGCCAAAAGTACATCATGTGAAGTCACTGCACTGCTGGTGCTTAAAATGGTGTTGCATAAGACCCTTTATTGAAGTTTGTTGATATTGTGCAAAAACATTGTGTTTGTTAGCTACTGTAGTTAAATAGTTTTCTAGAGATGTAGAAGTTTGTGTATTAATTTTGACATTTCATTTTTCGTTAGCATATTGGGCTTTGGTGTTTTGGTTCAACTAGTCTTTTGGCCTCTGATCCTTCTAGTTGGAAAATATGATTTATTCTCTTCTCTTCAGCATTTTTATCTTACAATGCCAGTACACGGGTGGTGCAGAGCTAGCAAGAATTAAAAAGTTTACTACAGCAGAAAAATGTCAAAAAACAAGAATTGGCAGAAATTCTAAGAGATGTACAGTAAGATATTGTCCTTATCCATTGTATATATTGTATTAATTTTAGGTAAAGTGACAAACCCTGAAACTCAGAATAATGAAGAAAACAACACTAAAGCAGGTATGTATTTCATGTAATATTGGATTGGAAAAGAAACCTCATACATTAGCTATCCATCCATCCATTATTCAACCTGCTATATCCTAACTACAGGGTCACGGGGGTCTGCTGGAGCCAATCCCAGCCAACATAGGGTGCAAGGCAGGAAGCAAACCCCGGGCAGGGCGCCAGCCCACCACAGGGCGTGCACACACACACACACACCAAGCACACACTAGGGACAATTTAGAAACACCAATACACCTAACCTGCATGTCTTTGGACTGTGGGAGGAAACCGGAGTGCCCGGAGGAAACCCACACAGACACGGGGAGAACATGCAAACTCCACGCAGGGAGGACCCGGGAAGCAAACCGGGGTCTCCTAACTGCGAGGCAGCAGCGCTTCTCACTGAGCCACCGTGCCGCCCTACATTAGCTATGAATTACAAATTTAATTTTTACCCTAAATTTACACCCACGTCCAAATCTTGCATGAAAAAGTTTTATCCTATAGTAGGTAAAAATATGGATTGAGGGTCCACGATATTAGCTGCACACAGATGCAGCTGTTTCTTTCTTGCCAAAATAGGTGTTTTTTTTAAAGACTGACTATCATGGTCTTACAATTTAGTACGAACATTTACTACTGTCACCAGAAGCTTTTACAGATCAGTTCGAACTGCACAAACCATTGTTGGAAGCAATACCTCAGGAGCTTCTCAGATCACAGAGACTAACTTTGACTCCTCTCCCTGGAGGGAGACAACACAGACAGTTCAGGATGAGGAAGCAGAAAAGGAGTAAACGAGAAGGTTCACTAGTTGGGCCAAAAACTGCTCCTTATAAAGCCCTTTTCCCTAGTGCTCCTCTTGCAAATACTAGACCACTCGCCAACAAAATGGACGTGCTCCAACTATGAGATATTGCCACACATAAAACTGCAAAGGACTGCTGCCTTGTGATTTTTTTCAGAGAATTGGCTGAATCCCAGCATACTGGACAGAATATCCGACTCTGGTAAGAAAACAGGAGGAGGACACTGTGTTTATATTAATGATGCTTGGTGCACTAATACAAGTATAATCAACATGTTATGCCCTCTGGACATGGAAAATGTAATGCTAAGATGCCATCCATTTTACTTACCAAGGGAACATACAGTTGTCATTGTTATGGCAGTATACATACCACCACAGGCTAATGTTAAGTCAGCACTCGAGTGATTATATGACATCATCAGTTAGCAACAGAATGTACACCCTGATGGAATTTTTATCATCGCCAGGGATTTTAATGAAGTGAAACTTAAGAATGTTCTTCCCAGATTTTACAACATGTAAACATCTTAGATCATGTTTATACAAACATAAAAGATGCCTACAAGGTTATGCCGTGCGTCCACCTAGGACAGTCTGACCATCTTATTTTGTTTCTTGTCCCTGCGCACAAAGCCCTCATTAGCAGTGCTAAACCAGGGAGCAGGACCATTAAAGTACTATCTCCCAATTCCAGGACCGCTATGATCACACAGATTGGAATATATTTTTAAGTTTCTAGGAATCACCATCACAGAGAACCTCTCCTGGGCTTACAATACTACAGTAGTAGTAGGCAAAGCACAACAACGCCTCTACTTTCTGAGAAGGCCAAGAAGAGCTAACCTCCCTCAGAAGCTGTTGGTCAACATTTACAGATGTACCATAGAGAGCATTTTGACTAACTGCATGACAGCCTGGTACAACAACTGCACCCAATGTGCCAAAAAAGCCCTGCAGCAGGTCATATAAACAGCACAGGACATTACTGCTTCTGAAATGCCATCACTTGAACATCCACACAAGACTCGCTGTGCAAGAAGAGCTAAAAACATAATCAAGGACATCATTCACCCTGGATATAAGTTGTTTAAGCTCCTCGCATCAAGCAGGTGCTTCAGATCAATCCGTACCCACACAAACAGACTAAAGAATAGCTCCTTCCCAACTACTATAAACTTATTGAACTCTGCTATCTCCTCAGTCTGAGATCATTTTTCATTGAACATGTGCAATAAGTTATGTAGGTAATGTGTAATATACTGTTTACTAACATGTACAATACTCTGCTGCTGTCTATCCATCCATCCATCCATTATCCAACCCACTATATCCTAACTACAGGGTCATGGGGGTCTGTTGGAGCCAATCCCAGCCAACAGTTCTTATTTGTATTTATTTATTGTATTATTATCTATATGAACTATTTGCCTTTTGGGATTTAAGTGCACCTTGGGGTTGTCACAAAAGTAATATCATTCTGTTATACAATGACAATAAATTGCTTGAAATCTTAAAATTTTGAATTCTGCCCTAGTGAAATTGACTTCTTAATTAGTGAAAGCATTTTGTATGGAGACTGTGCTGTTTAAAACAGGTAAATATATTATATATTAGAATGAACAAGAAATGTAACTGATTTTCACCAATGGAAGATGGGAGGCATAAGGCAATTAGCATAAATTTATAAGGAAAATCAACTTTGTTGAACTTTTCACAACAGTGTCACAAGTATGTAGCAAGTAGACAATAAACAAAATATTAAAAAGCTAACTGCATTTTGTTTGTCTGAATAAAAAGACTAAAAAATGCTGACTCAATGTGAAGAGAAAAACATTTACTTAAATTAATAGCTGTATCCAAAATGAGTGATGAAAGAGCTATATCAGAATGCAACTAATTGTAAATTGCTGATGAATTATGGTTCCTGCTGTTCGAGTCAACAAGTGAACCAAAATATGGAAAACATGAAGGCAGTTTTGCAAGCCTGGAATGTCACAGAACATCTGAAAATTGCAACAAGGCAGATGAATGATTAAAAATAAAAATAAATAATAAAATAATCACAAAAACATAAAATAATAGAAGGTCCGGGGATAATTTTAAGAACATCATAATGAACATAAGATAATACAGTGCAATTCCCCAGTCCCCTGCTCATGACACACATGTAATTTGCGACTGTGAAACGGTCGCATCAACATGACCAAAAGCTTGTGTAACACTTGACAACATGTTGTGTCCTTCTCTTATCGAGAGCAGGATGTTCTAAGAGCATTAGGTACACTGTAAAAAATAAATCTAAGCAAGTGAAAAGTTTTTATATCACATCATTAAATCTTGTTTCCCTTATTGTTATGGTTTTTCTTATTGTTATTTCCTCATTTTTTTGACTTATCAAAAATGTGTATTTACGATTATTGACCTTACTTTAGGAAATCTTGTGAAGTCAATTTGCTTACCCCATTAACATTTTTTTATGAATAAAAGCAAATCAACTCCAATTTCAAGTTTAATTTGTCTAGTTTTTGCTCGTACATTTTTTGCATTGTAGAAATCCCTATTAAAGACAACCCTCAGTGTATATGTCAGCTCTGCACATACAGGTGTTTAAATCCTGGTTGTGTTCTGCACTTTGGAAAATATTGTCAGAGAAGAATGTTTAAAGTTACAGTTACAAGTTCAGGCATTGATTACTTCAGTGGTTCTCAAACTTAATCCTGGGGTTGGCACGTTTTGGCTCTAACCAACTTCTACAAGACTAAACGTGTTACATTTTCTTTTAGAATGTACTAAGCATTTATGTATGTAATAAGGAGATATTTAGTTTGTTTTGTTTACTAAGTTTTTAAGATTTTCTGCTTTTTCAGGTATTATGTTTATTTCATTCATTATTTACTAAAGATCACTTTAGTGGGTCTGACATTGCAGCCTTTCAGCATTCAGTGTGTTTTGTCTGGGTTTTTGCTCTGCTCCATGTGAATTGTCTTTATTAGGGTACAATTAAGCAAGCACACTACACAGAAAAGACAAATTCATAGGGTAAGAACAAAAGATAGTTAAGTGATAGCAAAAACACACATTTTCTAAATGTAGCTGCATTTACCCAAAATTGCAGCTCAGTTTGCTTCATGGGATTCTGACAATAGTGTGACACGTTGAAATGAGTCCATAGACAAAATATCTTCATTTATTAAAGGTTTAGTAAACATTCAATGTAAAACAGTTCACACAAAAGTAGAGAAAAAATTGATATACCAAAGAAAAGAAAAGTTCTTGTTTAAGAGAAGTTCTGTTTAAAGCTTATATATCTTGTTTCATTCTTCACATTTGCTCAGACAGTTGAACCACTTGTAAATGGTCAGAAAACTGTAGGCCTATCCCATTTACAAACTGCAAATCAGTCCATGACAGCAATGTGCCTATTCCAAACTGACTTAATTAACACACTGTATTACGGATGTAGCAACAAAGTTTTAGCTCATGTTAACTTACAGGGGGTAAAAGGCTCTAAGAAACTGATGTCCTATAGGAGTCAAGCAAACACAATATGAATTTAACTTAAAGCATTAACTTTCTAAGATTGGCTCTTATGTTAAATATCTTATAAAAATCACACTGCTGTGTTTTTCTGAATGCAGAATAAAAGAAGATAAAAATGACTAGCTAATTAAATGAGAGCAAGTAAAATGTGAAAT
Organism: Polypterus bichir lapradei; assembly: GCA_026402145.1. NCBI lineage: Eukaryota > Metazoa > Chordata > Cladistia > Polypteriformes > Polypteridae > Polypterus > Polypterus bichir. Next base: position 67,763,132 of record JANRMT010028174.1, read on the forward strand.
TGGCTCAAACAAAAACCTGCAACCAGATGGGGTCACCTGGACTGAGTCTGAGAACCACTGGGTTAAAACCTCTTTCACATTTTATTAATGTGCATATTTTTGTATATTAAGTTAGTTTCAGTTTATACAAATATCTTCTTTAATAAAACCCCTGTGTGCGTCCAGGGGTCAGGGGTGTCCGCGTGTGTGTGTATTCTGGTGAAGTGTATTTGGCACCGTGGACGTACACACACTGGAAGCTGGGCACACAGTGAATGGCCTAGCCACGGCCGCGCATGATAAGCAAATAAAGGACATCATTGCTGGGGAGAGTGCTGATTGGGTAGTCGCGGCCACGCACATAAAATCCGTTGCTGGGGAGACAAGACATACAGTAATCAGCTGCATGCCAGCACGGATTCAAATACTTGCTGGGGAGCTGAACACTACTTGCTGGGGAGACGCCAAAGGCTACATCAGCTGCTGCATGCCACACATTAAATTACTTGCTGGGGAGATGCCACAGGCACGATTATCAGCTGCTGCATGCCACACATAATATCAGTTGCTGGGGAGACTCTGCTGATTGCCCACTGTCGTGCTGCAAAACACGATCAGTTATATGTTGCATTATCAAGAGTTAGAAGTTTTTCAGATGTTGTTGTCAAGGTTGTAGATGGTCCTGAACAAGGCAAACTGTTACCAAACTCAGACAGAATATTTACAAGAAATGTTGTCTATAATCAAATTTTATAGAAAAAGTTCATGAGGTAAAAACAATAGAAAATTTTTCCTAAATATCTTTTTCAGATATTGTGTATTACAGATTGTTACACTAAGGCAATATTAATTATACTTACTGTATTATCATATACATTTCTATTCTGTTTTTTATTATTTTACGTTAGGCTTCTTGCAAAAATATTTTTGACAAAAAAAAAATTAAGACAAGAAACAGAATGAGGTCAAGGTCCCTTGCCATTTAATATAGACTGTTCCTACTAATGTTTATGCACTACTGTTCTAGCGCCTGTTATTGTAACGGGCTTAATGTCTAGTATATATATGCCCTTAAAATAGTTATATATCTTAAAAATAGTTTTAATTCATTTTTGTCTTTAAAACAATTAAAATTTTCACTTCCATGTATTTTATCCATGTAATTTAGATTGCCACAACCTGTGTTAGACATTATATTGTAGTATTCATAGCCTTATAGAGTATATTTAGTTGTGTGCTCATAGGTTTGTCTTCTGAATAACAAATCATCATCTGACATTGAGGTAACTGTTAAGTTTTTTGGGTGTTTGTCCGCTTTCAGAAGTCCCTTCTTACTTCAGAGTTAGTCTATCCGAATGAATCCATAATTTGCTGACTCCTTCGTAGAGGACTTCATGTGACATTGTATTGAATATTTTTTTCCTCAGGTGACACAGGCCCCCTAGAGGCATCAGCAGAACATACAAGCAACGATGTCAAGGAATCAGGTATATAAAATGTTGTTTTTATTAAACAAAAAGTAAAGACTTGCAATGTCTAAATCTATTTATATTTATTTTAATTTAAATCTGATATCATGCAGAGAAAGATCATTTTAAATTCAAGGCGTACCTGTTGTTTACTATATAATCATGTGAAGTTATCTTAGCCAGTGTTAAGTCTTACGCTAATAAAGGTTTGATTTGCAATTCTTTCCCTACATAAACCTTAGATATATACAGTATAAGGAAACTATTGCTTCAACAGATTAGCATATCTTAGGTATTCTTGAACACATTATGACCACTTTCACACTGATGTCTATGAGTGTTTCAAAATGTGAGCCTGTACACATATTAAATTAAAAACAAATTACTTGATTTGACTGTAACTTGGCATAGTTATTAGCTTCGTAAAATGCTAGAAATAATTTGATTTTGTGCTAAATTTAAAATTTAAAAGATGTAACTGTAAAATAATGCCTGTTTTGGAATGGATAGTCTGCTGTTGATACTGATGGCTTGCAACCTCAGGACTTATTATAAATAATGAAATTAGCACAGAAAGAAGACTGCAATTATAATATTAAAAAAGATTTTTTTACTTATAAAATGTAGTTTATTTCAGTCAGTTTAAAAGATGTATATGTAAAATAATTTTAGAAAGATGTGCTTCACACAAAGTATGCAGCTGCAAACAGATGCACTTATAAAAATGAAAATGAGTGGCAGAGCAATTCTGCATGAATCTACTTTATATCTGAGAAAGCCTGAATTCTCACCTGCACTGGCAGAGGTGACATTATTTTTAATTTATTTTTGGGTGTCATTCTTATTGTTAGTATAATATACAAACTACATTGAAGGAGTAATTGAAAATGGTGGTTGTGGAATATGTATCAGTGTTAAAAAAAAAAAAACTCATGTAGTTGAGCTATACACTTTTTAACCCTGTGATTACAATTCAGGGTTGTGAATAGATGGAGTATCCTGGTGTCTTGGAGAATATGGCACAGTTCAGCCTTGACTGTGACACCAGTCCATTTGTAGGGACATACACATTTACACTCACTCTTTAAGGCAAGTTACAACATTTAGTTAGCGCAGTGTTTATGATTTTAAGGAAATATATGTTTTTGAAAAAAGTCAAAGTTTCAACTTACTGACCAAACAGGGATTCAACCACCAAATATGTGGAATACAAAGGTACCAGCATAAAACACTGCACCAATGGCCACTTTGCCGCCACTCAATATACTTTATTACTACTGTAATTGTAAAATGCTGCAAATTTAAAAAATATCAAGACCAGACCTGTTGCAAAACTGAGCCACAAGTGAGGTCATAAGTGGCTTGGCCCCAAAAAGACCCCATAAGGAGGTTTAAAACTGCTTTAGACTTCATAGAAGAGTTAGGTCAAAGGCTTACTTAAGGGTGAAAAGGGAAAGAAAGAGAGAGAGAAAGAAATGGAACATGCAAACCCAGATTGACACCCTGACTCACAAGTATCTTAAAATATGAATTTCAGTGTCTCTGCTTTTAAAAGCTAATTTTGACCTTACATTTAAATAAGAGAATTTCTTAAAATGCATACTAATATACAGGGAATTAACACATGTTCGTCCAACTATCATCTTTACCTGATGAATAAGAATTCTGGGTCAGAAGTCTATAACAGCAACTTTGGATACCAGGCAGGAACCACCCTTTAGTTGAGTGCCAGTCTGTCACAACGCTCGCTTGCCCACCCACATGCAGAACCCACTGACAGTAACACTGGTTCACTGAACTTCCACTGTTTGCGTTTGGGATGTAAGAAAAAAACACAGCAGAAAACAAAGAATCATGCAGATGTTAAAGAGAAGATGCAGACTCCTTACAGAGGTGGGCCATAACCAGGAATTCAAACCTACTCTCCTGCAATTTACTTTCCAACAGTGTGTTATTGTTTTTTCTCTTTCTTCAGGTTTGAATTAGAATTCAAATAAAATATAACAATATTGTTTCTTTTCCTAGGATCTGCAAATAATGACACGAATAAGGAAGTTAAAAGCCAGGATGAAGGTTTGACTGCAATTTAAATAAAACAAATATATATATATATATATACACTTAAAAATGGAAGAAAATATTCAGAATAGTTTGAAGTACTAGGGTGTTGTACTGTGTTAGCCATTATGAATGTAGTGAGAAGTCATAAATGACACCTTTAATTGGCTAGCTAAAAAGATTACAATATGAAAGCTTTCAAGGCAACCTGAAGAAGGGGCCTGAGTTGCCTCAAAAGCTTGCATATTGTAATCTTTTTAGTTAGCCAAGAATAGTTTGAGAAAAATGTTATTTTTGGTCAAGAAGAATGAAGAGTTCAGGTTTTAGAAGTAAGCCTCAAAAGAAATTCTGAATTTTGGCAAGGTTGTACAGGAAATCACCTTGTGCTGTGATATTAAATGTAACCAGGTAGCACTTTATGGTGCCTACCAGAGCATTTGCTAATCCTTTCAACATGACTAAAGCTAAAACAAGAAATTAAAATATGGTAACAAAAATGTAAACTGTCATCATTACTGTAGAAAAGCAGAGCTTGTCCCTGCATTCTTGTAGACAAACATCGGCACCAAAGTAATATTTATTAAAGTTATTGGTATCAACTGTAAATTATCAAAAGCAAAAGAACAAAGGAAAATCTTCAATGTGCTAAGTCATGGAAGAATGTACAGTGTAACACAATCCTAAAGTATTCAAAAATCATTTTTATATCTCTCTTAGCAATAAAAACATTACAAAAATATATATATATTTATTTAAATTCCTCAGTATGCTTGAAAATAGATAAAATTGTTATGTAAAAGTTAAGTAATATAAAAGGTCTAATTTGCATATAGAAAATTTTACTTTGAACACATTTGTCTAACATAGCCTTCCTTATAGAACTGCTTTAGCTCCAGTAGTTTCAGCATTTTTCACACATCAATAAAGTCCACCTATATGGCATGTATAAAACCTGTCTACTGTATATGTTACAACAAAAGCCAAGTAATTCCGGACAAATAAATATAACCTAAGACTTCAGTTTTATTTGTTTTTGTAGATGGTGCTAAGTTACTGGCAACTCCAGCAGAACAAACTGACAGGATAGAAAACAAGTCAGTTATTGTTTGTAAACTATTTTAGCATCTTTCTGCATAATTAAACATAATTGTATGCCACTTTATTGACCTATGTTGACAAAAATAAACATCAAATATCAGGGCTGACTGAGAAATTTAAATAGTACATGAAAATAACTGAGTTGCTCTCGTGGTCTAGTGGATGAGTCTTCATCCTGGAGGGCTGCTGTGGTATGATAGATTTTTCAACCTGTTTCTTAATTATACCTCAACTCTTTTATTTTATGGAGGACTGAATATTCTGATCCTTTTAAATATTGTTATTTTGCTGTTTCTGAAATTCCAATGGAGAACTAGAATCCCCTTTTTTAATTCCCCATTTCAAAATAGGTCATTTTACCAGTTAAACACACATGAATTGGTAAAATAATACAAACATTTTGATTACTCAGCGTTTCCTATTTTATTTGTGAATTATGTTTTATTTAATCAAGTACTAAAGAACTTTAAATTACTAATTGCAGCACTGTTAATTTAAAAGACTGAAAAGAGGAAACTACAGTATGTCACATTTAGTGATCGCATGCTGACCGTTCAGCACATCCATGCTCGCCCCTTTTTGTGATTGCCAACAACATGTTGCCTGACTGAACCAATGCTGTACGATGAGTTACGAGGTACAGCAGGTTCAGCCATGATATATTCCCTTTTTTCTTTATCGGTCTGTTTTGTTACAAGTGTCAAATGGCCATCACTGGGATGGTCAATTTGAGGTCGTTAGAAGCAGATAAACACAAAAGTGTAATCTGCCAAACAAAATCTAAGGTCCTAAGCACAAAGGAGATGAGGCAAGAAAGAAATGTAACAGACACTAGGAAAATGTGTAAAGATGCCCAACAAAAGCAAATAAAATACAGAATTAATGAACTTTTTAAAATATTTTCTTAAGACATATTTCACATAGGCAGTAAGCTCATAGGTTGTCATAATTTTAAAGATCTGATACGCACATAATCATATGGAGCACTTTTTAGCCTCATGGTTCATCCATCCATCCATCCATCATCCAACCTGCTACATCCTAACTACAGGGTCACGGGGGTCTGCTAGAGCCAATCCCAGCCAACATAGGGGTGCAAGGCAGGAAACAAACCCCAGGCAGGGCGCCAGCCCACTGCAGGGCGGCACACACACACACACACACACTAGGGACAATTTAGGATCGCCAATGCTCCTAACCTGCATGTCTTTGGACTGTGGGAGGAATCCGGAGTACCTGGAGGAAACCCACGCAGACACGGGGAGAACATGCAAACTCCATGCAGGGAGGACCCGGGAAGCGAACCCCAGTGTCTCATGGTACACAGATAGCAAAAATGTAAAAGTTTGCTATGGCTAGAAAATGTGAAAAGCAACGAATGGCAAAGCTTTTAAGAGATGTGCAGTAAGACAGGGTGCTTATCTATTTTATATATTGCATTTAATTTTAGATAAAGTGACAAAGACTGAACCTTTGAATAATGAAGAAAACAACCATAAAGAATATATGTAGTTTATGCAATACCTGTAAATGATTGGAAAAGAAACCTCACACATTAGCGATGAGTTGCAAATGTAATGTTTACCCTCAATAAATTGTATTCATCTATGCATTGTCAATAAGTTTTATCTTTATGATTTTGACATTTTTGTGATCCCATTGTGTTTATTCATGTTTACAGCAACTGCAATTTAGTCTATTTTTTTTTTTTTTTTCGGTTAGACAAATGATGGCCAGAAGTACATCACATGACATCACTGCCCTGCTGGTATTTAAAATAGTGGTGCAGAAAATGATTTGTCAGAGTTTGTTGATTTGGTGTTTTGGTTCAACCAGTCCTCTGGCTTCTGATCCTTTATATTTGGAGATTATGATTTCTTCTTATTTTCTATTTTTGAAAATGCCAGTACACAGCTGAAGTCATCCATCATATGAAGCACCATTTAGTCTTATGGCACAGAGCTGGCAATAATTAAAAAGTTTACTATGATGGGAAAATATAAAAAACAATAAATGGCAAAGTTTTTAAGAGATGTGCAATAAGTTGCTTATTTATTTTATATATGTCATATAATTTTAGATCAAGTAGCAAAGCCTGAACCCTTGAAGAATGAAGGAAACAACACTAAAGCAGGTATGTACGTAATTTATTTAATAACCAATTGGAAAAGAAACCTCACCCCGTAGTTATGAATCACAAGTTTAATGTTTACCCTCAGTTTATACCCACTTCTAAATCTTGTATGAAAAAGTGTTATTCTGTATCATACGGCGAACTGCTTTCTGTTTTTCAGAATTAAAAGGACAGTGAAATGTTAAAATGACTTGGGAAGAAAACCATTTAGTTAACTTAACAGCTGCATCCAACATTAGTGCTAAAAGAACTACAGTATATCAGAACACAATTCATTGTAGATTGTTTGATGAAATATGGTTCCTGCTGTTCATGTCAACAGAATCAAACCAAAATCTGGAAAACATGAAGGTTGTGTTGCAATCCCGGAATGTCACAGAATATTTGAATATGCTACAAGGCAAATGGATGTCTTCATCCCAGAAGTGTATCTATTTCTGAAAGAGATTTTTCAGTAGAATGATAGAAACAGAGATAGCAATATATAATAAAATCACAATAAAAAAATAATAGGAAAAAACAAAACATAGTTAAGCATTTTACAGTAAGAAAAATACAAAGTTTCTAAATATCTCATACAAACCCCACTGTTGAGGTTTTCTGAATTCAAAATAAGAGAAGGTAAAAAACTACTAGCTAATTAAATGAGATCAATTTAAGGTAAAATGTGAAACAAAATTGGAACAAAAACCTGCAATTAGATGGGTTTCCCCAGGGCTGATTTTGAGAACTACTGTGTTAAAACCTCTTTAAACATCTTATGAATTTGTATAGTAAGATAGTTTCAGATTAAAAATACTTACATACCTTAAAAATACTTTTGATTCATTTTTATCCTTAAAACATAATTGAAATATTCACCTTCATGTACTATATCCATGTCCTTTAGATTGCTGACATTTGTAGCCAACATTATATTGTAGTATTTATAGCCTCATGCAGTATGTTTAATTGAGTACTCATGTGTTTTTCTTCTGGACAGCAAGACATCATCTGACACTGAGGTAACTGTTAAGATGTTTGGCTGCTTGTCCACTTTCAGAACTCCTTTCTCACCTCAGAGTTAATCTGTCTGAATGGATCCATAATTAGCTGAACTACAACTCAGATGACTTAATGTGATTTTGTATTGATTTTTTTTTCCTTATGTGACACAGGCTCTTTAGATACATCAGCAGAAAACACAGACAACAACGTCAAGGAATCAGGTATATGAGATGTCATTTTTCTCTTTTTTTCTCTCTAGATTTATTAAAATGTAAACCTTATATCAGGCACAGAGAAAGGTCATTTTAAATTCAAATTACACCTGTTGTTCACTATAACCATGTGCAAGTGTCTTAGCCAGTGTCAACTTTTACTGCAATAAAGGTTTGATATGACATTCTGCATCCTTATTTACTTTCCCTACCTAAACCTTAGATATATACAGTATACAGGAAGTACTGTTTCAACAGATTAGCATGTTTTAGATGACCACTTTCACACTGATGTCTATGTATGTTTCAATATGTGAGCCTGTAGACATATTAAATTAAACACAAATTACTTAGTTTGAATTAAACATGGCATACCTATTAGCAATGTAAAATGCTAGAAGGAGTTTGATTTTGTATTAAATCTTTCAGCAGATTTTGCTCCACAGAGATTAAGATTTTTTTTAAAGTTTTCACACGTTATCCAGTAGTATTTTACCACTAAAATCACAGCTTTATGTTGGGAAAACCATGTGTTAGGCACTGATGATTTTGTGTTTTACTTCAGGATAGGATAATCATAAAACATACTGTACACAGTAAGTCTGTAAAGTAGGCTTTTGATGTGTGTTTAATCTTTCCTTGAGTATGCAGACACTTCTGAACAGAATTCCTTTATTTTCACATGTTAAGCAAAATGATTAATAGACAAAATTTGGGGGTCCTATAGTAAACCACACAGCTCTTTACCTGTGTGCACCACAAAGACTCCAATTACTAATAAATCACCCAACACTTCTGTCTGACTGCTAATTGAAAGAGTCAGTGCAACCCACAGCTGAAAGGATGTCACATGAGTTGAATGAAAAATTTCTTGAAAGTCTTCACCGTGGATAGTCTGCCATTTTTACTGAAGGCTTGCAATCTGTGGACTTATTATAAATAAGAAAATTAGCATAGAAGGAAGATTGCAATTTTAATATTAAAAACGATATTTGTTACTTATAAAATGTAGTTTATCTGAGTCAGTGTATACAAAAAATAATACCTGTTTTAGAAAGATGTGCTCCACACAAAGTATCCAACTGCAAGAAGATGCACTTATGACCAGCATGGTCTCCTGAAAATGAGAGGCAGGGCAGTTCTTTATGAATCTACTATATACCTGAGAAAGCCTGAATTCTCACCTGCACTGCCAGGGGTGACTTACTATTTTTAATTTATTTTTGGGTATCATTCATGTAATTTACAAGCCAGGCAATGAAGGAGCAGTTGAAAATGGTGGTTGTGAAATATGCATTACAGTGTTAAAAAAAACCAAAAAAAAACACTTCCAAGATATAGTTCAGCCATACACTTTTTAGCCCTGTCATTGCAATTCAGGATTGTGAATAAATCCTGGTGGCTTGGAAAATATGGCATGGTTCAGTCTTGACTGGGACTCCAGTCCAATTGCAGGAACATACACATTCATACACACTCAAATTCTGAATTTTTGTAATGTACAGGATATCACCTTTTGCCATAATATTAAATGTAAGCAGGCATTACTTTATGCTAGCAGTGCACACTTACCAAAGCATTTGGTAATCTTTTCAACATGACTAAACTTAAAAGAAGTTAAAATGTGGTGACAAAATTTGAAACTGTAATCAGTATTGTCAAATCGCAGGCCTGTTCATTCATTTTTGTAGGCAAACATCAGGCACCAAAAGTAATATTTAATAATGTTATCAGCTTCTAGTGTAAATTATCAAAAGCGAAACAACAAAGGAGAACCGTTAATGCAAGAAGTCATGGAACAATGTTTACTCTAACTTATTCCCAAAGTGTTCAAAAAGAGAGAGTAGAAGTCACAGTTTATTATATTATAAATTTTCCTTATGTCAGTTCCCCAGTACCATAGATAAAAATCTTATGTAAAATTTAAATAGTTTAAAAATGTCTAATTTGCATACAGAAGTTAATTCTGAATGCATTTGTCTAACCCAGCCTTCCTGCTTTAGCTCCATGTAGTTGCAGAGAGATACACACGTTGATACAGTCCACTTATACAGCATGTATTTATACCAACAGAAATCATGACCAGCAATGTTTAGATCTCATGGAGTAATGCTACAATAGCTAGAATTGCAAAGGTTACTACAGAGGAGAAATGTCACAACATTTTTTCACATGTAATGTATTGTGCTGTTTATTATATCTATTGTGTTGATTTTAGAGCATTTATCAAAGCATGAAGCTATGAGGAATGGAGATAACAACACTAAAGCAGGTATGTAGTGTATGTAAAAAATTATTAAAAGAAACCTCACCATTTAATTTTACACCCACTTCCAAATCATGTATGAAAATGTATTTTCCTAGGGTAAGTGGAAATATGTAACAAGGGACCATGGTATTAAGTACATCTGCCCAACTCATATTGACTTCTTAATCAGTGAAAGAATCATGTGTGCAGATTTGCTGTTTTAAAAAGATAGTGGGCATAAATTTGTTGTGTACATCTGTGTACAATTTAGAGTGAAATAAAATGATCAAGAATAAAGGTTTAACCAAACTTTCAACGATGAAAGATAGTGGATAAATAGTATGAGTGTATCAGGAATTGCATACTTGCTGAAGTGTTCACAACAGGCCCACAAATGTCTTTTGAGCGAGCCATTGGCAAAATTTTATCCAGCCAATTTTTCAAAAAAACTGTACTGATGAACGCTCATGTGACTTGGGCAAAAGAACATTTAGCCAGCTATATATTATGTACTATACAACATTAGTGCTAATAACAGTGTACCATCTGATGAATTTTGGTTCCAGCTAATTCTAGTCCATAGATAAATAAAATTATGAAATGACAAATGTAGACTGTGTTGCAATGCTAGAATGACAGAGTTTCTGAATATTGTTATCAGGGAAGGGAATCTCTTCATTGCACATGTGAATCTTTTAGAGAATGGGAGTTTTCAACAGAATACTGCTTAATATCCAAAGTCTTTGAAAATCCTGGAGCTATTTAAGGAAAATAATAAAGACTACAGATGAATATAGTGCCACCACCAATTAACAGTATCTGTAGGAAGACTTGGAATGAGCTATTACGAGTAAATATCCACAACCATCCAATTTTCAACTATGGAACACATTGATGTCTGCATGGGCCAACAGCTTGGTCTCACACTTTGCTGCATACTATACTGAATTCTTTTTCTGTTGAGACCAGTATATTAGGAGTGTCCTGCTTATAAACATTTCTAAATCCAGTAACAGTTGTTGGGCTCTACATTATGGTAAATAATGTCACAGAAGATTATATACAGATAAAATTGCAAAAATACTGTAAATGAGTTTTGGTGTTCATTAGAACGGCTAAAAAATCCTCTTCAAATGTTAGATTAAAAAGTTAAAGTTTAATCATAATTCAATACAGTATTTTTGTATATCAGTTTGACTACAGATTGTTTATATATACTGTGCAGCCACAAGTCGGTGCACCACCTCCCCAATCCCGACACAAGTTTAGCACACGCATTTTTTATTTTTTTTCGTAGGAAATGCTTCACCCCATTTCCCACCTGCACTGCACAATTCTAAGCACAATAACACTGGCACAACACACAGCACTTCCTCTACTTCTCTTTCTCTCTCTCTCTTTCTCTCTCTCTCTCTCTCTCTCAGTCCGCCTCCACTCCTCCTGGAAAGTTTTGTCCACCTCCTTCTGACTCTGGCTCCTGGAATTAAGGAAGGCTGCTCTTTTCATTTTGCACCTAGGAGTACTCCAGGTGGCTCATTAGCGAGATCCGGAAGTATTCCCAGATGTGGCAGAAGGCCGACAAAATAGGGCTGTGTAGCTCCCCCTGGCAGCACCCACGGAAACCAACAGGGCTGTCCTGAACTCTAAGTCCTATGTTCCCCTGTGGGAAACCTAGGCACCGATGCTACCCATGGGGACTGCCATCTAGCAGCCGGAGGGGGGTACTGACCTGTATTAGTTCTCTCCCCCGGTCTTTCCACTTCACAGGAAAAAAAAAAGACTCCAGCCATCTGCCACAACTGTATATCTTTAAAATACTCTAATTTTGTATATTTTTTTGTCCTTCAAACAGATATCCAAAATATTCACATTCATATACTTTATCTATGTGTTTTATTCGGCTTGGTGCAGTATGTATTAGACATTATTTTGCAGTATTTACAGTTGTATATGTTTATTTTTATGTTTATGTGTTTTTCTTTCTGATAACATGATATCATCAAAAACTCAGTGACTGGAGTTAATGGGGCACTTGTCAATTCCCAGAGCTACTTTTTCGCTTTAGGGTTAGCTTGGTTTTTGTCCATCCAGCTGTGTCCAGAATGAACTGACCTCCAGCTGAGAGTATTTCATGTTGCACTGTATTGTAATATTTCCTTTTGGATAAAGAATCATATTTTTTTTGCTTTCTTAGGTGATACAGACGCCTTAGATGTATCAACTGAAGAGGCAGACAGCAATAAGAAGGAATTAGGTAAGATGTAATTTTTATGAAATAATAAATACTTGACATAAAGTGCATAGCATAAACAAAGAAGAGTCATTTTAAATTTTAATTACACCCGTTCTTCATGATACAACCATGAGAAACTCTCTTAGACAGCTTTAACTCTTAGTGTGTTATCTTACTGTTATTACTGTTGGTATAAAGGCGTTCCAGTAGCATTTCTTGACACACTTCTGCTGAATAATTCTTTGGTTGAGAGTCCTCAGTGTTAGTGTGTCAGAGAGAGGATGTGTAGCATTGTTCATAATGGAACTCAGTTTTGTATTTAATTTCTCTCCTTTAATTCTCTCCTACAACCTCCAGTGGTTCCAGAGTGTATTCTATAATTGAGTTTGCCTTTTTAATTAGCTTGTTGATTCAATGGGCTTCTCTTGAAATGATGTTCCCAGCCCAGCACACAACAACGTAGAAAATTGCACTAGCCATCAAAGAGCTGTAGAAAATGTGAAGGATGTCACTTCCCACAAGTTTAAGATTGAGTAAAAACATTACACTTAGATGGTAGTAATAAGCATTTGGGAATTTTCGGCAAGCCTCTGAATTTGAAAAGTGAGCAGCAGGAGAAGTTTACCAAAAGTGAATTAAACCTGCTTTAATGAAAGGTGACCAGAGAATTTTAGATTACCAGCATGCTCAACCTGTTTGGCATATTATACTACACGCGTGTTTCATCCTCATTTTAATACACTCCAGATTATCCCCTTATTTCAATACCAAAACTAAAACTAGCTCTACATGGTTCACATTCATCATGAACATAAAACAGTACTGTTAGTACTACTACTACTAAAACAGGAACAATACATTATAATCCATCAGAGCTATCTTTATTGACAAATGCATATTTTTTCTCGCTCTATTCAAAAAGCAACATACATTGCATTAGCTACAAGATGAAACCTATGTTGTCTTGTGCCCAATGTCTGCACAAGTGTCAAGTTCAGTGACATGACTGTTTATAGCTCTGAGCCAACGTGGATTCTTTGAGGAATGTATGGCTTCATTTTAACTGTGTTTGCCTGATTTCTTCTTCTTCTTTTTTGTTGTTTTTTAAACAGATTCTGTAATGCAATATGTTTGCTTTATTTTATTTTATCTGAAGAAAATAACATTCCATACGATCAAGTCTAACTTGTACAACAATGAAATTAACATTACATATAATCAAGTCAAACTTAACAAATCAGAATTTGACCCCCACCCAAGAAAAAGAGACGAGAGCCAACAGCAAGAACAAGTCTTTAAAAACAACAAAAAAGGATGAATGTCCTTTTCCCTGATATAAATGCTTATTCTAAGTTTTATTCAATGATAAGCTGTAAATGTGTTAAACTTTCTTGTATAGTGAAAGACACAATACATTTTGATATGTACAGTTTATTTGAAAATAATAGCTTATTTTTATGTAGAGCCTTAAAGAAAAGGTGTGGTACATTTCAAGTCAAAGTTATGTTGTGGCTTTGTACAGAAGCTCAGTAAATAAATAAAAAAACAGTTTTATATTGTGAAAAACAGCAAACCCCTCTCAAATATAAACCAGACCAACTAAAAATAAGCAAAACTAAAAATAAAGAAATCTTCTGATTTGGATGTCACAGTGAGGCATATTGCCATCGGTATAAATTTGTTATAAATTCGTTTTTGTTTCTGCTGAAAAATACTTTGTAGTCTGCATAGCATATCTGAAAACAAAGGAATAAAAATATTTCTAGGTGTTGTTCATAAAAAAAATCTAAAGTATTTTCTTTTAATGTGGTTAATTGTCATCTATAACAACTGTCATTTTCCCTTTTATTGTTCAACCTTTCTTAAAAATAAATATATAAATAAAACACTCTCTTTTTTAGATAAAAAGGAAGATGTTTAAAGTGGCAAATTTAAAAAGGTGCATATTAATCCTGACATGGTAAGTTTTTCCAACGTAAGATGTCATGTCGCTTTAGTAATGAATATAGTAAATACTTTATATTATTACTTACTAAATACACATTTAGTTTAAATAAAGGGATTAGAATATTTGTTTTAAATGGTATTCTCCTTAAAACAGTATTTTTATAACCCTTTTCAAATTACAGACATAAATCTAGCAAGAATTACGTATTTCAAGATTTGTATGAGATTGCCTAGATAGCAAATTTTAGCCCAGGGTGAAAGCGGCAAGGAACAGGGGAAGAGCAGAAGAATAACTCAAACTGGTATTTAAGCCGTACTTACATTAGACAGTGTGACCAGACTGGAAGCAGTGTGCCGTGTCACCTAAATGTGGGGTCCTGAAACTGTAGTAAATAGTCCAAAGGCACCAGAGTGAAAGAAGGAGCAATGGAGGATGAGCAAGATATCACAGCTTTGTCAATCTGGAAGATTATACCAGAGAGATCTTATGTTGAATTCTGCAAAGGAGAAAGCAAGCAGCCCACAAGATGACATATAGTCCTTGGGGCTCATATATAAAACATTGTTCAGATTCCAAACTAAAATTTTACTTATGCTAGAAATGCGAAAATGGTTTAAGTACAAAAAAAATCAGTCAGTCAGTCATTTTCCAACCCGCTATATCCTAACACAGGGTCACAAGGAATTTATAAAACCATATGTATGGCACATGCCACACCAAGTTCATTTATAAATTCTTCTTCTTCTTCTTCATCCTTCTTGTCATCCTACCCAACACCTCTTCACTTGCTCTTAATACATCTTTACTTTTCTTCTCCCCCATTCCTCCATGCTCTCAAATGACTGCACTTCATTTAAATCTTTCTCCCTATGCCTGTTCTTAAGCCCTTCCTCTTTTAATTTTCACCGCTTTATCCTGGGTGCTGCTTGCTGTGGTTTTATTTCTCCACCCTCCATGTACCCTCTCTATCATCTCTCTACTCTTTCCCAGATACCAATTTAGATCACCACCAACAATCACCATTTCTCCCTCTTGTACTACTCTAAGCTCTCCATCCATTTGTGACCAGAAAGCATCCTACTCCTCTTCCTCACAGTACACTTGAGGAACATATGCACAAATGACATTAACTACAATCCCACTAAGGCCCAATTTGACATAGATTTCCTCTGGTTTCTTTCCACAGTCCAAAGACATGCCTGTTAAGTCAAATAGCCATGCTAAATCATCACCTGATAGGTGTGTGAATGTGACTTTAAGCCAATTTCCATGCCAAGTTTGAGTTTTATAAACCCTGACTTTTTCATAAGAAATGGCTTAAGGATGTTTTCATATGTGAGCAAGTTTTGTACATGATGATCATGAACCTTTTAAAGAGTGTAATATTCACAAAGGCCATGTGATTATACTATTCCTAATGGAGCCAAATCTTTGAAGAGGCAGCCTGGAGTGTGGAAATAACCAACTGGGTGGAGCTGCTTCATGACAGTGCATTACTGAATTTGGAATTTGAATGTCAGTTGACATAAAGACCCACAGGCTAGGATAACTGAGGGAACAGGTGGCATTAGAGGTAGAGACACTTCACTGGTTTCTGCCTTTGTCTGACTCTCCATAGCCATAGTCTGACAGGTCTTACTCTACATAGCCTTCATTTGGATGGCTGGGTACTTTTGGTTGCATTTAAGGCTTAAAAATATACGTCTTAAGAAAATAAATAAAATATATATAATGCATCTGAACATTT
The DNA here is from genome assembly GCA_026402145.1 of Polypterus bichir lapradei. Taxonomy (NCBI): domain Eukaryota; kingdom Metazoa; phylum Chordata; class Cladistia; order Polypteriformes; family Polypteridae; genus Polypterus; species Polypterus bichir. The sequence continues at coordinate 67,779,245 of JANRMT010028174.1, forward strand.
TATGTTTTATTCCACAGTGGAGACAGTTACCATTCTTCAAATCAAACATTGGATGCAAGATCAGAAAAGTCAAATGATATGCAATGGACACCTTCAGACCTTAGTGAGCTGCTTAGTAAATGGCTCACTTTCTGATTTTATGCCCGAGGGCAGAAAAAAATGACGGTGCTATTTCAACATTGAAAACCGTATCTGAACAGTAAAGACAGAATGGTCTTCATTTTTTGCTGCTGTGTAGCCTTTTATATAGTGACTTGAGTACAAGAGGTATATATATTTTTTAGTATTTTTTTTATATTTTTTAACTTTGTAAGGCATAACAACTGTGATTCCAAAATGTCAGCTGCAAAGCTTGGAGTGATGACTACTGATTTCTCCAAATGGCATCAAATCAGCTGTGCGTTGAAGAAGTATGTTATTTCAGATAGTTGTTTCAATTTTCCAAAGTTTTCCCACTCTTTACTCAGCATGTGAGTATGTGCAAGTCAGACATCCTTTTTTTTAGCTGTGACAATCTGAATCCTGTTTCATGTATGATGAAAGACATTATGGAAAATGGCCTTCAGCATGATTAGTGGTTATAACAATCTGGAATGTGTTAATTAACAAGAAGTGATTCAATGGTGGCAGTTTTGGGCATCAGCTACAGTATACTAGTGCTTTGGTCCCTATTTTTTAGTGTTGTTTGCCTTCCAGCTTGCCCTACTATTTTTTTACTTTTTCTACTTTTCCTAATGGCGAGTGACCAATCCAACAAAAATGGTACCACATGCTGACTCTGGTGATACACTACGGCAGCCTTCTTTGAGGATATGAAAAGACATTTTTCAGATCAGCTCATTGTCATGTGGTATTCCATGCAGCATCACAAATGTCATGTTCAGCTCTCTGAAGATACTAATGGAGTCATGGAGGAACAAGTTGGTTTAGTTTCCAGAGCTCATCAGTGGACTCACATGATAAGCAAATGAAAACACTGGAGAACCAAGTGACTGCTTTAGTGATAAAAGTAACAGACTTGGAGGATAGGAGTAAAAGAAATAATATCCACATGGTGGACTTTAGAAAAAAGATAAAAGGTGTAAGTCCATTGCAACTTCTTCTTGTACTTCCTCAACTAAAGAACCTTTTCCCTACCATGTTGAAAGATGTCATAGACTATATCCCAATAGTAATTGCAATTGGCCAAGACCACTGACTTATGCCTCAGTTTTGCAAATAGCCTGACATTGTTACAGGAGGCTAAGTAGTCATCTTCCTTGTTTCTTGAGGACCAGCATATGTACATTTTTGTTGATTGATTCCCTGCCTCTGCAGCTACCTGTAAAGTGAAGCCACCAGTGATTTGAAGGGTGAGAGAGGATGGAATTCACCCGTTTCTTCTATGTCACACTCACCTCAAGCTTGCCTCTGGTAATATTACTTTTGATGATGTGAAGATGGCTCTTGAAGCTATTGATAATTTTTAAGTTTTGGACAAGTTTCCTTGTAATGTCTTCTTCTCCCTATAAAACATTGCAGTTTTTCTTTAATATCATTTGCTGACTGATGTTTTGTTTTGCATTACAATTTATTGAATCACTTTTGCCAGTATCATTTCACCACTACATTCCTCTATTGCACACCCTTTGGTTCAAAATGCAGCTGTGTATTTGGATGTTATGGCAAGTACTATAATAAGCTTTACACTTTATCTCCTGTTAACCTCTGCTTTCAGGGATACAGTGCAGACACTCCTTTCCCCATTGCTAATGTAGTTTACTCTTTAGCTGTATACTGCAATTAGACAGAAGGTTTCAGCACCCCAGCTTTTTAACTATAAGGTACAGTGAACAGTCCACATGTTGTTTTGCTGGTGGATTAACCACCTGTTCCCATGTGATGAATGTTGAGGGGGTGGCTATAATGATGGATTTTGTTGTTATCAAGCCGTATCTTAGTAAGTAATAAATATTTTTCCCTTTTCCCTTTCCTTTTGGCACATACTGTATGAACCAAAGCACATTGTGTGACATTTTTGATGGCTTAGTTCACTCATAAGGACATGTTGTGTTCAATTTTTGTTCTCTCTCCCTTTTCATCATTTGTATGAAATGTGTTGTTCTATTTTTCCCATTAAGAAGCCAGTTTCCACACTTTATGTTGTTTTTAATTAAAGTCTCTTACTGTCCCTTATCTATTTGCTCCATTTGGCCTCTTGATCTTCTTCCCTCTTCTCCTTCATTGCCCTGAAATAATTTTTTTAAGAAAATCTCTCTCTTCTCCCAAATCCTAACCACTGACACATTCAGTTGAAATTTGCTGACAGACCCTTATTTAATCGTTGCTCTCGTAATACCCCTGGCACCTTTATTCACACATTCTGGGACATTCCTTATGCTGCTATCCTTCAGGTCTTCAACCTTCGTTCTAAATTCTTATCTTTTAGTTTTATTCTTCTTCTACCTTATATTTTTTCTTCTTGTTCTAATGTTTCTCCTTTCTATAGATAAACTGGTTTCCTGATTATCTTTTGACAAATCTCTAGAAATCCTCTGTATACAATTTACTGCTTTTGAAACTTTATTTTCCCCAATTAATGGTTCTTCTAATGTCAATATCAACAAGTGCTCTGCTGCCTCTCAACTGGTCAGTGACTGGATGACTGTGGTCCAGTAAGAGTCACTGATTCACAGAGTAGTATGGGTAAAATGGGTATGTGTTTCTCTTTATATGATTGTGGCTATTGTCATTTTCTCAAATACAAATTACAAAATCATAAAAAAATATATATATTGGTAACTAATGATGTGAAACTGTAACTGATTGTATTGTTTTCATCTCTTAGCTTTCGCATTCTTCTCATTGTTGTATATTAATTAGATAAAACCATGTATGTGATAAAGGAAGAAATGTATGTTAATGCAAATTTGTGGGGCTATATGCGTGAATGGACCCTTTTCTTAGTATAGTTTCTGGCTCCAGTCTTGCACCCAATTCTACAGGGAAAGGCTCCGGCTCCCTGCAGCCCTGACTTAGATTATGGTGGTTTAAGAATGTTATATTATGTAAAATTAAATATATCAATAACAGGTAAAACAGAAAACAATCTAATAACAGTGGAAAAATGATCTTTACATGTAAGAAGAACATAAGAATAATTTTAATGAATACAGGCCTTTGAACCCAAAGAGCACATCCATCCTTGTTCATCTTTACAAAATGTCATCAAACTTTGATTTTTGACACATACTACAATCTATTACATTATTTGTAACTTTTTTCATGAATGTAACTTTATGAAATATACCCTTAAACAGCTTCCATATTCAAGTTAAAAGAACTAATGTTCATCCAACAGCTGCCATCCATCTTTCTGTATTTATTGTCTTCCTAATTCTGAACAGTTCTTTCATGCCTCCTCTTAATCTGTTTTAATTAATCTTTCCTCACAGCCCATACCCTGCTGTACTGGAAAAACTGTAGACACACTTCCCTGGGTCATCGCTAGGGTTATTGTAGCTTTTTACTTCTCTCTATATACTTTAGATCTATAGTACCTATAGGGAAAATATTGTAATGGGTACAATATGAGTTTATTTGCTAACGTTGTAAAATTCCAGAAGCCTATTAACACTGATCAACATTGCTGTGGTAACTTTTGCTCTGCACTACATATATATATATATGTCTATTTGTTTGTCGAAACCTCTGCACCAATTTTTTATGAAATTTTCCATGAGTGTTGTCGTTAGTCCAATTTAAAATATAAGCTGCATGTTATGCCAGGGAGAGGGGTTGTAATGAGGAGGGGCATCCTGAAAACCTGCACTGATACAGGGACTTAAGTTCCCATCAGGCAGCAGTAATGCACAGAGACTGATGGGGTGACCTTGTCATTAACACACAGAAATGTTTATGCCAGCTAAAGTGGGATTTCATCTAAGAACACAGGAACAACTAATTTTGAACACAATTTTATTATCTTACTGGATTACAGCTTTTGCCTAAGAGTATGTCTTTTTGTCTCATCTTGGGTTTTCTTTTGCCATGTTGATTTTTCAAAAGACAGCTTTTCCTCATTTATTCATACCCAGGCAATGTGGGGTACTTTGACTATAATAATATAGGTGAAAATATTGTACCTATATGTGTCAGAATTTTGACTTCAAGTTTTCAGATAATTTACTTGTTTAAGGCGGTAATGTCTCCCTGTGGTTGTTGTGTTTATCAGGATGAGAGGCACAACAACTTAAACAAAATTAATCACTCAATTCAAAAAAATTAATAAAAATACTAGACCAGTGACGTCACTAGTCCACTCTTTTCTGAGGATTTATACTAAACCAGCAAAATACCCGCGCTTCGCAGCGGAGAAGTAGCGTGTTAAAGAAGTTATGAAAAAGAAAAGGAAACATTTTAAAAATAACGTAACATGATTGTCAATGTAATTGTTTTGTCACTGTTATGAGTGTTGCTGTCATCAAGGATTTGATTATCATTATTTCTTTCAATCAGGTTCGTATTTGGAGGATGTGTTGTGTTCAAGTTACATTCCGTGTTTGTCAATCGTTGTAAAGATAACAGGTTTCATTCATCGAAGTGTTCACTACCCAAATCGGTACTCGTGAATCTAAGATGTTTAACAGGCATTCCCGGTATTAAGTTGTGGATTTGCCTACGAATATTTAGCGGCAGCGTGTCTATGAACTTAATTTAAACTTAAGCTTTACACCTTGCATTCCTATTGATATGTCTACAAAGGCTTGTTCAGATTCAGAGGGTTGTTCCTTTCTTACTGCATCAATAAACAGCTCGTCTTCCTCTTTATCTGAGACATCACACACTGCATGCACGAGTTTACCTTTCCCAGTGCTGCAAAGTCAGTTCACGTGAGCCGCTCAGAGTACATGCATCGAAGGTTCTCAGCTGTGCTTGTGCTATCTCGTGCGATCTTGTGATGTACACGGCTTTATTTAATGTTAGCTCAGACCCGGCACTTAAAAGTTTCTCTCGCACTTTTGCTGAGTTTGTGCCAAACACTATTCTATCCCTGACCATCTCATCTTCGTTTGCATAAGCACAGTCCTTCACCAGCAATTTTAACTCCGTTACAAAGTGATGAAAAGTCTCGTTTATACCCTGCGTCCTCTCATTAAACTTGTATCTCGCGAATCAAACGCCATCGGCAGCGTGTCTATGAACCTAATCTAAAGTTAAGCTTTACACCTTGCTTTCCTATTCGTTTGCATAAGCACAGTCCTTCACCAGCAATTTTAACTCCGTTACAGCAATTTTAACTTCGTTACAAAGTGATCAAAAGTCTCGTTTATACCCTGCATCTTCTCATTAAACTTGTATCTCGTGAATATCGTATTCGTCATAGGCATGACAAACGCCAGCGGCAGCCTGTCTATGAACTTAATTTAAACTTAAGGTTTACACCGTGCTTTGTTTCCGCAGTAGCTGCACTTATGAATATGCTTGTATGCGTCACTCGCTTCATATTCTTTTGCTGCCTTCTCAATTGTGTAATGCGTTTTTTGAACAGGTTTCATTCATCGAAGTGATCACTATCCAAATCGGTACTCGTGAATCTAAGATGTTTAACAGGCATTCCCGGTATTAAGCTGTGGAGTTGCCTGCGAATATTTAGCGGCAGAGTGTCTATGAACGTAATTTAAACTTAAGCTTTACACCTTGCTTTCCTATTGATATGTGTACAAAGGCTTGTTCAGCGTCAGAGGGCTGTTCGTTTCCTACTGCATCAATAAGCAGCTCGTCTTCCTCTTTATCTGAGACATCACACACTGCATGCACGGGTTTACCTTTCCCAGTCCTGCAAAGTCAGTTCACGTGAGCTGCTCAGAGTACATGCATCGAAGGTTCTCAGCTGTGCTTGTGCTATCTCGTGCGATCTTGTGATGTCCACGGCTTTATTTAATGTTAGCTCAGACCCGGCAATGCATCTTCTCATTAAACTTGTATCTTGCGAATATCGTATTCGTCGTAGGCATGACAAACGCCAGCAGCAGCGTGTCTATGAACTTAATTTAAACTTAAGGTTTACACCGTGCTTTGTTT
>JANRMT010028174.1:67785317-67859763 GCA_026402145.1 Polypterus bichir lapradei
GCTTCATATTCTTTTGCTGCCTTCTCAATTGTGTAATGCGTTTTTTGTTCAGCGCTCTTTGGAGCTCTTCCTTGTTCTTTGCGTACTGCGTTCACAGTTAGTTCACGTGAGCCGCTTGGAGTACATGCATCGAAGGTTCTCAGCTATGCTTGTGCTGTCTCATGCGATCTTGCGATGTCCGCGGCTTTATTTAATGTTAGCTAAGACCCGGCACTTAAAAGTTTCTCTCGCATTTTCACTGAGTTTGTGCCAAACACTAGTCTATCCCTGACCATCTCATCTTCGTTTGCATAAGCACAGTCCTTAACCTGTGAATATTTAGCGGCAGCTTGTCTATTGGATTGCTGCCAACGGACGGCCTTATATGGGCAGGCACTCAATTACGTGGGAGGCGTGACGATGAGAGACGCAACTCCGCCTCACATGGCGACCGAGCTGCAGGCTATGGCCGTATATATGTACATAAGTAGGTTCCAGTTATGACCGTTACACGTAGAGTTTCGAAATGAAACCTACCTAACTTTTGTAAGTAAGCTGTAAGGAATGAGCCTGCCAAATTTCAGCCTTCTACCTACACGGGAAGTTGGAGAATTAGTGATGAGTCAGTGAGTCAGTCAGTGAGTCAGTCAGTCAGTCAGTGAGGGCTTTGCCTTTTATTAGTATAGATAGCAGCATCACTTCACGGAACGATTATTTTGACACACTTTCATTAAAGAGTAATTTCTACCACAGTAGACCCCCGCAAAGTCGCGGTTCAGAGTTCAATCATTCGCAGATTTTTCCTTTGAACCTATCTAATAATTGTTTGCGGAAACCGCAAATATCCTCTGCAATTTTTATGCCTTTTTTGTGGCAATACTGCACTGTAGAGAGACCAGGAACCAACTGTAGAGGAAAACGCGGCTAGGGATGGTGAAAGTAGCCAATAAAATTTGAAACTGCAACTCCCAGAAGTCCCTGCAGTGGCTCTGATTGGTCTTTTACCGAGGCTGTTGGGGCTGTTGGGGTCAAAGGATGTCAGCGTGGCTTTTAAAAAGGGGGCCGGTGACCAAAAGCAAAAAAAAAAGTTTTTGTAATTTGTGTTACAAGTTCCTGTCTGTCTGCCTTCTGTTGGATTACCTGTACGTTTTGTCCTGGTATCGTTTCATGCGTCTGGATTGTCTGCCGTCTGCCTGTGTACATGAGGACTATAAGTGGATTTATGGCTATCCTGCAAAGAAAGGAGCGCTCCTGAACCCATCCACCTGTCTTCATCATTTCAGGAACTAGCGGTAGGACTATATTTACATTCCCATTCAACGTGCAGATCTCTGGACTATCTATTTTCATCATTACATTTCATCCGTTGCCTTTTTTCATGAACGTTTTTCATGATTTTCTCTGTGTGTTTTGTTTGTGCTTTGTTGTATTTAATGTGTAATCGCCGTAAGGAGAACAGAGGTGGTATCATTGTGTTAATTTATTTTATTTGTTTTCATTACATTCTTTATTTGCTGTTTGATTACCAGTTTGCTTTGTTTTTGTCTCTGTTTGTAAGTGTGTGCGGGTCGGGCCAAGGCTGGGCGCGTCCTTGGAATCTCCACCATAAAAATAAATATATCGCTGTCTTCTCAACGGTGTGAATCTTAGCGGCACTGGACCGCTACACTGTTATTCATTTCTCCTTGCTGCTGATTGACTGTGATGCATCTCCAGCCCCGTTTCTTGTGTTTTCCGTTTTGTTCCTCTTAACCCTTAAATGGCCACAACCTTCTATAGTCGTATCCTAGTGCAATTTGCAAGCATACAGGAGCTGATCAGTCAGTGCCGTACATTTGTTGAGCAGCCAGCTCATGACCACTGCCAGCCCCTTTGTGAGCAGGGGGCTGTACGCACCCCTAGAAGACATGGACGCTCCTCAAAATACTCCTCTTAAAAAACGCTGATAGACTACTTTCACATTGCTCCCTTACTTGTGGCTTCTCTGTTGCGTGAAGCTATGCATACTTAAAAGCATGAACAGCACCTGTCCTTTTTGGCTGATTGCTTTGTTTCTCTCTCCTCCCCAGACATCCTGTGCTCCTGTTGTGGGTCCCACTCCTGTTGTGCTCCCCTATAATGTTTGCCTATTCTTTTAATCGAGAACTAACTGCATACTGAGCTCGTTTTACTTCTGAAAGAGACATATTTGTTTGAAGTGTTTGAATAAAGTTCCTGTTTCTACAATCTCCTGTGTTTCTGTGCAATTCTGTGACCCAAGCGTGACACCCTGCAGCACTGCAGCCTTACTGTCCCTGGGATTGAGCCGCTGCACTAGACTTGCCTGCCAGCATCAGTGTTAACCTCTTTGTGTTTGCGTGCTGCCAGTTCAAGCGCAGTTGGCTCAGTGATTTACTGAATTTCATCCATTGCGTCAGTTGCACCTTGTACATATTGTTCCAGTAGTTTTTTAAATAGTTTTACAGTTCATTAGCAGTGTGTAAAGTGATTAGAGTTGCAGTAATTATGATGCTCTTTGCATGAAAAAAAATGTATTCCATTAAAATTTCACTTTTTTTTGTGAATTGTGACTTCAAGTGCAGCAAAAAAGTATTTGGTGTCCAGGGAGGCATTAACCCCCAAGTATGTGGCAGATTAAGTGTTAAAGCCCCAAGATGCCGCCGAAACACCCTGCACCTTCTAAAGCTTCTGGCAATGAAAACATGCTTGCATGAATTACAGTACATAAAGCGGTAACATCAGTATTTTACATTCTAACACTGCGGGTGACACATCAATACAGTACTTTACAGTATGCAGGTGTACCTTTACATTCTTTTTTAGGTAATGTATTAAGCTGAGTTTGAAATTAAATTAAAGTGTTTTGGGGGCATATTTAGGGTTTAAAAAATAAAAATAGGTATTTTTTTAACCACATCCAAAATTTGCGGTTTTTCACAATTTGTGGGTGCTCTAGGAATCTAACCCCCGTAAATTTTGGGGGTGTACTGTATTTACAAAATACAAACATTTGACTTTTTTCTTTAATAAATAATTAACAAAAGGGATAAGAACAGAGAGAACACAGAGTACCAAAGTAAGACAGTACAGAAATTGAAGAAAACTGAAGGAAACAGAAATGTTTGGAATGAAATTTCAGTCTTCACGGCTGAAACAACAATATACAATTGAAGGTGACAGAAAGACTGTGGCCATCTAACGGTGCTGTGCCCAGAGTAGTGACTCGCTAGAAGCTCAGCTGATGTCACCAGGAAGCGTACCGCTTGCAGCATCTCAGAGGTTATTCCTACATGCAGTAGCAGAGAGATTTCTGTCTTTCTTAACATTTTAAGGGGTTGCCTCTGAGTGTAACCCAAAAGTGGTCAGTTCACGGCTGGTGACTGGCAGTTCATGAAATGTAGGGCTGGAACAAACATGAAACAGTACAGCAGTAAAAACTAAAGTCAAACAAACTGCTGTTAATGTTAATAGCCATTATCTTGTGTTAATGTCTTTCAGCCACCACTGCTTGACACCTTTCATACACTGAGGTTGTGCACTTATAAGATATTATCACATTCCTTGTGTCTTGAAACACTGTCTTCATGGTGGGATGGCTCCTACCTGCTAGGTATTCATAAGCCCTTCCCTTCTCAAGCTTCCTGCTGCTTGAGCATTCAACCCAACTTTCTTCTTGACTTTCAATGTGATAATAATTTGACCTCAAGGTGTCTTTAAACATCCTGCTGGGGTCAATTCCTGTCAAGTCTTAGAATCACTACTGGGTTCAAAGACATCCCTGCTTTGGCCACAGATGGTACTCCACGTCAGAACTTCACCTAGCAGCCTCTTGTTTCCATGCATCTCTGAGCCTTCAGTTTCCCTTGGAGGGTCAGATCTTTCAGGCCATGTTCATGCCAACTACCTTAAAAGAGCAAAGTAGTTGCAGACTTTCTCATCTTGAACCCTGTGGTATTACCTAAGAGTCTAAAGGTTGGTTACAAGCTTCCTTCTAGTTTGAATCTTTAAATGAACAATGTCACCAAATTCCTTTTGAATTAGGACCTTTTACAATCATTAGTCATTGGTAGACTGGTGCTCCATAGAACATTGTCTCCTCTGTTCTCTCAAGAATGAATGCAACCATTCATCAGTTTTTTGAACCTAACAGTGTTATGAGGAAACTGAGTTTTCTTCTCCACAAAACAGGAAACGGGCCTCTGTTTCAAGACACCTTCATTCATACTCACAACAAGTTAATTTAAAACACCAGTTAAACAAGAATGCTCGTGTTTGTGATGTGAAAAACATCAGGAATGTGACACATAGTCAAACACAACACAGACAGTGGTTGGAGTGGGGAATAGACTCAGGTGCTTAGCTGTGAGACCACCATGCCACCCACAATCATTATTTAACTGACATTGTTGAGAGATCTGAGTCAATGCTTCTCCAATGCTCTCCATAGGAAAACCTAATATAAGAATGATTTAAAACCACAATTTGAAAAAAAAAATCACATGCTTAGAAGTCTACCATCCATCCATTATCCAACCTGCTATATCCTAACACAGCGTTACGGGGGTCTGCTGGAGCCAATCCCAGCTAACACAGGACGCAATGCAGGAACAAACCCTGGGCAGGGCGCCAGCCCACTGCATAGAAGTCTATCTTTGATTCTTAATTCAGGGTCAGATCAAAGTCTAGGGAGTGCTGAAATGTATTCTTATGTAATTCATAAAAGATCATTTAGGACATGTGAAACTATTTGCTCAACAATGCCGCAGTTTAGCACTATGCCCAGGATTAAAAGTTAACACTTACTAACGTACAAATTATCACACACGTGTGCCTTTAGGACAACTTAAAGGCTCTGGTGGCAATAAGTCCTTGCCAGTCCTTACTAATGCTTCTTTTCTTCCTTCCTCGCCAGAGCAGATGACTGACAGCCCTACCATCCCTGACATCACTTCCACTGTCTGTTATTTTCAGTTATACGAGATGTGCCTGTGGGTGCCCTAACTCTTTATACTTGTCTTGTGTTTTTCGTTACAGGATTCACCTCAGCCCCCCTAGACTGGCATCCTAACAGCATGCCATTAAACTGTGCGAGAAAAAGGACAGCATAAACTTAATATTGTTAGCCAATTTCAATGCTTAACTAATGCATTCACTTCAAACAAGTGCAGTGAAGTAATGATAAAATACAGACATGAAGAAGGTATACACTTTTCAGAGGAATTCTTAGTTAAGTCATATGCTGATGTCTGTGATCTTACAGATGTAATCATATTCATCTTTTCCTACATTTTGCCAGATCATGACATTTTCAGTAGGAATAAAATGTTTAATAGTTTAAAATAGCTTGACATCATTTTGAGTCATTACACATATGGTGTGGACCACCATTGGGCATACCAGCCACCCTACCCAACACAGACAGTGCAGGTGCAGGTGCAACACACCTTTATATTTTCACATAGGAACAGCTTCCCTCTGCTTCCCACCCTTACAGCACAGCTCTCCAGTAGATAACTACAGGTTCTCTTCTTTCTTTCGCCCTTTTCTTGTTAGCACTCCTCCTCCAGCAAGCTTCATCCTCTTCGACTCTGGCCTCTGGAGTAGTGGCTGCTGTGCTGCATACAAGGGCTCAGCAGTTCTCTAGGCAGTTCTCCTCTGATGGTGGCCACTGGCCCCAGCAGGGTGGTTCTTCCAAGCTCCAAACCCGTGGCCCTACAGCAAGCCAGGGTGGCTGCCCTCTAGTGTCCCAGGGAAGGTAAGGTGCAGAATACAGTTTCTCCTCCAGTCCTTTTGATACAGGGGCATCCCAGCCGGGCAAGTGTTCCAGCTGTCCGTCACAATGTTTACATGGATGTCATACCACTGCTGGAAAATTCTTTAGACTTTTGTTTCCCTTTTGACAAATAGATTTTCCATATTGCTTGCAGTTTAAATGAACATCAAGTGCTTTGTGTTAGCATTTGTTGTTTGGTATCTCCTTCATTCCCACTGGTCTACTTGGTCCTTCTATTTCCTTTATCTCAGATCTTATACAACTTACATCCCTTTTGGCAAAAGCCCATATTAAGCTGTCTTCAAAGTATGTAAAATGTAATTTGAATTTAGTGAATCTGAATTCTGAGAGATGGTAATGTAATGGCGAGTGTTGCTGCTGCACTGATCCAGTGTTCTGGGTTGAAATCCGGCATCCAGTTGTTGTCAGTGTGGTATTTGCAAAAAAGAAAAAAATAAATTTGACACTTTGATCTGCAGGTAATCAAGCACTATTGATGACAGCAGTTAAGGTTGTATGCTAACTGCTTACATATGACATGTGTGATGGATGCCAGGGCGTCAACAGCCCAAACCCCAACACGAACACACACAGCACAGTTCCAGGTTCAAATAAAGGTAGATTTATTAACCTTATCACCTCAAATATGTTACTCAAGCACAAAACACAGGTTTTCTCTTCACAATTCTTTCTTCCTACCACACTGCCCTCCTCCACTCAAGTGTTGCTCCACTACCTTCCAGGTCCGACTCGCCTGGATAAGACAGTGCAGTCCCTTTTGTTACAGACCAGGGAGTACTTCCAGTGCAAGGGTGATTGCCAGATGGAAGCACTTCCGGGTCACATGGAAGTCCATTATAACAGGGAGCTTGTCTTCCTGCAATGCCTCTTGTGGCTCCCAGCAAGTCTTCTCTATCGAACTACATCTCCCAGCATGCCTTGCTGGTTTCCTAGGGGGCACCAACATCCAGGACTGCTGCCATCCATCGTTCTGGGGGATCAAAAACCTTCCAGCAACGTCTTTCTTTCCTAGTGAGCTGTCCGTCCATCCCTTTTGGTCCTCCTGTCCGTGTAAGGAACCATCCCCTCTCCTGGCCGGGATGTCCGTGCAGCCCCTGTGGCATCTACACGTTAATATTGGGTAATTTAGTGAGGATTACCTGCTTCATAATTTAAGCCACAAATACTGCAATAGTTGATAAAACTTTTTAGGATAATAGAATCCAACCTGACCGAAGCTGGACTTCAATGGAAAGGCTACGTAAGCATCTGTATCTGACACTCTCCATTCTACACACTGAAGCCAGCTGGCTATAAAGCAACTAAGCCATAAACGTCACAATTTTGTTTTTTTTTTTCTGACATCATTACCAATGTCAATTGGATCAAAACAAAGCCACAGAAATGTTGCCTTCCCTTTGCCAGGGAGCACAGCACACATCTGTTTTCTTTTATAGTGAAGCCAGATGACTGTCTTGCAGTAAAGTGGTTTTCTAAGTGTTCAAAATCATAGAAGGAGATTCAAGCCTTTTTTCATGAAGATGCAACACATACTCTCACTAACAAGTTAAATGAATAATAAACAATGACAAGCATTCAGCATATATGGTATGCCGGACAAGACCAACCTATTTATTTAACAGCTGGAAATGTGGGCCGCGGGTCTTTAACAAGGGAACACTGGCTCATCTGAGAACCTGATGACATCCATTAAAAGTAGTGACATGAAAGAAATCATTAAAGCTCCTTGTCTCATCAAACACATTTCAGGCCTAAAAATACATTTTCTGAAATATTCTCTGGTAAACGGCAATCAATAGGAATGCGTCTGACATTTATATAGTTAACTGTACCTCTGGTGAGAGAGAGAGATGCTTATATACTGTAGATGACACCTGAATTCTCGCTTGGTGTGGAGAAGGGGTTCCCAGTCTTTGAGTAATGGCTGGATATTCTTCTTCCTTTTGCTACATTCTGTCTATGTGAGATGAATGTCTCTGCTACTGCTTCATTGAAAATAAAATACAAGTCAAAGCAGAATCATGAGAGTGAGTTCAAGTCATATTAACATGGCCTCATTTTGTAAAAGTGCATAGAGAAAAACAGGCTTAATGCAGCCACTGATTAATGCTGCAAAAACAGGGTGTCAAGTTTCAAAAAGATTTGCAAATAATGATAATACATATCTTATTAACATTGACAACTTATTAGTGTTGTTCTATTATTTAACAAAATAAAATGGCTATTTATAATTATGAGTAAATATATATTAATTAAAGATTTAAAAAATTGTTTCCTGGTGTCAAAGTGGGACATGTTCGAAAAAGTTTGGAAAAAGCTGTGATAGGTTTAGAATATGGAAGAGAGTACAGGATATGAAAAAGATAGGAAACTAAAGTATAAAAGAAATGAAAAGATAAAATCTGCTGCATCTCAGGATGGAACAGCATCACAGTGGCTAATGAGGCTATTTTACAAAGATTGCTCAATGGTTTGATTAATACATGCAGTGAAACCATTATATGTGTGTGTGCATGTTTTCATGGATAGTCCATTTCCTCTCTTATGAAGTTTGATTTTGGAGACGCATCCTGTGATAGGCTTGTTTCCTTCCCTAGCACACAATATTTTTCAGGCACCCAATATAGGGAAAACCACACTAATCCTATGCAAACATCAGGGAAGTTACCCATGATTCCCAGTAAGCTGCTTGCACTTTTACTAACATGAACTCCAGTGATGAACAAGAGAAGATGCATCAGACTGACATGTATAAGTTACTATTGAGGAAAGACTGATGGGGTTTAAATGTACAATTAAGTAAATAAACCATAAGAGATGGCATTGAAGAACTAGATTCATCAAGAGATAAGCAGGATGGAAGACAGCTGTTTTTTAATTGAGTTCTTCAACTAGATCAGGGGTCCTCAACTAGTCCTGGAAGGCCCCAGTGGCTGCAGGTTTTCATTCTAACCCTTTTCTTAATTAGTGACCTGTTTTTGCTGCTAATTAACTTGACTTGTTTTTTTAAGATTTATTCCCCTGAATTTCTTCATCGTTCCTCTCAATTGCTTCACTTCTTTCCTTAAATGGCACCCAAACAGAAGTGAAATGTGAAATAAGGGAGCCAACAGAAGACCAACTAAGTCAGGGTCTCAAACTCCAACCAATTTCACTCCAACCAGTTGCTTTATTAGGCTCGGATTCTTGTTGTTAAATAAACCTGTGGCTTGTTGCTGCTCTCATTGTGCAACAGCAAACATTTCCGAAATTGTTGATTTTTCTTTCTTCTAAGAGCGACGTTAAAATGTTTTGGGGACCTGAGGAGATCCCTGAAACGTTCATCTTTCTTTATTTTCAGATATGGTATGATGGATACAGTTTGCTTGTCATCTGTTGGCTCATTTTGTATCACATTATTGTTTAGCAGCTCATTAAGGAAAAAGAAACAATTAAGGGATTTGAGTCTTCAAGAGCAAGTCAATTAAAATTCATTCAAAAGAAGTTAATTAGCAGCAAAAACACGTCACTAATTAAGAAAATGGTTAGAATGAAAACTTGCAGCCACTGCGGTCCTTGAGTACTGGAGTTGAAGACCCCTGATCTAGACAGCAATTGAGTACCTAAATGCTGTATGTCTTGAAAGTGAAGAAGGGTTGCTTAGTTATACTGGACTTCTTGGGTAAAGTTTTCTTGAGGTATATTGTTATTTAACAACATGTTCACAGCCCTATCTGCCTCAATGTACTAGCTTTATCTGAAAGGGAGAGTTCATCAAAAATGTATAGGATGTCCTGCCACAGTATGTGCTCTTAGAGGTGTACCATCATAGATGTTTCCAGACTACTAACAAGTCTTTGTTTCAATTAGCCTAGCAAGTTTCTACACAGTTTATCTGGATGTCCCAATTTTCTTGCTGTTTTGGGCTTGAGAAAATGATGCTATGATCACATTAGTTGTGTATTTCCTGTAAATCCTGTATACGTACTTCTGCAGATTTCTCAAATGAACCACATCACTTTTCCATCATGTCACTTGCTAACAGAGAGGGTGTTCCTTGAGTTTATTGAGGGTGGCTTACATTTATTCTGGTCCAACAGTGTGGTACAGGGTGTCTTGAAAAATTCATGCCTCATAATAAAAGAGCTTTAAACAGGTCACTCATAAGGAACTAAGAGTTTCCCTTTCAATTATTACAAGCATGACTGTTATATCTTTGTTTATGAAAACTGTCATTACACACTTTATATCGTGCCATCCTCATTACATTTCCTTTAGTTATATAGAATATATTTTGGGGTTCATTGTCTTAAGAAACAGAAATGTACATAAATTATTTTTAATTATATTACTACTATTAAAATGGCTGTTTTTTTCCATAAAATAATTTAATCTCTTGTTTATTATGATTTTCCATAATCTAAAAGATTTTTGGCAGGCATCACTACATCAGCAATCTCATCTGCTTTTCAGTATTCTGGCAGAATTCACTAAGACTTTTCTCATTCACAGACATATGGCTTGCATTATGGTCTTAAATCTTTCTCTGTATGTTCATAAATATTAATCACAATAACATTTATAAACCATGGGCTATATTTTCACAGATTCTATACAAGCTCCGAAGGTAAACTGTGCAGACTACAAAGTTATTCTCTAAAGCCAAACTGCTCACTCTTTCCTTACTTCATATCCTTAATCTTTTCTGTCTTTACTTTGCTTCCCTTTTCAGCACCACCCTACATTATCTTGGCAGTGCTTCTTTCATAATTATGCAGATTTGGGCGGTCCCCATCCAACTATACATAGCACTACCAAAGCATTCTTTCTTACTTTTCCCTCCTTCTCCTTTTCTTATGGCTTTCTTTATAGGCTCCTGTGTTTGGTGGACTTCCAATCACCAGAGAGTATTTATTACTGTTTCCTGCTCAGTGCTTCAGGGTTGCTTTGCAAAATCCAAGGTCATAGTGCCCTCTTTCCGTCCATAACCCCATTACATTGTGGATTCTGATTTCACTCCAAAAGCCTGGAAAGTCTGACAAAAAAAAGAAGGTAGGTCTCATAGTATTCCATTAAAAATCTTAGTCCATTGGTGGTGGAGGCAATAAAAATCGTTCTACTCATTGTGCTCTAACAACATAGTTCATTCACAGCTTTACACTGAGCACATACTTAAATATAGGGATGCCCTTAACACTGCTCGTTCCAACTATTATTCCTCTCTCATAAATGGTGCTAAGACTAGGCCTAGTCTCCAACCCCCTCCTCTAGCATGCCCCAATACAGCTGAACAGTGTCAGGCTTTCTTACATTTCTTTAATACAAAAATTGATCAAATCTATCACAGTTTCCCCTCCACACCTCAATCACTCACTCATTCTGATCTGCCATTTCCATCATCAAGACTCACTTATTTCTTGCCTGTTGACTCTCTTGCCATCTCTGAACTTATTAATAAGTCTAATTCCTCCTCCTGTCTGCTTGATCCTGACCCCACTTCTCTGCTTAAGACATGCTCATCCATAATTAGTATTCCTGTTGCCTCATTGATAAATGCATGTTTCATTTCAGGTTCTGTCCCTACTTCCCTCAAAACTGCTGCAGTTACCCCAATCTTTAAAAAACCTGACCTGGGTCCTTCCTTTTTCTCCAGTTACAGGCCTATCTCTAATCTCCCTTTTTTGGGTAAGGTGGTGGAATGCATGGTTGCTACACAACGCCATACTTTTCTTCTAGACAATACACTCTATGAGCCTTTTCAGTCTGGCTTTCGTACACAGCACAGCACTGAGACAGCTCTTCTCCGTGTAGTTAATGATCTCCTCCGGTCTGCAGATTGCGGTTCCCTTAATATTCTCCTCCTTCTTGACTTAAGTACGGCATTTGACACTGTTAATCATGAAATCCTCCTGTCACATCTCTCTGCTGTAGGGATCTCTGTCTTAGCCCTTCAATGGCTCACATCATATTTTTCTAATAGGCAACAGTTTGTCACACTCGGCCGACATAAATCCTTCACCTCACCTGTGTCACGTGGTGTCCCTCAGGGTTCAGTCCTTGGGCCATTACTCTTTCTACTTTATATCCTTCCTTTGGGTCAGATTATTCGCAGACATGGCCTTAACTTCCACTGTTATGCAGATGATATACAGTTATATCTTAGTACAGACTCCCCTAAAGATTCACCTCCCAGCACACTCACTGACTGTATCACTGATCTTAAGCTATGGATGGAAAATAACTTTCTCAAACTTAATGCCAATAAAACTGAAGTGTTACTGGTAGGTCCAAAATCCCAACTTTCTGAGACATCCAATTTCTCTGTTTCTGTTGATGGTACACTTGTCATACCTGCTCCTGTTGTCAGAAATCTTGGTGTTTTGTTTGATTCATCACTTAACTTTGAACTACACATTAGATCTCTTTCCAAAATTTCATTCTATCATCTCCGTAACATTGCCCGCCTCCGTCCATTTCTGTCCTTTAATGATGCTCAAACTCTGGTTCATTGTTTCATAATGTCTCGTATTGATTACTGTAATTCCCTTTTCATTGGCCTCCCTGGAAATTCTATACAAAAGCTACAGTATATTTAGAACTCCGCAGCCAGAGTCCTCACCTACGCACAGCGTTTTGCTCACATCTCCCCTGTTCTCTCCCAGCTTCACTGGTTACCAGTTCCATCAAGGATTAAATTCAAGGTTCTGCTTCTCACCTTCAAAGCCCTACATAACCTTGCCCCCCTCTGCCTCACTCAGCTACT
The DNA here is from genome assembly GCA_026402145.1 of Polypterus bichir lapradei. Taxonomy (NCBI): domain Eukaryota; kingdom Metazoa; phylum Chordata; class Cladistia; order Polypteriformes; family Polypteridae; genus Polypterus; species Polypterus bichir. Next base: position 67,797,833 of record JANRMT010028174.1, read on the forward strand.
AGCTCCTTACACTCCTTGTCACTCTCTCAGGTCCTCGAGCAGTAATCTCCTTACTGTCCCACACACCAAACTCTCCACCTTGGGAGGCAGGTCCTTCAGTACCATAGCCCCTCAACTCTGCAACTCTCTTCCTCAGTCTCTCCGAGATTGCTCCTCTTTCTGCAGTTTTAAATCTCAACTGAAAACTTTCCTCTTCTACAAACTTTTGTCATCTGTGTCATTTTTTTTACTATGTATATAAAGCAACCTTGTGTTTGTGAAAGGCGCTCAATAAATGTAACTTATTATTATTATTATTAACAATACCTTTCTTCATACAGGACATTTACAGGGGATCAGCCTTGCCCAACTTATTAACTACTCAGCTCAGTTACAGGAGTCTTTCATTGTTTGTCAGCAGCCTTGTGATTTAATGGAAATGAAGGTGGGCTACTCAACCTCTGTTGAAAAAAGACATGACCAGAGCTCCACTACTATTACTTCACGTTTAAGGCTATGTAAAGATAAATGAAAAGATCCCTACAGTTTACTTTAACAAGCTTTAGACAATTAAAAAGCCAGATATTGTGTGATTTTATAAACATATTTTAAGGCATAAACCAACCCAGGAGGGGCTACTATTCCATTGAGGTAGAAAATAATAATACATTTATGAAACATTTTGTATATAAATATACACATCTCAAAGTGATCATAACCATTAAAACACCCTACGAGTGCATATCCAGGAGATACAGGGCGTAAGGCAGGAACAAGCCTTGGGTAGGCTGACAGGACAAGTCTGCAGGCCATCAATGTGTTTATAACAGAAATAAAATTAAAAATAAGGTGGATTAAAGCACAGAAAACAAAGACATGGTTCACATAAAAATACTCAAATAAGTGACTTTTATGAGATTATCTTAACGTTGATTCAAGAGGTGTGGGAAAAATAAAAGTATAAATAAAAATTTTGTTCCCTTAAAATAATGTTTTGTGCAGCTAATGTTGGAAATAATGAACAATGCAAAAGGGCAGCAAGACACTTTGACATTTGGGCACAGTGGGACAAGACTTTGGAGGTAAATGTATGGATTCTAAAACCAGTCTGCTGCCAGATAAGAGCAAAGGGCAATGATACAGTTTTGGGTTTTACATGTATATATTACTTTGTACATTTATTTTATGTTTTACTGCTTTTGTGTTGCTGCTGGAGAAAGTACTATCTGTCTCTCAGACCTCTTCTTAAAGCCATTTTAGCCAAATTAATGACCATCCAGAATAACATCATACAGTATTTTATATCTGAACTTAAGCATAATGGAATGTTAATTGCATAAATATTTAATAGCAACTGCTTTCTTTTAGGTTCCATAAATATACAGAATTAATTTCCTTATATTTGAAATCTCCAAATGATAGACAGAAGAAAATATATTGGAAAAAATACATTCTCTACAAATTTTGCTTTTTTGTTATACAATAAAGTACTTCAGCTTATCAAATAACAACAGTAAAAAGTATTATTATTATTATTAGTATTATTATTATTATTATTATTATTATTATTATCGCCAACCTCTTCTCAGTGTACTAAAGTACACTAATGTGCATTTACCAGAGGACAGCCAGACCTCTCAGGTTTTGAACTCAGCTTGTTGTTCTTTGAGGATTCACAGAAGAATGTGGGCCATGCCAAGGAGTGCGCTCTTCTGAATCTCTTTTGCTCTAACTCTACACAGGAGTTTGTCTATCTGCTCTTGGATCCCAGTCTTGATGGTTCCCATTGCACCTACGACTACTGGAGCCTCTCTTGTACTCGTGCTCCACATGCATTTGACTTCGATCTCTAGGTCTTTATTCTTGATGATCTTCTCTGCCTCCATGCTCAGAATGTTTTTGTCATCTGGGATTATCACATTGATGAAGAAGCAGGGCTTATTTTTCTCCAGCCTATGGGCAGTGATGGTATGGTCTATGGGAATGGTCTTGTCCCACATGATGACACTATCTCCAGTGTCAATGACCAGATCTGGCATATGCTCGAATCACTTGTCTGTTGTTGGAAAACACAGCTCTTGGCATAGTGCTCAGTGCAGTACATACTGACCTTATCGTGATGTTTAAGATATTCCTTCGGGGCCACCACATGGCATCTGGACACTATGTGGTTGATGGTCTCCTCAGCTACTGTACATCACCCAGACAGCATTTGCTGTTAGTGTGCCTTATATGCTTCTGGTGGTATCGGGTATTGAGCGGATGTCATGAGGCTTTTGGTTTCCTCCATGAGACCTGCACTTCTAAGCCATGCGTGGGTCAGGTCCTTATCGACGTATGGCCTGTCCATTTTCTAGTACTGCATCCTCTCCTCCACGATCTTGGCCTTGAGTAACTACTTAATATTCTTGCTGCTAGCACTAGTGGTGTCAGGAAAACCATACCTTTTTTTATCTCATCGCCTCTCTTAACAGTGGACTTGCACTGGTAAAGTGCTTGGTGGCCTTAGAACAGAAGTTGCAGTAGCCTCCCTCTGGTCTGCTTAAGGTACTCGCACAGACCAACAATCGCAACCTCGTCCGTTATCTTAACCTCTAAAAGTCCTTGGTGTCATGAGATGTAGAGATGCTTCACGTCTGCTTTCAGATGAATCTTGAGGAGATAATTATTATACAGTAATTATCATTTATATCATTTATAGTATTGAGAGGGAAAGTTTGAAATAATTAATTTTAAGGTATTTTTTTAAATTAAGAACCAGAACCAAGTGAATGAACATTACAAGGGAGGGAAGTCCAGAGGTAAAAAGCAGCATAACTAAAAACCCAACTTTACACAGATGAATGGTGGGCTGATGGGATAACAATAAGGCCTGAAGAAGATAAAGAAGGAAAAAGAGTATGTAATCTTTGAGAAAATGTTTTAAATAAGTGTGACAAGATTATGGAATGCTTTGTAAGTAAGGACGACAATCTTAAAGTCAATAAGGTAGTTACTGGGAGCCAGTGAAGTAAATATAGAATAGAGGCAATGTGACTGTAAGACTTAGTTTGATTCAGTAAGCGTGCAGCAGAATTGTAAACTTGCTGCATCTTATTGATAAGTTCAGCTGGGATACAGTAGTTAGTCTGCGCATATACCTGTAAATTTGTCCTAGACTTTGTAACAAGGGCAGCAGGGTATCACATTATGTTCTGGCCCTGTCAAATGAATTCAATTTATTTCCACTGTGCCTTACAGTACAATGAAAAGTGTTTTTTGTCCCAATGGTACAGAAATATGCGACAACAGTACAGTATACTGTGCAATGACAAATCATCCACAAGTTACTACACAAAGCAAGGATGATAAACTCGGAAGTAAATAATAAATATGTAACTTTATCAAACTGCAAATAAACAAACATCATACAATGTTGCATAAAGCACAACAAGTAAGAATGAAAGTAAATGAGCTGCAGGCAATCAGCCTAAATGGACTGGTAGTGCAAACTGATTGCTAGTATGATTGCTTATGTAATGGAGTCCTGCTTACACATAAAGATAGTGACTATATAGGAGTTAAAAGTTTAATGGGTAAAAAACTGCTTCATATTCTGCTGTAATATTGCTAGCTGGGAGGCAGGAACAAACACTTTGTGAGATGTTATTTTAATACCTCACTTAGATAATCTATAGTTCTCCCCTACTTCAAAAAACAACACTGCCAAGGAAAACAAATTTTGGTTGCCTTAAAGATGGCACTCACTACCAGCGTGATGAAATCCTTTAAGAGACTGGTTCTAGAACACATTAAATGTAATAGTCCAAATACTTGAGCCGCGTCTAGTTTGTGTATCTTCACAATTAATTTATAAAACATGTCATAACCCTTGTACATCATGCTGTAGATGTTTTACCTGATTGTGAGTTTACATTCTCTGTTCTGCTGGTGGATCACCTGGCATGTGTGGACCAATAATTCAAATCCTAATTATTACTTTTAGTCTAAAGGACTAATTTTGTCCTAATTTGTTGAATTTGCTATAAATTACTGTAATATCTTAGGTAGCCTGACTTACATTTATTTACAATGCTTAAAGTTATATATCCCTAGAAAATCTTACTATGGAAAGTAGTCTCTTTTTTATACTGTATGCAACCGCAGAGATTAAGCAGTATTTATTTATTTATTTATTTATTTATTTATTTATTTATTTATTTAACAAGGACTTTATAATAAAACCACAATGGCTAAGTATTCAATGTAGTGTGTGTTGCAGAAGTATTTGCAACATCATAAGCTAAACATCATTTCTTTAGCATGTGCTTTAAAATAAAACCTTTAGAGCTAGGTAGCTAAAGTATATCACCTATAATCCAAAGCCTAAAATCTGAATATTCTGACTGTCAACATTAAAGGCCTTTTTCCACCCATAGCAGAAAATGGATTTACTATTCCAGTATTAATTATAATAATAACAGAAGAATATTCAGCAAAACCTTGCATTAATTGGCAATTTATTAATAGAAGACTATATATTTTTATAGAGTAACACTGAATAAAGTTACAAAACCGTTGAATAAAGAATAATAGAAATACATAGGCATGCGTTTTGGAAGACAAGATTACTTTTTTTTCCAGTTGCACATTCAAACCTATCTTATTATACACCATGAGAATGTAAAATATAACACTTACGGTTAGAGATCAAAACTTACCAATTGGAACAAACTGGGCCATCAGAAACTTTAAAATAGTTAACATCAATTTGACTTGGTGGTTAGCCTTGGATAGAACACAGAAGAAACTAAACAGAAATAAAGCAACAGAAAATGAAGTGAATACAATTGTAGTCAGAATACATCCTAAGGATTTGTACCATGAGACAGAATATACTGAATAACGAAGCTAAGCAAAGAACCAAAAATCAAGGTCAGAAAAACATCCAATATCTTTTGCCCTGAAAATATTTTAGTCACATTTAAGCAAAACAAAACTGTTTTGTTTTTATATACAATCTTGGACAACTGGGCCATTGATCTTTATATCGTTGCCACAGTGATGTGATATGGCGTGACTTCCAGTTATCAAAAGGTAGCATCCTCATTAGAAATTTTAAACAGAATGCCCTTAAGAAAACAAAATGATAGTCTATTTTTGATATTAAAAAATAACAAAATGTAAACAATTCTAGAAACTAAACTAAAATATAGTATATAGTCTTAGAAAAATCAAAGTATCCAGGATAATGGCACTTTGTGTCAGGAAATTCAAATAGAAAGGAAGCAAACCCACAGGTCTGGGGTCTGCTTCTTTAATATTGACATTTTCAAAAAGACCTTTGGAGAATATTATAACAGTAACTTACTGGAAATAACCCCAACAGATTCACAGTAGCAGCATCAGCTCTTCATTGATTAAAGGCTGAGTGACTGTCCATTTAAGTGTTGGAAGCAGTATTCTTGATAGATAAAAGCAGTTCATCCTTACCATAGATAAACAGCAGTTCATGGCAGATTCAAAAGTTTTTTCATTTTTTTAATTATTATTACTTCTCACTTGCACCAGTTTCCTGCAGTATTGGCATATACTGTATAGATACTAAAACGTGATGTGCTGAAGTCCTGTTTATAGATTACAGCTCAGCATTTAAGAATGTTGCACCACAAAAGCGCCTAGATTTAATAATAATAATAATTCTTTGCATTTATATAGTGCTTTTCTCACTACTCAAAGCACTCAGCAATTGCAGGTTAAGGGCCTTGCTCAAGGGCCCAACAGAGCAGAGTCGCTGTTGGCATTTATGGGGTTCGAACTGGCAACCTTCCTATTGCCAGTGCAGAGTGGACCTGGTGCTACCTTCAACAACTGAATTTTAAATTTCCTAACTAGCAGACTTCATCATGTGCAAACTGGCAACATCATTTCCTCTACATCTGAATCATATTCACATTGAACCTACAGGGCAGTGTACCAAGCCCCCTTCTGTACTCCTTACTCACCTATGGCTTTGTGTCCAGACACAGCCCCAGCCATATCATTAAATTTGTTGATAACACCACCGTTGTAGGCCTGATCACCAGCTGTGATGAAAAGGCTTGCCAAGAAGACACTTGCCTACTAATAGATGTATGCCAGGATAACAATCTCTCTCATAATATATTTACAACCAAGGAGCTGGTCATAAACTTTAGGGAGGAGAAAGCAGACCACACAGTAATCGACAACTAAGTAGATGCTGTGGAGAGGGTGTGCAACAGGAAATTTATTGGAGCCACCATTACTGATGACATAAAGTTGGCACAACACATGTTCATTATCATCAAGAGGGCTCACTGACACCTATACATCCTCAGATGCTTTGTGTGCAGAGGAGTCTGTTCTCGCTGCCTGCAAATCATCCTGCTATGGCACCTGCTCAGTTTAGGACTACAAGTAACTAATAGAGGAGGGTGAACTGAACAGGCAAAGCAGCTCCCTTCTGTCTTTGGTATATATTACACATGCCAGTTTGGAAATACAAAAACCTGACCAGTCATTGTTCTCTCTCCTCCATTCTGGTAAATATAGTAGGACCATTAACAGTTGCATTTCTACATTCAGGGACAGTAATTGCCCACAGTTCATAAGTCTGCAGGCAACTCATACTGACAACTGCGTGAGTATTTCTTATATGCATAAATTGTCTGAAGTTGCATTTAATGTAGAGTGTTGTTTTAATTGTCTATTGTTAGTCTTGCACTATGGTCAACAGTTTGTGGGAGGCATGTAAGTAATAAATTATGCAATAAGTCAGAATTTAACATTGAACTTGAGTATACTCTTTCTTAGTTATTTCTCTTAAACACAAGTCTTCTTTATCTCTTTTTCTTTAACAGACAGCAACATTTCCCTTTTGCTTCAATTCATTACAGTTCAATTTAGTACCAGTGAACCTTATAGTACAGTGAAAAGTATTTCTTGCTGCTGATGCAGAAAGATCCAGCAACAATACAGTACATTGCATAATAATACAGCTGAGATACAATATTAAAAGAACAAAGGCTATATAAGGCATACAATAAAAAAACACATATGTAATGTTTCTAATTTAAAATATATATATAAACACCAGGCACAAAATTAAATATGTATCGGATAGAACAAGTAAATATGGTTTGGAAAAGGGCACCAGTGATGAATATGGCCATTTTAACCACCCACTGCAGGCCATTTCAGTTTGCACATGCTAGAATGTGATAGAGCTAGTTAGTATGTGCCCCACTGTTCCTGAGCAGACACTATAAGAATCTGGGCTGACAGAATGACTTTCTTCAGTCTTCTCAAAAATGGAGGTGCATGGAGCCTTCAGTTGTTGAGGGACCTGGAGAATTCTTCATTTATATGCATCACTAAGACCTTAAAGGTACTCAAATTATCTACAACAACTCTATTAATGTCAATATCATCACAGTCTCTTTCATGTCTCCAGTAGTCTAGAATCAGCTCCTTAGTTTGATTGACTTTAAGGGTCCAAATATCACCTTTTAGTAAGATGTTTGACTTACTCCCTAAGATTTTTGATTAGCAATATGTGTCATGGAGAAGGAGGATCTAGATTTTCATCGACAAGCTTGACCATTTGTTTTACACCTCTGCTCGACTTTCTAACCCAAAGCCTACATGTGCTACTAATCTTCTGTATCTGGAGATTGTTTAAGGTGGTGCTCACTATAGAAACACCTTATATAAATTAGACATTGTTTGTATGTTTGCTGATCATTCTGTGTGTGGAGTTTGCACATTTTATCAATGGATGAGTGGATGTTGCTCCCACACCCCTAAAACATACATGTTAGTTTAAAACTTTGATTGTGGGTGGGTAAATGAGTGTGTCTGGTAATCCATCTAACCCTAAAACTCAAAAACTGGACTAAGCTTATCAAGAAAAACGTGCGTCCTCTATATTGAGAGTTGTTTGAATCCTTCATTACAAGCCAAGAGTATCTGAATAGCACTTAAAGAATGGCAGGAGTCAACAATGGTTGGGACACCAAATCATAGTAGGTTAGACTCACACATACTGTACAAATACAACATTTAGGAAATTTAGCTTAACAACCCTCAAAATGTAAATACTTTTAGGATATGCTAGGAAGCCATAGTAGCACAGAAAACACACATGTACACAATAAGAACATGCAAACACCTGTGAGACTTGCCAGGACACCACCAGTCGGAACCCACATCTTTATAAAAGTCACACGTTTAATCCTCCCAAATAAACACAGGTTTACAGTTCCAAACACCACACAATGCACACAGCAATTAAATCTCCCCAATAAACCTTCTCTTCACAGTCTTTAGCCGCCTCTATTCTTTTCCTGGGAGCTTCGTCCAGCTCCCACTCCCGACTCAAGCTCCCCGACTGTTAGGAGGCGGCGCCTTTTATTCCCTCCTGGATGTGCTCCAGGTGGCTGGTGACGAACTTCCGACAGCACTTCCTGGTGTGGCGGAAGTGCTGCCCTTTGCACCGGAAGCACTCCGGGCGTCCCTGGTAGGTTCCTCCGCCATCTTGCCAAGTGTGGCAGAAGTAAAGGTCTCTCGGGTTCTTCCAGGCACCCCCTGGCAGTGGCCACGGGTCCCAATGAGCTGGAAAGTGTCTCCTCCTCTCCCGTGGTTCTCTCCTGCTCCAGGGCGGTTGCCCCATCATGACCCGGAAGCTCTTAATGACTCTTTCCGGTCTCTCCAGGCATCACGGCCAGGTAAGAACCCCAGACATCTGTGACACACCATACAGACAATGAATGGGCTGTGGACTTGAAAAGCAGCCATGCTAGCCCCCACATTACTCTGATGCCCTACATGAGCATTCTAATTATTACAGTATATTAACTGGTATCCTTAGTCCATTATATATAGAACACACACACTTACAGTCACTAAGCGGTAACACTGTGGCCAAATGTCTCAAAACAAAACACGAGCTTCAAATTCCACAGTGGAAGTTCAATTTCTGCTTCAACGTTATTATATTACAATCATATTATTTAATCTGGCTAAGCTGATATTGTTAAGAATAGAAAATATTGCACAGAACTGTCACTAACGTACATCAAGGTAATATTTTCCATTAAAACCATTTTTTAAAGTGAAGCTTAGGTACTGCAGCTGGACAACAAGCTTTATGAATTTCGTAATTATAGGCAACTGTTTTGCTTTTTGTAGATTTGGCAAACTTACTGTTTGGCCATTATGTCTGAAGGGGAAATACAGAAAGCGTTATTGCATCATTCAGTACTTTGGGGGATTTTTTTATGTTGTCAGTTAAAAATAATTCAACGGGAATTATTTCTCACCTCAGAACCACACTAGGGTAGATCTCTGTAATAATAATTTATTTCACAGTAATGATGGATGCTAACATTACAGAACTCAATTATTTTCTAAGTTGTTTTGTTATCTGGAGTTTTTTGTATTGTACTCTTGTTTAATTTTAGTTTCTTGTTGGCAATATTATCTGTGAAAGGCAGAACAGAAGACAAAGATTGCCACATGTATCTTTTAGTAGAAAAGAGGAACTTCAGACACTCAAATTATATACTGTAAGTAAACATTTATTTAAATAACATCAAAAAGATCACATCACAGATAGGGAAAATACTCAGCAATGAATAGGTCACCAGCTACCTAAATAAAAAGGTATTGTTTACCACATTTAAAATGTGACTCAGTCATACAAATTAAACAGGACACGGGTGCTACCAGTGCTTATAACATTAACAAAAATTGGCAGCCAGTGTGAAGTGAGCCAAAGACATAAAGAAATAAGCATGCTGCTGGATAAAGGCTGCTAAAAAAATCACCAAATTTCAGCCTCAGTTAAGGAGTTGCATTACATTTACTGATGACACCACCAGCATTGCTCTGAACCAAAGAGGTCAGTCCTGCCCCATCTTTATAGTTTTGGATGATGAAAGTGTCATTCATTCATTTATTCATTCACTTACTTGCAGCCTACTCTAGCTTTCTACTGTACAGAGCTGTAGAAAGGCAGTGTGGCATATAAGTTTAGACTTTGGACTTTAAACATTGAGATTGTGGGTTTCATATCTTGCTACCGACAATGTGTAACCATGATGTCAAATGTTGTAAGTCACCTTTTATAAAGGTTTTAGACAAATAATACAAAATAATAATAGAACTCCAAAGCCTACCTGGCAGCATTAATCAAGCACATGGTGGAAACAAGCACTGGATAAAAGACAAGTCCATAGCAGGGCAAACTCAGGCCCACGCTCACACATACAGAGCCAAACTACAGTCACCAGTCAACCTAACGTGCAGGTCATGGAGGTGTATGTGGATTCCAGGGCATCTGGGGAATATACATGAATTCACACACAATCACAAAGTCACTGAACCCAAGAGTCGCTGGGTGACAGCACCTTTATCAAGATAATCATGTTAGCCTTTTTTACAGTGCCAACTTTACTGCCTTTAGTTGTACTGAAGGATATCAAAGATAAAATCTTTTAAGTTGAAAGCTAGACAATCACTCCACCAAATTCAAAATCTCTGAAATATAGTAAATAAGGATTAAAGATTAAATACTATAGATTAAATATATTGTACTGTATATGTAAAGGGTTTTTGAATTTAGATTTTCTCAGGCATAGAGTGACATTTTCTGGCTTAGCTGCATGCTTCTATGTCAAGATCCTTTTATTGTAACAGAATCTCAGTTGAGCTTTGTTATCAGATGAGCTTATAATTTGAACCATGCAGTGATAATTGCATCATTTTCTTTTCAGTGCCAGGTTTAGTGCCTTTTTGTTTTACTGTAGGGCATAAAACATACTTTTATATTTAAAACTACATAATCACTTCATATCAGATACAGTATGTAAGCTGTACAGGCAAAAACAAAACTCAGTAGAAAAATCAAACTTATTTATATTTTAATGGGGGCCATTATGGCAAAATTAGCCTTAAGGTAAAATTCACTTCACACACTCACTGATTGTACATGTGACAGGACATCTACTACTGCTGCCCACCCACACACACACCCTTAAAAGTACAAAAGGTTATCCTGATATCAGCTATGTGTTTAAAGTTACGACTGCTCAGACTGCCCTTTGTGTCCTGATACTGTAGTTAAGCATTTTCTTGTACTTTGTTACATAAAGGAATACATCTAGATTATTTCAATGGGTTTCGTTCACTGTAAGCATGCTTACTAAACCCCTCGTAAGTAAGAGTAAAGATTAGTATTAAAAAAGAAGTCCAACACTGTTCCTTAAAATAAACATATAGTGCAAAAGCGGGCAGTATAGAAAATGACAGAGAACAACATTTAGAAAGTTTGGCCGTGAAACTCTAAATTGCAGTCATATGTTATAATTAGGTGTCTGAAGCAAGATATCCTGAAGGGTCCAATGTACACTTTTCAAAGCATTGCTTCAGCAATGGCATTTTCCTGGGTTCTGTGGTTTCTTATTGAACATTTGCTTGACAAAGAACCATTTAATTCTGGGAAGCATTCTTTGCATATGAAGTTGGCTCTTTGGGCTTTGAAAGGGTTCTTAATGAGTGAATACAACAGAAATCGTCAATGTATAGTAAGCTACCTAGTAGGTGTGACTAGCATTGCAGCACCTCAGACCCCAGGCACAACCACAGAGACATACTGTAAGTCTTTGGGTCCAAAACAAAAGGTTTATTCACACAAATACCTTACAAAAGGCTTTGAGAGTTACAAAAACAAGCAAGCTTTGTCTTCTTCTTCCATCCAACTCCAACTTGCCTGGATGAGGTCGAGTGGCTTCTTTTATCTTAGGACTGGGAGTAGTTTCACTGCTAGGGCACAGCCCATTGAAAGTTCTTTTGGTCAAATGAAAGTCATACAAAATAGGGATGATGGATACCTGCAGCACCTATTGGTGGCCCCCGCAGAATCCAACAAGACTGCCACCTAGTGATGTCTCCGAAAGGTGGTCACCCCCTGGCCTTCCAGCACATTTGCCTCCAAACCAGGCATTACTTCTAGGTTCAACCCTGCCTAGATGCCAGTGTACCTATTGACATCTTCTGCCTGTCTCCTGGCAGAAACAGGACAATCTTCACCCTCCTTTTTGTGCCTTCAAAGGACTGGCCCCTCCTGTCCAGGTAAGGAACTTTCCCCCATTTCGGCCGGGATGCCCACCCATGCGCGGCACCCATCACACAGGATACAGCAGATGAAGAAGACCTGAGCTTACTCTGTGCTATTGTATGCAGTGATAGTCCTTTTAAAATCAGAAACTAACTATCATTCTTATCATCTGTTTATGGTTATTTATAGAGACTGAAACTAATTCTAAATAAATAAAAGTTTCTTCTTGGAACTTTCATGTGGATGATTCTTTTGGGAACAAAAATGGGTTCCCCCATGGCATTACTCTGAAGAACCACTCTGTCACCTTTACTTTTAAGAGTGTAGACTGTTTATCACATTTTGGAACTGAATACCAGAATTTAAAAAGTGCTGAACCATTTGTGGACATCACTTTCAAGGTTTAGTGTGTGGTTAATCTTATAATAATTATATTAATAATTATAATAATCTTAAAATTATACATTACTAGGCAAGATATTGTAGCTCTACCTACGCACAACGCAAAAAATACCAATAAAAAATAAACATGTTTTCGTTAGTTTATAAAATGAGACATAAAGCGTTGATGTCTATATTACCTACTGTATGTCTTTCCTTAGCTGCTCTGGATAGTCTGTGGAACAAGAAAAACTGCTCATTTTTCCCGTGGTCAATAAAATAGTTCTTTTTTTTATTTCATTTTACAAGTTCTTGACTAAAGGTATGTAAAAATTTACACAACAGAATGGAAGCAAGAAAGGGATTTTTTTCCCCTTTTTAAACCTTTAGATGTAGTCTTTTTGCAGCTTATATATATATCTTGAAATCTCCTGAATAGACTACAAGCTCCTCCACAGAAATTAAAATAAATCATGCCGACATTCAGTGTTCTGTGTATCTTAAATTAACTGCTTTTCATATATTGTTTTATGGTTAATGATGCTAAAGTGCAACAATGTCCAGAGAAAAACCATCTTCAAAAATCAGATCTGAGTGTCTTTGTGCTACTTGCTTTCTGAATATTTAGAGTTTTGTCAAAATTGAAATGCACATAAAATGAAACCAGCATGCTAAATGTATTAATAAACTGTGAGAGGTTTGAACGTAACATTTTGACTTTAATTGTAATATTAATATATCTAAATGTGTTTAAATTTTGGACTTTGCATGTTCTTTCCCTTGTGCAGGTGGATTTCCTCTTGGTTCTCTGACTTATTCCAAAAGTCCAAAGACATTCAGGGTAGCTTGATTGTCAATGATACATTGCCCCTAGTGAGTGAGTGTGTGTGTGTGTGTGTGTTCACCTTGCAATGGATTGGCAACCTGATCCTTGCTGGTATAGGCTCCATCTGCCCTAAAGAAAAAATAAATTAATTCTCAGGTAAATGTTAGCTGTGGCTGGGTATGACAGGTTGGGCAAATATGAAAAGGTGGGACACCAACTAGATTATTTTAATACCATTGTTCAAGTCATACCTTTAGGCGGCAAAGGAAACAGCCACTCCGGCACAATAGCTAAACAAGAAGCACTATAGGCTGTCAAAAGTAGAAGTTGTTCCTTGGAGTTCCATTCAGTGGGTTGCTCTTAGTGGGAAATGATGTCTCCTTCTGGGAAGCTGGACTCCTTATAGTGCACCAACCAGAAGTTGACGGCTAAGGGAGGGCTAAGTGCCCTCACTGGGTGGTTTCTTGGTGCTGCAGGGAGAAAAGTAGAAGAGAATGTTAGTGACAGCGCCCCCTCTCACCTCGGCAGGTTATCACATACCTCAATCGAGCTCATGAAGAGATCATTCAACAAGTATGCATGACATAGCATATCAATTCATTGTTGTTAAAAGTGTTAAATATGGAGACCTATTTTGAAGTGGCACTGTAAATGAAAGTCATGAAAATACTGTACAGTATGTTGCATTTTGTTTTTCTGGTGCTGTTTCAACATTGTATATATTTTTTTCTTTTTTTATATTTTATATAGTACATTTTTAATTAGCATATAGCCCAAAAGACTTCTAAATGGAAGCACAGTATATAAGAATAAAATTAAATAAAAAATCATGTGAAACTACTGGAAATGTAGGTCAGGCCTCCTATGCCACTGTTTGTATTATAGGGTCATAGCTGCTGGCATTGCTGCATTGCAATGCACATACAGTACATTCAATGTTAATTTGTTGTAAATTATGAACAGGACAACTTGCGAATTTATTCAAGAATTTCATGCTCTGGGTCTGATGAACATATGAGTCTTTTAATTTGTAATTCATGTTCTTAAGAACTGAATAATTTTCTTCAATGAAATTAGGACTGATATGATCCAAACAATTCACTTGAAATAAAAGGCAGCCATAGTAACACTCCTGCTGATAACTCGCAGCTACATGACACTGGGTTCAAACCTGGGTTTGGTCAATGTGTGGATGGAGGTGCAGATTCTCTCTGTTTTTTGTGTTTTTCTCTGGATGTTTAGCTTTTTCTCCTAAAATATTATGGTATGGTTAAGTTAGGTTGGAAGTGTTTTGTTATGTTTCAGTTTGCCAAGCTATGCCACTGTAAAATTTGATGCTTATCTTATCCATGGTTTATCATAATGACAAGGACTTATTTATTGTTATTTATATTATCTAGTGGTTATATTATTATTATGTTTTTAGCAAGAATATATGTCACTCACTCATTATTAGTTTGTTGAAGATCTAGACAGTATAAATGTGTTGATATGTCTTACTGACGTATACACTGTGGTGATGTGGTGGTGTGATTACTACTGCTGCAAAGCAATGTTTCCCCCAGACTTACTGTTGCATACATTTACTTAGAAGATGAGATGCACCTCTAATATTGTATTGTAATTATTGTTACTAATAGAACAGGCTTTGTGCCTGTTTGAGTTAAGGCTATGTCACATTTGGCAACTTTTCCCACAATTTTTAGTCGTTGCTTTCATATAAATAATTACTCATAATCTTAGCCAGTCAGAGGCATTCGTTGGTGTGCTCCTGTGAAGCTGATCATCTAATGTAACATACAGTATACTCAATGACTGAGACCAAATAGTCTGTGACTGGCTAGGATAATATGAAATAGGTTTGATTTTTAATTTGGTTGGAGCTTTTTGTGTTAGAAATACAATGCATAGAATGTAACAACGAGGAATAAGGAACACGCATGTTTTGAACCTCACTAATAGAAGAAACGACAGTCTGTCTCATCTGGTTTTCTGAGAAAATAAACCTTTCCTGTTTTTCAAAAAACATTTGAAAAAGTGAAGGCATGAGGAATATTGATCTGTTCTATTCCACAAAACAGTTTGGTGATGTTCTCAGAAAAATGGAAATAAACAGTTTTAAAACTTAGTGACGTAGCACAATCCATCTAATCTAAGAAGCCATATAAATAAATAACATAATCAACAGCAAGAATTAGTTTCCAATTAAGAAATTCATTGGAGACAAAATGCTGGCCTGACTTTGAGACCCTAGTGTTACCTGGTCATCTTTTGGCTTGATTACTTCTCATCTCATTATATTTTGGCTCTTGGCTAAGAGAAAAGAACCAATTCAGGATGTTGAACAAACAAAGAAGTCCAGGAAAATTAAGGTAAAATAAGTACAGTAGGTTCTATTAACAGCAGCAATCGGTTACTAATTAAGAAAGTGACTGGAATGAAAACTGGAAGCCACTACAGCCCTCCAGGTCTGCGTTTGACTTTGTTACTAGTGATTTATCCCTGCTACTGGGTCTGGTTAAGGTGCATTAAAGGGAATACTTAAACTATTTTGACCAAAGAGTATTATACGTATTTCATTACATATTTTACAATCCAACAAGTCTCTGTGCTTGTAATGTAAAGAAAGTAATTTATTGCAATAAATACATCAAATGACATTATGCTTTTGTGAACTTTATTTAAGAAATAATAATGGTTTTTAAATTCATTAAACACCGTGGCGCAGTGGTAGTGCTGCTGCCTCGCAGTAAGGAGACCCGTGATCGCTTCCTGGGTCCTCCCTGTGTGGAGTTTGCATGTTCTCCCCGTGTCTGCGTGGGTTTCCTCTGGCTGCTCCGGTTTCCTCTCAAAAACATGCCGGTTAGGTGGACTGGTGATTCTAAATTGGCCCTAGTGTGTTTGTGTGTGTCCTGCGGTGGGTTGGCACCCTGCCCAGGATTGGTTCCTGCCTTGTGCCCTGGGATTGGCTCCAGCAGACCCCCGTGACCCTGTGTTTGGATTCAGCGGGTTGGAAAATGGATGGATGGAAATTCATTTAAATAGTAATTACAGTATATTCACTGAGAAAAACAGAAAAAACAAGAGTTTACTTATTACTTCAAATACAAGATTATATTTTAAAATTAAAATTACAGTTAAAGAAGAAACTAGGACTAATTTCCATTGAAAACATGCAGCTTTCAAAATGACACAATTTCCACACAAGGAAGTGACTAACTGCTGTCAACTTAGTTTCACAAACAAGCTGTGTTTATTTATTAAAATGTTATTGTAATGAAAAAGGAGAAAAAACTATTACCTGAAATTATGAAGACAACATTTGTTTATAACAAGTGTGTTATAAAATATGGTTACTTCCTTCATTTTTTAAAAGCAAGCAACACTTTTAAAGGCTTAATATAGTAATGTGGACCTTTTGAAAAAAGGAACTAGGAACTTGCTTTTTTAGTTTGTCTAAGCACTATTTAAATGAGTGCATGTCACCAGAAGAAAAAGCATAGGTCACCAAAGGAATAAACAGATGTTGCTGCTGGGATTCATCTTAAAAATATATTAATTACTAATAATGTATTAGTAAATTATTTTAGTCTTTTATTCATTGAATGAAATTTGAAATGAAACTGGAAAAGTGGCAATGTCTCAGTGAAAGTCAAAATAAAAATACTGGTAATGTATGTGATCTCTATAGCACTTTATATCTGTGAAACATTTACATTGAGAAAGAAGGACATTTCAAAACTGAATGTGTTTGAAGTAAGATGTTACAGGAATCTTCTGACCAAAGGTGACAAATGAAAGAATTCAATAAGATCTTAAATGTGAAAAAAAAACTATTTGCACAGTTATTAAGGAACGGAAGTTGGGTCTCCATGGGCAAATATGCAGAATAGGAGAAGAGAGGCTAATGAGAACGATGACAGAGAGAAAAATAAACTGGAAACAAATAGTAGGAAGACCAGCAAGGAGATGGATTGATTACATCAAATAATGGGTAAGAATAGGAGAACGGACAGCAATAGAGATAGCTAAGGTTAAGAAAAAGATTCTGGAAAACATCTGGAAAAGAATGGAAAGCAACATCTGCCTCCACTGTCCCTACTCTCATGACTATTCCAATTGAATCAAAGGGAACATCACCCTGAACAGACCCACTCCTGGAGCCATGCTTGGGAGTGCTGTTTGCTGATGAGGGTCTAGTGGCCAGGTAACTCACATAGTCCAGTTGGGTTCATCACGAATTAATAAAATGTGGCAACTTATTCACAGCCTTTGAAAGTTTTGTGAACATTGCTAATTATTTAAAAACATTTTATCAGTAATACATTATGTATTGAAATGGCAGGTCTGTGGTGTCAAAAATAAAACAGAGCAATCCACAAATACTTTATTGTTTAAGCTAAATATCACATTATCATTATATTTATTTTTAAAGGAATAATCAGTCACTTGATTTCTGCAGACTGCCCGCTACATCCTCTTATCTCAAATGTATGGCTCAGTAATGTAATACGTACTCAGTATTGATACATTAACCTAATTCTTTTTGAAACAGTGGCTTAGGGGTTAGTTCTTGCTTTCCCTGTCCTTATGAGATTTAAGAATCCTTTACTTCACTTTCACAATGATAATAAAACTATACATCTCAATGACAGTATAAGGACTGTTTGTTTGCAGTGGATTTATACTGTTCAGACATGACCAATCAGCCTGTAATCATCACAAACACTAAAAATCGTATATAATCTTTTAATTTGCGAATCTCTTGTCTCATTTTTCACAACCTGGCAAATATTTATACACTTAGTGCACCTCTGTAAAGTGGACTGAAGTTTCAAATGGAATGAAAGTGTAAACTTACATATTTCCAGTTCCTTTTAAACTCCGTAACATGGATGTTTGATTTTAAATGAAAAGCATAGGGTTGCTTTTCAAATACAAAATTAGTTGCCTTATCTTGTATTCACAACATATACTTAATTTATTAATCTTTTATTTCACTTTTCAAAAACTATCAAATATTGTGCTTACATGCATACCTATGAAGGTATCTGAAGGGTAGTGTGACAATGGAATGGAAGTGTTCACAAGTCATTCCAATTCCTTTTGAAACAATATACAGACTGTGTGATTTAGAATTCACAAGCAACATTGACTTTGTGAATCTTTTACTTCAGTTTTCAGAACTTATATACATAAGAAACTCTCAGACATTTTCAATCCAGTACTATACATCAGTCCACATATCTTCATTTGGATGCACAGAAGTGACAGGTCGTGAAAGATGAAATAAAAAACTCACCAATTAAACAAACGGATATGCATTGAAGACCAGGTCTTTAAGTTTTTGTCTGAAAAGGAATCAGAATGATAGGTCTTTCCTGAACAATACTATTTAGTTTCAGATCACAAAGTCACAAATTGGCTACATCTTTCTTTTTTAGGAATAATTGAAATTATCTGTCATTTCTAAACATGTGTTTCTATTAAAAAGCCCCAGTTCCTGTATCTTCATTGGAAAGCCCTACTATGTCAACTTTGACATGTAATGAAAAGTGAGAAATGCCAGTCACAAATTAAGGTTATATACTGCAGATTCAAGATCATGCATTTAAGTTACTGTTTCAAAACAATATGAATGACACCCATTTCGTTGGTCGTTTAGTTCTACTTTAAAACTTCAGTCACCATGGACACAAGTGTCATATTTGACGAGCTATTGAAACCAACAAACTGCATTAACAAACATTATGACTTTTAAAGAACTGTCATTTCTGGAAATCTTGTTTCTTCATTGGCATTCTCGGGTCAATAAACTTGACAGGTTTTGAAAAAAAAAATCACAAATTTAATTGAGGTTGAGAATTCAAGATTAGGTGCCAAGGCTACCAGAAAGGTAATGGGGCATTGTGTAATTTCTGGACAATTTCATTCCATTGCAAACCTCGGTCATAACAACCTATTTATGATGCATAGTTCAGGCTCTAAAAAAGTTAAATAAAGGGTGCACAAATTAAAGAAGAAGAAAAAATCATGTCTAACTTACTGTTCTCAAAAGAGGTTAAAATGATTTGTCATCCTGGTCACTTTACTGTATACAGCTTCGAATGCATTGCGGTAGTCTTATAATTCGTGACTTTTATTTTGAAGTGTGCGCCTGCTATTTGAGACGTGAATTCGTTGAGTCAGTTTGGTGAAATGTAGTTTATTTTACATCTGAGGTTAAGGATGCTAGATTGAGTGTAAGGGAAATGTGAGATATGAAAGTCATATTAAGTATTTACCGTTAAACAACAAAAATGTCTGTTTTTCGACAACATAGACTTGCCATTTGGATACGTGATCCAATTACGTGATCTTGTTATTTTAAAATGCTAATAAGTATTTAAAAATAAATAGCCATGTTCACAGAAAGTACAACGGCTGTGAATAAGTTTTACATGCTATATTCAAAACCTTGATGTCGACTCACGTGATGTGTATTTTGTATGTATGTAATGTATTCTGTGTTTCTGAGTTTTAAAATCGACTTTTCATCTTTATAAAGAAAAGGTTACAGACAAAAAAAATGAACAGGTCAATATTTGTAACGTTATATGCAAGGCTTGGTGGAGAATGTGAAGCGCATGCTGAATGTCATTTTTAGGCGTTACTCATTTGACTTTCGTTTTCGCTTTTACAACAGCATGGATTCACTGCCGGGTCGAGCACCGAACGAGAAACGATACTTTTAAAAATCGAAATATTCGCGGATTCATTTATTATATACAGTGTCTCCTAAACGCAAGACGACGAATATGACACGGATACGGAATGCAGCTCCGATTCTTCTAGCGCTCAGTGTCGTGATAGGCATTTCGGGTAAGTTACACCGCTCTTACCTTTGCCAATTTTCTTTTAATCTTTTTCACATTGCAAAATATTAAAACATATCAACAGTAACTGGTAGCAACACATCGAATGTGAATGTCTTTATCCGAGGTAATAATAATGCAACTGAAAAAGTAATAAAAGACTAAAGCCTAAAAATACTGGGCGTGGCCTTCATGCAGCGCTTACACCCTTTGTGTAAATAATATGGCATATTTAACATATTCATACATTTTAACACATCAGATTACAGAGCGTATAAAAGGGTTTTACATAGAATTTCTGAAGAAAATGTCCCGCGGAGAAGACCGAGTTCAACACAGAAACGAAAAACCCAGTCGGATTGCCCGAACGTGAAAAAAATGCTCTTCCATATAACTGCAATTATCAAAGCGACTTTTACAAACCACTTAAGAGAGCCGATTTCATATTTAATTGTTTTGTTTTTCTTATTTTTCAATAGATAGGTGCAGTAAAGTAATTAAACACACTAAAATAAACTGTCACCGTCTATAAGTATTAAACACTCACGCACTCCTTTCACTTACCATACATACAGTATATTTACTGCCCTACCGAGTGTACACCTCCACTAAAGAAACTGTAGTGCTAATACAAAAGCAGAAATACATATATTGATATATTTGGATATACACTTGCACCGTTCCTTACAACAAGGTCTGTGGGCGTTTTCTGTACCTGTGAAGGTAATATCCCAGTATATCCCGTAAAAACTGGGGTTTCAGACTGTTCAGATACAGTTGTCTCAGGTAAACTGTCCAGCTCTTCAGAGGCTGCAACATCAACGATGGCTGAAATGTTATTTTCGAATCCCTGTTTAGCTTCATCACTTATCACAGCAGGTGGGTGGGTTTCTAGTTTGCATGCCTCCTCCAAGTAGATTCTTCAGTGTCTACACATGTAAGTGGTCCATTCCTATTGACTGTTGTCCCAGGCTGCCTTTTCTCATGCCGATAATCCTGTACCAGCATGAAAGTCCTTGTAGCATTGTCAATGAAGTGTGCAAACTACTTATTCTCAATATCTTACCTGATGTTTAGCTTAATAAAGTCCATATGTGGTCTTAAGTTTCTTCTAGGAAACATCATTGCTGGGGTTTCTTCTGTAGTGGCATGCATGAAAAGTTATCTATCATTTGTCAGGGCATCAAAGCCATTTCCGCGGGTGCGGGGATGATAAGGATGGTGCATTTTGTACTTTTTTACATCCAGAGGTCCTTTTTGTTAAATCATCTATTTGTTTATCGATTCCTGGCCACCACATATAGCTACAGGCCAGGCTTTTCATTGTAATTGTGCATAAATGTCCCTCATGCAGTGCATCTAACATGTTATTCAGTTTAACTTGTATGACCATGCATAAGGGTTCCTTGACTTACTGATAGTTGATCTTTTCTCGTTACAAATGCGGAATTCAAGTCTGTATGCGCTGGCCAGCCTTTCAGAGTAACCTCATAAACTTTTGATAACACTGTATAAGTACATTTGAGACAAGCAACTGACCAATAACAGTGGTGTAAAACAAATCAGCTGGATTAACAGCATCTGACTCCACCTTGGTCTTCAGTGGCAAACGTGACTGCCCATCATCAGTTCTCATTTAATTTAATCCCTTTATATTCAATATCATACTGATGTGCAGCAAGAAAAAGTAACCATTGCTGTATTTGTGCTGATGTCATCATTGAAGCACCCTGTCTACTGTAGAATTAAATATTGTGACCAATAGCTGGTGATCAGTTACCAGAATAAACTTTTGGGCAAGTAGTGGTGGAATATTTCTGCACCCCATATTAAAGTAAGAGCTTTGCAGTTTATGTTGGCATACTTACTCTCACGTGCTGTTGGTTATCGAGAAATGTATGTGATAGTACAGAAAATGTATCCAGAAATGAATGTGATAGTACAGCACAAATGTCATATGGTGATGCATCACATGTCAGTTTGATAAGTAAAGAAGCTTTGAAATGTGTGAACACTATATCTGATGTTCCAAGTTTTTTATCTTTTGAAAAGTTGGATCGTGGTGCTTTAATTAAGCCTCAGTTTTATCTTGTGACTCGTGTAGTCCCGTCTTTGTCTATGACATGTTCATAGATATATAGTAAGATATCTTGTCTTGAAAAAATTCACATTTATCCTTATTCACACTCAAACCACATTCATGTACGGTAATCTAGCATTGTGTTCCTGGAATGCCTTGTAGTACTTGGTCCATGGCCTTCTCCAAAAGTGCTGGATCTGAGGCTATTTCAAAAACAAGATAATTGCTCTGATAAAGACCTTTGTATGTATTAATTAAGAATTTATTTGAGGTATCTTCCACATCCATTTGAAAATAAGCTTTGGCTAAATTAGTTTTTAAAAAGTTCTCCAAGGTTTTAAGGTTTCTTTATTTAGGCTTGTTTAAATAAAAACATCAAATTTGCCTTCTTAGTTGAAGCTAATAATAGATTTAAAGAAATAAGACAAGCAAACAGAAACCAGACAGGTGAAGGTAAGGCAGTGTTAATAGTGCATATTTATGCAAAAATTGTTACATGATACATATCAAACTATAATAATTTTCTCTGATATTCCATATTAAAAAGTTGTATGGCACTAAGAAGAAAGGAATTTCTGGAACAATTTTGCTAATGATGCAAATACTGTACTCTATATCTTCAGTATGAGGCAGGGTATAATGTAGTATATGCAGTATGCAATTTATTGTTACTTTAAAGTCTCTACAAATGCACATATTTCCTTCCTTTCTCCTTTTTTATTACAAGCACAATGGGGGTAGCTCATTCCCTCCACTCTACCTTAGAGAGTATTTCTGCCTACCCCAAGCATTTCAGCTCAGCCTCCACTCTGGGGTGAATTACATAAGGCAAAAATTGACCATTAAAGAATTTTGGAGTGGTGTTTTGTTTCAGCTCAGTTTTACCCTTTATTTCCTTCAGTGTACCTATTCCTTTTTAAAAGACTTAATCAGCATTTCCTAATATCCCATCCTCATCACAAGTTTTGTTGTGTCTTTCTTATTTTGCAATAGACAAGTACTGTAAAGTAATTAAACACATATACTAAAATAAACTGGCACCAACTTTATTGAACAACCTCACACTCCCTGCAAATACTATATATCCATCCATCTTCTTCCGCTTATCCGAGGTCGGGTCGCAGGGGCAGCAGCTTGAGCAGAGAGGCCCAGACTTCCCTCTCCCCAGCCACTTCTTCTAGCTCTTCCGGGAGAATCCCAAGGCGTTCCCAGGCCATCCGGGAGACATAGTCTCTCCAGCGTATCCTGGGTCTTCCCTGGGGCCTCCTCCCGGTTGGACGTGCTCGGAACACCTCACCAGGGAGGCGTTCAGGAGGCATCCTGATCAGATGCCCAAGCCACCTCATCAGACTCCTCTCGATGCGGAGGAGCAGCGGTTCTACTCTGAGCCCCTCCCGGATGACTGAGCTTCTCACCTTATCTTTAAGGGAAAGCCCAGACACCCTGCAGAGGAAACTCATTTCAGCCGCTTGTATTCGCGATCTCGTTCTTTTGGGCACTATCCAGAGCTCATGACCATAGGTGAGGGTAGGAACATAGATCGACTGGTAAACCAATGCAGAGCCCGCATCACTGCGGATGCCGCACTGATCCGCCTGTCGATCTCATGCTCAATTCTTCCCTCACTTGTGAACAAGACCCCGAGATACTTGAACTCCTCCACTTGGGGCAGGATCTCGCCTCCAACCCTGAGAGGGCACTCCACCCTTTTCTGGCAGAGGACCATGGTCTCGGATTTGGAGGTGCTGATTCCCATCCCAGTTACCTCACGCTCAGCTGCGAACTGATGAAGCAAACAGGACAACATCATCTGCAAAAAGCAGTGACCCAATCCTGAGTCCACAAAACTGGACCCCCTCAACACCCTGGCTGCGCCTCGAAATTCTGTCCATAAAAGTTATGAACAGAATGGGTGACAAAGGGCGGCCCTGGCAGAGTCCAACTCTCACTGGAAATGGGTTTGATGGTATATATATACATTCACCACCACTTTATTAGGTATACCTTGCTAGTATTGGGTTGGACCCCATTTTGCCTTAAGAGCTGCTGTAATTCTTCATGATATACTTCATGATATACTGTACTGTAGATTCAGCAGGGCTCTGGAAACATTTCTCAGGGATTTTGGTCCATATTGACATGATAGCATCATGTACCTGTAATTGCTGCAGATTTGTTGGCTGCACATCCATGATGGGGCGGCATGGTGGTGCAGTGGGTAGCGCTGCTGCCTTGCAGTTAGGAGACCTGGGTTCACTGCCCGGGTCCTCCCTGCGTGGAGTTTGAATGTTCTCCCTGTGTCTGCGTGGGTTTCCTCCGGGTGCTCTGGTTTCCTCCCACAGTCCAAAGACATGCAGGTTTGGTGCATTGGCGATCCTAAATTGTCCCTAGTGTGTGCTTGGTGTGTGGGTGTGTGCGCGCCCTGTGTTGGGCTGGGATTGGCTCCAGAAGACCCCCGTAACCCTGTAGTTAGGATATAGTGGGTTGGACAATGGATGGATGGATGGACATCCATGATGCAAATCTCTTTTTCCACCACATCCCAAAGGTGCACTATTAGATTGAGATCTGGTGACTGTGGAGGCCATTTCAGTACAGTGAACTCATTGTCATGTTCAAGAAACCAGTTTGAGATAATTTGAGGTTTGTGACATGGCACATTATCCTGCTGGAAGTACCCATCAGAAGATAAGTACACTGCAGTCATAAAGGAACGGACATGATCAACAATCATACTTAGGTGGGCTGTGGCATTTAAACAATGCGCAGTTAGCACTAATGGGCCCAGTGTTTGCCAAGAAAATATCTATCCCCCACACCATTACATCATCAGTTTCTAAAATAATCAGACCAGCCCGTCGGGCACCAACAACCATGCCACGTTCAAAGTCACTTAAACCACCTTTCTTCCACATGCTGATGCTCGATTTGATCTTCAGCAGGTCGTCTTGACAGCGACTGCATGCCTAAATGTATTGAGTTGCTTCCATGTGATTGGCTGATTAAATATTTATATTAACAAGCAGTTGAATGGGTGTACCCAATAAAGTGGCCAGTGACTGTGTATATAACCAGCACAGGAATATTACAGGATGAAATCCAATGATGCAACCTGCCCTGAATTCTATGACCTCCCAAAAATACATAAAACCCCTCTAAATTCAGATAAGTTGTCAGCCTAAAAGGTGGTCCAACTTATAACTTATCTTAAGGACTTTTTCAAATGCTCAAACTATTAACATATGATTCAGAATATTCTGTTAATAGCTCTAAAATGGCATTGCAGCGTCTGAAAAATGTGTCCATTGCTGAGGATGAGATCATGGTCTTGTTTGATATCATGTTGCCTTACATCATGATTCCAATTCAGATCTGGCCACAGAAACTCTACAAACAAAGCTAAATAACAACACCCACCATAATGACATGAATGAAGCTAGCCATGAACGATATAATGCATCTAGTTTCACTGTGCCAGAAAACTTACTTTCATTTTAATGGGAAATACTACAGACAAAAAGAAGGCATGTTAATGTGATCTTCATTATCAGGACTCTTAGCAGAATTAATAATGCAGCTATTTGAAAGCATGGCTCTAACTCAGTACACACCGAAACTTTGGATATGCTATGCTGATGACACATTTGTCTTATTAAAAACTGACCAGCTGAATTAAAAACTGACCAGCTGAATGATTTCCATAACCACATCAACGCAATATTCCCTCTGATCCAGTTTACTATGGAAAAAGAAATAAACTGACGCTTGAATTTCTTGACATATCCATTGAAAGAGGTAACAATGCCACCATTATTACATATGTTCATCGTAAGAAATGTTACGCAGACAAAGTATTACACTTTGCTAGCAATCACCCCTCATCACATAAGCGGAGCTGTTTTAAGACACTATTCAGAAGAGTTCACACCCATTGTGATACCAAGGAGACTATAAAGAATGAAAGTTGCTGTCTTCTCCAACTGTTCACATCAAATGACTACCCAACATTCATCAGACAATGCTTACATAGGAGATGCCAGAGACCCCAGCAAACAATCGACTTCCATCTGACCCCCCATCCTACCTGGCACACACTACTGAGTATCAGAAGGTAAAGCACATATCCTGTCCAGATCAAGCATCAAAATACCGCACAAGCCTACAAACACTCTGCAGCTAGTCCTTTTTAATGCCAAAAGCAAGAAATCAGCAACAGAGACATGGAACGTGATATACACATACCATATGATTCCTGTCCAGCTGTATACTTGGGGCAGACATCAAAAACACTTGACATATGTATACAGCTCAGAAGAAAGGACCAATGCTTTCTGATTTACACAGATACAAGTTCAACCAGACTCAAATGTAAATTGGACTCAGTGCAAGTAAAATTCAAGGCTAATACTGAAAGTGCCAGAAAACAGGTTGAAACGTGGCTATCCAATGAAAATGCCATTAACAGATATTTGGACATGAACTCAGCATATATCGACTTGAAAAGAAGAACATGCACATATACTGTAAATAAGGCTTTATGACCAACACCCTCTGAACTCCACATCAATAAATATATATATTTACTGCTCTACCAAGTGTACTCTTTCACCAAAGAAACTTCTACTAAATGTCTTGTGTACAGTTTACTTGTTCTATAAGGAAGTGTTCTACATACTGTTATCATGAGTCGGGGAAGCATTAGGCAAACTTATGCTTAAGCTTGTTGTTAGATACAATCTGGTGAATAGAATGCTCTCTCTCTCTTTTAACTTTATTTCTAGAAGGCATTTGTTAATTTTAGGAACATTATTTTATAAAATTAGGTAAGTTGTGGAATCATCAAGCCTAACACTCATTCTGGTCCTCACTGGACTGACTATTGTATGACTGTGTTATATTTAGTAAGAATTGTTGCTTCATATTCAGTGTCCTTGTGACGATGCAGGTTCGGCTCCACACTCCCATCGCTGTTCGGGAACCCTTCAACCCAACACCGTCAGTAATGTCACCGATGAGCTTGACAGTGGAGGCAATAACAATCGAGCAAAGGGATGGTTCAAATGTGCAAAAATGCTTTTATTAAAAGACAATCAAAAAACAGTGTTCAATAAATAATGCTGTGCAGTTCAAAATTCTTCAATAAATAATACAATAAAAGAAATCGTGGAGGTTAAAAAAAATAGAAAAAACAATCCTTTAAAATCGAGGTTAAAACGTTCAAACAGGAAGCAGTCTTTTAAAAACCAATAACAAGCTCAGTGCTTCTTTGTTAGCATTAGCGTCTCACCTGCTTCTCCCGACTAGGCTTTGCAGCAGGCGAGACGCTTTCTCTGCAGCTACCCTTTTTCATTTACTAACACAGGTCTGGAGACCTCCCGATCCTGGCTTCGGTCTGGCACTCATCCCAGACCTGAGACTTGGACTCCTTGGTCTCCAGGACGCCCACACCAAGGACTGCAACACCAAGTCTCGCGACTCCCGCTGCCTTTCCGGCTTTCCGCGGCCAGTCGCCTTTCCCTGGTCACTCCCGCTACCTGATCGCTCAGCGGGAGTGACTTCAACTCCAACGCCTGGGTGTCGGCCTAACACCCAGCTTCCTCGCAGCTGTCCACAAGTGCTCGTTCGCTCGCCCACACGTTCCTTGTCTCTCTCTCTCACCAACTTGCTCCCTCGCTCCGTCCTTTTCTTTTTACCTTCTTTCGTTCTCTCTGATCTTTCTGTTCTCTCCCAACCAACTCGTGCTTCTTTTTATATTACGAGGGGCCATAGCAGCTGCAGCACATTAGCCACGGGAACAATCACGGATGTGGGCAGTCCCCCACCTGTGCACTCGGTGAGAAACGCCTACACCGCAGATCGCCCCGTAGCTTGCTATGACTACTACGCCCCCTCACGAAGCCACGAGCACGGTGATTATTTATTTAAAAAAATGGCCTTTGCTAAGCGAGCTGTGGACCCATAACACCACAGTCGTTCGTTTTTTGCACTTTTCTTTCTTGGTCTGCTAAATCTTTTTCTGGGGTTCACCAGTTATCTCTTTCAACATTCCAAAAATGTGCTTATTTCATTAATTGGTAATTCTAAATAAACCCAATGAGGGTGTGAGCAGAACTCATAGTGATGTATTGTTGCTCGATACAGGCTTAGCTCTTGATCAGCCCCCCTTGTATCCAAAAGTGGACTTGAGATCCTGTATAAGTACAATATTTTATAAATATAATTATTCTTCTGTTCATATAATGTAAATATAAACACCAAGTTATATTTTCATGTATTATTATTTAACAGTATTTTTTTTATAGTTTAGCCCCTTACCCTATCATTAAGAATTGTGATTCTCAGAGGTTTTCAGACATAAAGTCAAAAATTTAGTGGGCCAACTATGGCCAAAAGTCTCTTTTTAGTGTAAAGTTTGT
Organism: Polypterus bichir lapradei; assembly: GCA_026402145.1. Taxonomy (NCBI): domain Eukaryota; kingdom Metazoa; phylum Chordata; class Cladistia; order Polypteriformes; family Polypteridae; genus Polypterus; species Polypterus bichir. Next base: position 67,826,487 of record JANRMT010028174.1, read on the forward strand.
GATGTAATTACAACATTTATTTTAATAATTTTCATTTTAGGTGGCAGTATGGTAGTGCAGTTATTAAACCTGTTTTCTCATTGATCCATGGCCCTGACTTTTAATCTCTATTGAGTCGAGAGTTTTAGTAATTAACAAGTGACTTTAAAATAACATGCACATAACTTATAACATACAATTTTGCATTTTCCCTAAACCCCCTTTTAGTTGGCTACTTTATAAGCGAGTATCAAACACTGCTGTGTTTTGTTAACACCATCCTTAAATTTCCCTACAAAACATCATCATTAGTTGATTGAAAAATAATCAGTTGACTATATTTTCATTAGGGTGACTTTTTGGTCCATGCATTGCATGAAATAAACATGTGAAACATAATATGAAATAAATATACCATCATAGTATAATGAACAATTAAGACAAAGCATATAACACAACATTGGACAATTATTGTTTACAAGTCAAATGCAAAAACGAAATGGCAGACTCCCACGGTAAAGCAAAGCCCCTCTTTTGTAAAGATGAGTTTGTGCTTATTTTAGATGACATCAGTTAATTTTCTATTGCCTTTCTGTCCAGTTCATATCACCTATGTTTGTTTTTCTGTAGAATTCTGTAACGTTTCTGTTTTAACGATGTGTTTACATAGATTGTTGTAGACACAAAACACACATCAAATTATTTCCCCTTATAATTCTGGGTAGCTCACTCCCAGATAATCAGTTAAGGCAGGAACTGGGAGAACTTCTTTTCTGTTCGGAGGCGGTGGGGGGATGGTATAGCAGACTGCTTGCTGCTTGGACTTATCGACACATTTAGAAGACAAAAGATGCTGATAGAGAGGTGCGAAGGGATTAAAGGTGAACCGGATTTACAAGTTTTTTTGTTGGCTCTGGTAATTCTAGTGTTAAGGTTCCTGAAAGTCATTAATCATTTACTTCAGGGGTATCAATCTTAAATCCTGGAGGGCTACAATAGCTGTAGGTTTTTAATCTGGCCACTTTCCTAAACTGCAAAAGTATTCCTGCTGACGGAACTGACTTCTTTAGCCTTAATTTAAAGTGACTACATTTTAAAATTCATAATCCCTTATTATATCTATTTCAGCTTTGACACTGTCATTTTTCTTCATTCCTCATTGCAAAACTGCTCAAGTTCTATCAGGGTGCATGGGAATTGTGAGTAAACACTCTTTTTTCATCCATCCATTATCCAACCTGCCATATCCTAACTACTGGGTCACAGGGGTCTGCTGGAGCCAATCCCAGCCAACAAAGGGTGCAAGGCAGGAACAAACCCTGGGCAGGGTGCCAGCCCACTGCAGGGCACACACACACACCCCCACACATCAATCACACACTAGGGACAATTTAGGATCACCAATGCACCTAACCTTCATGTCTTTGGATAGTGGGGGGAAACCGGAGCACCCGGAGGAAACCCACGCAGACACAGGGAGAACATGCAAACTCCACACAGGGTGGACCCGGGAAGCGAACCCAGGTCTCCTAAATGCGAGGCTCTTTTTCAAGGATTCCTGCTCAGGGAGGGGATGCTGGCGCATGCATGCTGTTGCCACTCTTCCCTGTTACCAGCACTTTTTGCAAAATTCACCTTAATCCTGCACTTTCTTACGCTTGTTTTATTTTCTTTATTGTATGTATAGTTTGTGGATGCAGCTGACTCGAATTGTATGGATTTGGTTTAATTTATACAGATTTTATGGACTTTACTTTGACTGGGAACAACTGAATCTTTGGATCATGGGACGAGACCTACGAACATTTCTTTTTACCTGGTGATCTAGGAGCCTGGGATGATCTGTCTTCTTGATTATATTTGCTATGCTGGTCTGCTTCCGATTCATTTTATTGTACTTTATGACTAAGAACTGATCTGATGTTCATACCCACCTGGCTTGTAGCTCTGGGGTGATCACGCCTGTAATACCTAGCGTTACTTGTTTATGGCTATATGTTGGAACCTCAAAATCCTGCTACCTCCTCCTGCTATGCTTTCTGCTGCTTTGCTATCGCCGCTCATCTATGCTACCACACCGGCCTGTCCCACCGGCTCTGCTGTGCTGTGCTGCTTCTCCACTGGTATCAGATATGTATTGCTCAGTAAACAGTTTGTCCAGAGCAAATGGTCTGACTGGAATATCCTAAAAGACAGTGGTATTTTCCGGCACCCAAAATATGTACAGTTGTGCTTGAAAGTTTGTGAACCCTTTAGAATTTTCTATATTTCTGCATAAATATGACCTAAAACATCATCAGATTTTAACTCAAGTCCTAAAAGTAGATAAAGAGAAACCAGTTAAACAAATGAGACAAAAATATTATTGCTAATTTATTTATTGAGGAAAATGATCGAATATTACATATTTGTGAGTGGCAAAAGTATCTGAACCTCTAGGATTAGCAGTTAGTTTGAAGGTGAAATTAGAGTCGTGTTTTCAATCAATGGGATGACAATCAGGTGTGAATGGGCACCCTGTGTTATTTAAAGAACAGGGATCTATTAAAGTTTGCTGTTCACAACATGTTTGTGGAAGTGTATCATGGCACGAACAAAGGAGATTTCTGAGGACCTCAGAAAAAGAGTTGTTGATGCCCATCAGGCTGGAAAAGGTTACAAAACCATCTCTAAAGAGTTTGGACTCCACCAATCCACAGTCAGACAGATTGTGTACAAATGGAGGAAATTTAAGACCATTGTTACCCTCCCCAGGAGTGGTCGACCAACAAAGATCACTCCAAGAGCAAGGCGTGTAATAGTCGGCGAGGTCACAAAGGACCCCAGGGTAACTTCTAAACAACTGAAGGCTTCTCTCACATTGGCTAATGTTCATGTTCATGAGTCCACCATCAGGATAACAGTGAACAACAATTGTGTGCATGGCAGGGTTGCAAGGAGAAAGCCACTGCTCTCCAAAAAAAACATTACTGCTTGTCTGCAGTTTGCTAAAGATCACGTGGACAAACCAGAAGGCTATTGGAAGAATGTTTTGTGGACGGATGAGACCAAAATAGAACTTTTTGGTTTAAATGAAAAGCGTTATGTTTGGAGAAAGGAAAACACTGCATTCCAACATAAGAACCTTATCCCACCTGTGAAACATGGTGGTGGTAGTATTATGGTTTGGGCCTGTTTTGATGCATCTGGGCCAGGATGGCTTGGCTTCATTGATGGAACAATGAATTCTAAATTATATCAGAGAATTCTAAAGGAAAATGTCAGGAGATCTGTCCATGAACTGAATGTCAAGGTGGGTCATGCAGCAAGACAACGACCCTAAGCACACAAGTCGTTCTACCTAAGAATGGTTAAAGGAGAATAAAGTTAATGTTTTTGGAATGGCCAAGTCAAAGTCCTGACTTTAATCCAATCGAAATGTTGTGGAAGGACCTGAAGCAAGCAGTTAATGTGAGAAAACCCACCAACATCCCAGAGTTGAAGCTGTTCTGTACGGAGGAATGGGCTAAAATTCCTCCAAGCCGGTGTGCAGGAATGATCAAAAGTTACCGGAAACCTTTAGTTGCAGTAATTGCTACAAAGGGGGGTCACACCAGATACTGAAAGCAAAGGTTCACATACTTTTATGTAATATTTGATCATTTTCCTTAATAAATAAATGACCAAGTATAATATTTTGTCTCATTTGTTTAACTGGTTTCTCTTTATCTACTTTTAGGACTTGAGTGAAAATCTGATGATGTTTTAGGTCATATTTTTGCAGAAATATAGAAAATTCTAAAGGGTTCACAAACTTTCAAGCACAACTGTACATTGCGGGTCAAGTCGCCACCACTGCCGGGCTGCGAATGAAAAGACCACTGGCAGCATACGCCGCCCTACTCATGGCCCGTGAAATTGTCAGTTTGCCAAATTTACAGTATGTGAAAATAAACTCTGGTCACAGCTCTGTGCAAAAAGAAGCCTCACTGACTAATATTGCATTGTTTAACTCTTTTAGGGCAGATGTCGACAGGAGGAGTTGAGGGTGCATGTCGACAAAAGTCGACATCCGGGGCAGAGGGCGACAATCAGCTGTTAATGGTGACAAAACTCACTGTTACGTCACAGGCATTCCCTCTCTGCTTGCAGGAATGTTAGACTCATTGACACGGCATCTAATCCTTGCGTGTTCGTGAGTTACGAAATGTAAACAAAGGCAAGATGGCATCGACATCTCACAAGGGAGCGAAGCAAGTGCAGAAAAGAAAATGCTCAGCAGACGATGTTTTGCGCATTATCGCTGAGTCGGACTCTGATTTTTTAGAATCTGATTTTGTTGACAGTGATCAGGAGATTGAGCAAGAGAGTGAGGAACTGCCATCAGCTGATCAGACACCAGCCGATGCCGCCCCAGCTGATCGCCTGCCAGCTGAGCGCATTCGCCCAGCCAATGCACCTACGGCAAGGTTCATGTGGGAGGAATACACAGACATTGATCTGTGGGAGCTACACTGGCTACCGGACTTCACAAGATAGCATGGCTTGCTGTTGGACACGACAGATTACCAGCCGCTGGACTACTTCAGGCTGCTCTCTCCTGATGGTGCTTTTCAGCTACTGTCAGACGAGACAAACAGGTATGCAGAGCAATTTTTTGAATCGCGGGCTGTGCTTGCACCACATTCTCGTTTTTGAAAGTGGAAACCCACAACAAAAGATGAGATGAAGGGATTTGTGGCATTAAAAACAGAGATGGGACTAGACTGGTGATATACTGTAACTTCAGGGAGCATTGGTCCAAAGTGCTTTGTCTCCTGGTGGCTTTGGACAGGTTATGCTGCATGATAGGTACGTGCTGCTGCAAAGTTTTATTCACTTCTGTGATAACCAGAAGCAAATCCCAAGGGGTGCTGGAGCTGCTTCATGGCTATGAACATTTGGGTCATGTTGTGTACAGTACATGGACAATTTTTATACATGCCCAGAATTGTTCATTGAGCTACAAAGCAGGGGAATTTAAGCTGGTGGCACAGTGAGTTTGAACAGGAGACACATGCCTTCACAGTTGAAGCCACACAGGCTGAAGATGAAAACAGGTGATAATACGGTTTTCATGCAGGCGGAAAACTTGGTGGCAGTGGCATGGCACGATGTCAAACGGGCGACTTGTCTCTCTACAGTACACACTAACAATATATGTGAGAGAGTGCAGCAACAGACAATTGAAAAGGAAGCACCAATGCAACACATATTGTAAGCAGTGCAATGTGGAAATGCATGCAATTGACTGCTTTGAGCGATATCATACTTTGCAGGACTTCACTATGTGAAATCATATAGTATGCAGGCTCATACAACATGCAAGACAGTAACATTTGTCAAAAGTAATTTTTTTTTGTTGATTTGACCCTGTAGTTAGGATATAGCGGGTTGGATAATGGATGGATGGATATGTTAAATCATTGCTTTGTGTTCTTTTTTTAAAAAAGTTAGTTTTTGGAAAAATATTCAGCCCTGGGAGAAAAGAAACAAAAAAATATTAGCCCTAAAAGAGTTAATTCTAGATCTCTTAATGGCAAAGCATTGGTTCTGTCAGAATTCATCATTGACACCAAACTTGATATACTGTGTTTAACGGAGACTTGGCAAAAACTGAATGAATTTACGTCTCTCACGGAGGTGACACCTCCTGGCTACACTTTCCTCACAGAGCCTCGTAGCTCAAGACAAGGCGGTGGACTTGCAGTAATTGTCAGAGTGGATTTACACATCAAAAGAATCCTAATTGATTGTCCATTGTCTTTCAAGTATCTGGCTCTTAAACTAATAATGGAATCAGGCCCTGTCTCACTCATTGTCCTCCAAAATACAATGCATCCTTCTTATCTGATTTGACTCAACTATTAACCCACTTAAGTTCCTTTTCCCAGAGAGTTATCCTTCTTGGTGATTTCAACATCCATATTCACATCTCCACAGATAAACTGAGAAATGAATTCCTATCCTTACTGGACTGTTTTGACTTGACACAACATGTTGATTTTCCCACCCGCTCTGGTGGTCATATATTGGATCTGATCTGTACTTCTGGACTATCTGTTGCCAACATTTACAGCACTGATTTGGGACTGTCTGACCATAAAGCTGTGCTTTTCACTCATTATCTGTCCCTCCTCTTACCTGTAAATGACATATTTCTTACAGAAACCTTAGCAATATCTGTCCCTCTGTTCTTTCTGGATCAATTTCTGATCTTTTACTGTCTTTACCTATTCCATCAACACTAGATAGTCTTGTTGACCACTATAACTCAGCCCTTCATTCAGCATTAGATAAAACAGCTCCTTTAAAACATAAGAAGGTTTCCTTTAAGCATTCATCTCCTTGGTATAACTCAGAATTGCGATCTATGAAAGCAGCTGGCCGACACCTTGAGAAAATGTCATGTAAGCCTGGCCTCACCGTGCACATCCAGGCTTTCTCTGACCACCAAACAGCTTACAGAGAAGCACTAACTACTGCCAAGAACACCCATTATGGCAGAATAATAGAAAGTGGCCATGACAACCCAAGGGTTTTGTTCTCTGTAGTTAATAAACTACTGAAACCCGCATCTGGCCCAACTACCTATTCTATTGAAGTCTGTGAGAAATTCCACCAGGTTTTCCATAACAAAATTAAAGATCTAAATAATTCAACTTACATAAATACATCATCTGTTTATATCTTTCCCTGTTTTCCCACTCCATCCAGCTCCTTCTCCAAGTTCTCACCAGTCACATCTGCTTTTGTTAATAACCTGCTTTGTAAGATGAGGCCAACTACTTGTGTACTGGACCCCATCCCCAGTACACTACTTAAATCCTGCCTTCATGCCATAATCCTGACTATTACAACAATAATAAATTCATCCATTAACACTGGCTGTGTGCCGCTCAATTTTAAAATCGCTTCTGTAACTCCAATGTTAAAAATGTCTGGCCTTGATGCTGACGGTCTTAACAATTTTCGGCCTGTTTCCCACTTACCTTTTCTGTGAAAAGTTCTTGAGGGTGTTGTAGCTTCCCAACTCACCAACTACTTAACTTCTAATAATTTGATGGAACCCTTTCAATCTGGTTTCAGGGCGCAGCACAGCTGTGAAACTGCTCTGCTACGGGTAACCAATGATTTGCTTATGGCAGCAGACTCTGGACAAACCAGCATATTAATTCTATTAGACCTCAGTGCAGCATTTGACACTGTCAGACATGACATTCTACTGCCCAGAATGGAGAGCATGCTGGGTATCTCTGGCATTGCCCTCCAGTGGTTCAATTCCTATCTGACTGATAGGCAAGAGTTTGTTAGTCTTGGCAACAGCAGATCCAGCTCGGCGCCAGTCACACAAGGAGTTCCTCAGGGCTCTGTTCTTGGCCCTCTTCTCTTCCGTATTTATATGCTTCCCCTTGGCCATATGATTCGTAGCTTTGGAATGGGTTATCATTTTTATGCAGAGAATACTCAACTCTACAGTATTTCAATGTTAAAAGTGGAACTTCATCAGAGCTTTCTCAGCTTACAACTTGCCTCAGTGAAATTAATACCTGGATGGAGCAGAACTCTTTAAAATTAAATTGCAACAAAACTGAACTCCTGCAAATTGGGACTAAAGTGCAACTTAATAAAATGTGCTCCTTCCCAGTCCATCTTGGCGGTGATCTCATCAGACCTGCCTCTACTGCAAAGAATCTTGGTGTCATTTTTGAATCCTCCCTTTCTTAATCCGCCCTCATAAATCACATTAAGAAACTTCCTTACTTTCACCTCCGTAACATATCCCGTGTTCGTGCCATCCTCTCCTTTTCTAATGCTGAGAAACTTGTCCATGCTTTTATCACATCCCGCATCGATTATTGTAATTCCCTACTGGCAGGTGCCCCTTGTAATCTTATATCACAGCTCCAGCTTATTCAAAACTCGGCTGCAAGAGTCCTTACACGAACCAGCAGCACATCACACCCATCCTGCTTTACCTTCACTGGCTCCCTGTGTCTTACAGAATCGAATATAAAATTCTACTAATAACCTACAAAGCCTTAAACGACCTTGTGCCAAACTACATCAGTGACCTTCTCCATCATTATGTGCCTGTTCACCCACTAAGGTCCTCTGATTCTGGCAATCTTGTACCCCACACTAATCTACACTCCATGGGTGACAGGGCCTTCAGCTGTATAGTGCCCAGACTCTGGAATGACCTACCAAAATTAATCAGATCAGCTGACTCCATGAATTCTTTTAAAAAGCAATTCAAAACTCATCTGTTCAGGAAGACTTTTAGCTCTACCTGACTTTATTATCCTTCTCTCAGTTTACCTCTATGTCAAAATGCTCATGTAACCTGTATGTGTGTGTGCTAGACCATCAATCATGTTGTCTCTTAGGCTTTTCTCTGAATTTAATATCTTACTTTTCTTTATTTATTTATTTGGTTTAGTACAATGCTATATACTGTATACCCTGCCGTTCTTTCTTAAACTCTGTGAAGTGCCTTGAGCATGGAAAAGGCGCTATATAAATACAATTTGTCATTATTATCAAGTCTAGCCACAAATTCCTGCTTCGATTCAGATCTGGGGTCAGATATATAAAACTTGCATATGCACAAAAAGAGGCTCAGAATGTGCATACATAGCTTTCCAAACAAACATTGACAGGAGAATATTTACGCCAACTCTGACCCACCCATATGCAACATTTTGGAGAAATTGGGAAATAACGACACTCTTGATCAAGTAGGGAAGTGCAGCCAAATCAGATAGATGACGGTTCATGTGTATAACAATTCATAACTCTGAGCCTTTATTAGAATATGCATTGATGTGGCAAACATATTAAACCTCAAAAGTGATAATTACAATGTACAGACTGTATTTTAGTTGCCTTTTAAGAGGGTCAATGCTGTGTATTTTTATCGACTACTTGTTGTCCCTTCTCAGGGCACTGGCCAGCAGCTCAGGAATATCTCAGCCAAGCTTCACTCCATCATGCCCACTGTTCTGGAAGCCATTAACTGATGAATGAGGCGCTACAACCAGTTTACGTATGATGTGGGTATACATACATAAAACATAGCATGTTTTATCAACATTAAAAATCAATTTGCAGCAGAGTCTAGTTCTCTTAACGTAATCAGTTCACTTTACTGCACTCATATTGAATGAAGGGCATCTAGCAAAAATGAAGTTGCTTTTGTTAACCATAAGCAGTTATATTCCATTAATTCACAAGTCATCTTTGATACCAAGATAAGACCGGCAGACCACATGGCTTGGTGGCCTGGGTCAACCTGTGATTCATTTATTTTGAGGCAAAATAGCTTTGGCAGTCATAATGGTGTGGTGTGTGTTGACTGGTTTGTTGTTAAGGTAACTGGTTGAACCCTTTGTTTTTCATATGGCCTGTACTATTTATTCATTGTAACAGTATTCATATCATTACATATGCAATTAATAGTTGCTACCTGCACAGACACTGGTGCCTTAGACCTTTCCCTGATGCCCAGAATGCAGAGAGATGCTATAATGCCACACATAATCTTGCATAGTCAGTGCTGCCTGATACTCTTTTGCAGGTGGCACTGTCTCAATGCATCGGAAGGAGGTCATTCTTACGGCCAAGTTCAGCAGAATCAACATTGCATATGTATGAGGTTGATTAGAATAGTTAATGTATGGTTGTTTCATGGCAGTAACCAGGCTTAGTTCGAGGCATGCACATGTATGCACATTTACAAGATGATTATGATTTCTAAAGGTAAATTATGTGGAAATGTGCCTACGCCATGTTTTAAAAATCAGATTTTTTTTTTTTTGGTTTACACATTTTCCCATTTTTTGGCATTCACATATTTTAATGTTCACGCAAAATTGTACAAATGACTCCCCTGGAAACTGACATGACCACTTCAGGGCATTAACATTTTTGTTTTTAGACGTTCCTGTACAGCTTTTGCTTCATATTTGAGGTACAGGATTTCCATGGATTTTGCTGCATTCATTTTACCATCATAAGCCTTCCAGGATCTAAGAAGCATCTCCTTACCATCCTTCATGGCAGAAATGGTACATTTTTGATAATGTGCAGTGTTTAGCTTATGCCAATCATGTCATTTATAAAAATGATTTAAGGAGCAGGTTATTATTTTACACAAGTGATCCATTACAATCAAAATATGTTAAATAAATACTTTTACTAATTAACCCAGTATATAATAAAACAAATGTGTGTATTAGTGAATAATTAGTCAGAGTAACACACAATCACTAACAATGAGATCATTTCAGTCTACTGTGAAATCAGTTGTTATGAAGTTCAACAAAAATGCTTTTAATGTTGTGACAGATGCATAAGATTAGCAATCCCCAGATCATTCAAATAAGTAGAGTGTTTTGTTCTTCCGTTATATCTGCTACTCATGTCAATTAAAGTTCAGCTTCTTCGTCACACTGCTGCTTCTGGCAAACTGCAGTTTCCTCTCTCCATTGAATCTTACAGTCATTCCTTGCTCTTCGAGGGTTTTAGAACACTCCTCCTTTCCATGCACAAAAGGCTACTTTGTAAAATTAAGCCAACATATTACACGTAATATGTACTGTGGTACAGTGGGTAACATTGTCCTTTACCCCAAAGTCATGCTTAATAAATGTCATACTTAATAAAAATTCCAAGGCATATTTAATATAAGTCTTCATAGAAATTGAACCAATCTTACCTGTAAAGTATTCTTTATAGTTGTCAGCATTGCCACTATTAGCAAAACACCTGTCAACATGACCTGCACCAACTGATTTTCAGGAAACGTTGTAAAGTCAGTATGTTGGTGAGTTAATAAATCTCAGTGAAAGACTATTTTTTGCAGCCTCTCTCCAATGATTCATTCATTGTTCAGTTTATATGACAAAAATGCATTTGCTATAACTGATCTTATTTTATGGGGAAAAAATATCATCTTATTCTTTTCAAGTAAGGTTAGAAACAGAAATTAATCACAATTTGATATTTTCCAGAATTGTACAGCCTTAGTATATAAGTGTTAATATACTGTAGTGGTTAGCATTGTTGCTTCATGGATTCAGGAAACTGGGTTTAAATCCCGGGTTCTGTCACAGTTGGTGTAGAGTTTGCTTGTTGTCCCTGTGCACTTTTTTTCTCAGCTACTCTGGTTATCCTCTCACATTTTAAAGAAGACATGCAAGTTAGAGTAATTAGAGGCTTGCTGATAGTTATAAATGTATATATTGTAGACCGCCATGGGGTGTACAGCCGCCGTAACCCAACACAGACAGGCAGAGACACGAGTTTGCCACACAACATACGTTTTATTAAAAGTTGGGGAGCATTTCTCTCTCCCCACAGCACAGTATCCAAACACAATCTTCACAGTCTTTTACTCTTCTTCTTTTCTCTCTTCCTTGTTCCGTCCTCTCCCTCTCCCTCTCCCTCTCCCTCTCCCTCTCCCTCTCCCTCTCCCAAAATCTTCGTCAACCTCCTCCTAACTCTGGCTCTCAGAATGGGGCAAGGCAGCTCCTTTTATTTAGGTCCTGGGATTGTTCCAGGTGGCTCATCAGTATTATCTGGAATCACTCCCAGGTGTGGTAGAAGTTCACTATAAGGCTCTGCAGCTCCCCCTGGTGGCCGTATGGAGCCCAACAGGGCTGTACCAAACTCCAGCTCTCAGCGTGCCCTGTGGGAATCTGTGGTGCCACAGCCACTCAGAAGGGCTGCCCTCTAGCGTCCCAGGGGAGATATTGCCTCTGTGATGCTTTCTTACCCCCTCCCCCCCGGTCCTTCCATTCCATTTGCATCCGTAATTGTAATGGCCGAGGCCACCCGTCACAATATACATGAGTGAGTTATACTGTAAATGAGTGTAGTTGCATGAGAGTGCTGGACTGAGAGGCCCAGCATGGCTCATGGGTGTGTTTCATCCAATGCTGCTTTGATATTTTATTGGCCACTGCCACCCTAAAGTGGGTTTGAAAATGGATGGATGGAAATGTACCACATAGCAGCATGGTACAATACACAACATAGAAAATGGACACATTACACTAAAATTTAGCAAGCTGGTGTAGGTTTTGTATTTAGTTAAGGCAGAAGAATTACATATTGTATAGCAGTCAATTAACAGGCAAGTAATGAAGGTGTATTTTTCAATTTTGACAGAAAACTTAGTTGAATTGTGCAATTTTTTTGGTCATAATGGAGAAGGACAATCTTGTAATTGGTAACTACAGTATTAAAAAATAAAAATTAATTAGTAAATTTAATTACCATTATTAAAATAGACAGTAATTAAAGCACATTTTGTAATGTTTAAGATGATTTACAATGATTTGTTTTGTGATCATCTGGAAAACATTTTTAAAATTATATTTTGTTGACAGGTGAACATTCTGAATTTCCCCCTATACTGCTTTTGAGTGATTTGTTATAAAGGAGTGATTTGACCAATAGCACAATTGCCCTTGCTCAAGTTAGATAGGCTTCTAAGAGCATGTCCTAGTACATTTTGTATTAGGACACATTCATAGGCGTTGATTTTGGGTGATGCATTGATGTGCTATCTATATCTCTAAAACTGAATGTCTGCCTGTTTCCTATAGAATCTTAAACCTTTTGATCGATCTGGACCAAATTTTGCTAAGTTGCTCTCTATGACCATATGGACAAGACAGATTAATTTATAACCCAAATTTTGACTCTGGTGGGACTAATTTTTTTTTTTTTTTTGTGGTGTACAGTTTGCACACTAATGCTCAAAGCAAGTGAAATGAACAGAATAGCTTTACTTTCCCAGGTCACGCCACATGCTGCTTCTGTCTACTGTAATAATAAAAGAAGTATCATGTGCTTTTGCAGGGTGGTGTTATTTAAGGTTTAATTGAGAGTGTAAATGCAACACAACACAAATGAAAATCAAAAGGGTTGTTGTTTTAACTCCTGCTTTGTTGACTTTTTTCATAATTCAAGCACAATGAACCATCCATCCATTTTCCAACCCGCTGAATCTAAACACAGGGTCATGGTGGTCTGCTGGAGCCAATCCCAGCCAACACAGGGCACAAGGCAGGAATCAGTCCACCGCAGGACACACACAAACACAAGCACACACTAGGGCCAATTCAGAATTCCCAATCCACCTAACCTACATGTCTTTGGACTGTGGGAGGAAACCCACGCAGACACGGGGAGGACCCGGGAAGCGAACCCAGGTCTCCTAACTGCAAGGCAGCAGCGCTACAACTGCGCCACCGTGCTGCCCCACAATGAACCATTTGCTTTTAACTAAGTGGACAAGTCAGACATGACAGTGTTTATTATTGCTATCCAGCAAGGAGTTACCACAGTTCTGGAATCCAATCAGCCCCAAAATGAACAAATTCTTGCCTCACAAGAGCAGACACATTGATAAAGAGGCATTGTGGTTGACAGATGGGACAGCTAGCAATAACAAGAGGGTCACTGTTTAAAAAACACATCAACCTTTGCATACTTTCCCTAACCCATTCTACAAATATATCCTGGCAACACTGGGTATTTTGGCTAGTATATAATAAATGATAAGTTAAAATAATTGGTGAGGACACATGTTTTTGTGTAATTTTATGAATTTCAAAATTAAACTCTGGTAACTGCTCAAAAATGCCAACATTTCACATATATACTGCATAAAAGATGCAGAACATATTTTGATTGGCAGACTATGTTTTCAGTAATTAATTGTAAAATGTACAACTTCTATAAACACCGTTATATTGCAGAATCCATTTCAGTAATTCAGGATTAATGATTTTGACATTAACCTGTTTTTTTGGTCTGAAAGAGAAATTGTGCAGTTTAACACATTAAGGTGATGTGTTGCATGTTGTCTGGACCATCCAAGAAATGATTTCATTATATTCTGTATGTTACCACTGCTACTGTTCCTACTACAACTGCTTCCACTTTCTTAGCAGAGGACAGTTTTCCAATATGATACTATTAACTTCCACAAGCTCCTGCTCATTTGTGACATAAAGTGGCAGCTGCAAGATCTGTCAATAACTTTTTATCTCCTTGTTATAGGTGAACCTATTCTTGTTTTAATAAATGGGACTGTGACATTTGAACTGAAAATTGATGAAATTCCTAAAGAGATCACCTGGAAATTTAATGAAGATAAAGTATGTGAAATAGACTCTACCAGTGATGTTTGCTTTTCTTCCTATAAGGGTCGAGCCAACATAAACAAAAATAATGGATTTCTTACAATTTCAAACTTACAAAATAGTGATACAGGAAAATATACTGCAGAAATACATCAACCAACTGTAAAAGAATTCACATTCCAGCTGGAAGTACTTGGTGAGTATTTTTTGCTTTTGCTGTTACTTAGCTGAATGCAACTTGTGATCTGCATAATAACATTTTTCCATTTCTTTTTTATATGTATTTTATTAAACGTAAGTAACATTCCATACATTCAAATTAAACTTAACAAAACTAAATTCAATTCAACCCCTCCCAAGAGAAAAAGAGGAAGGCCAATAGGCAGAGTAAAACTTTTAAGAGTAGAAAAGAGGGAAGAGAATCCTTTTACCCAATGTAAATGTAGTACTAGGGTGTTGTACCATGTTAGCCATTATGAATGTAGTGAGAAGTCAAGCAAAATGACACCCTTTATTGGCTAACTAAAAAGATTACAATATGGAAACTTTCAAGGCAACTCAGGCCCCCAGCTATAGCCAATTCAAATGTTTATTCTAAAATGTTATTGATTAGACCCTTCCAGGTTTTTAAAAAGTTTTGAACAGATCCTATAAGTGAGAATTGATTTTTTTTTTCCAATTTCAAACAGTATATAACATCAGTTACCCACTGACTTAAAAGAGGTGGATTAGAATTCTTCCATTTGAGCAAGATAAATCTATGTGCCAATAGAGTAGTAAAGGCAAATACATTTTGTTTGTCCTTCTCCACTTTAAGCCCGTCTGGGAGTACACCAAACACAGCTGTTCATGGATTAGGAGGGATTATGACACCAAAGCTGTCTGATAGGCATTAAAATTGTTTGTCCTGAATGATGTTAATTTGGTGCACGCACAAAACATGTGGCCTAGTGAGGCTGGAGCTCGATTGCAACATTTGCAGGTTGGATCTTGCCCTGGAAACATTTTGGACAATTTTAAATGAGATAGATGTGCTTGATGAAAGATTTTAATTTGAATAATTGACTGCTTTGTGCATATGGACCTCGAGTGAATTCTGTGCATGGCTGCCTTCCACTCCTTTTCTGAAATGTTGAGTAAGAGATCCTTTTTCCACTGTACTTTACAATCTTTAAAGGAAGGGACGTTAAAATGTTTTTATAAATTGTAGTGATGCTATCAGAGTCTTCAAGACTGACCAGTATTTCTTATGGAACATAAAAGGGTAGGAGGTGAGGAAAATTGGACAGTTTTTTAGCAAAGTTTCTAATTTGGAAATTGTGGAAAAATTATGTTGATGGGAAGTTAAATTTGAAGTGTAGTTGTTCATAGGATGCAAAGACATTATCTATATACAAATCTCTAAATGATACGTTTTCCAAACATTAAAAACTGTGTAAGTTATAGAGGGTGGAAAAAGGCTGTTATCATGTAGAAGTGCCACAAAGAAAAGCTTCTCTATCTTGAAGTGCTTCCTACATTGGTTCCTTATTCTGAATGAATGAAGGACAATTGGGTTGTTGGTATATTTATAATAACTTGTATTTATTGGGGTACAAAGCAAGGAATATAAAGAAGTACTGCAGGATTGTATTTCTATTGTGGACCAAGCCTGTGTATGTTCATCTATTTGTATCAGTGTCCAGGTTTTCATTGTTTGTTTGTTTGCCGCCCAGTAATAAAATTGAAAGTTAGGTAGAGCTACTGTTTTAGGTCATTGTAGGGTCATCCTTTGGAATGCATGGATGTTTTGAATTCCAAGCAAATGAGGTTATAATTGAATGTAATTTATTTAAAATGATTTGTTATTGTATATGGAGATGCTTTGAAATAGAAAAAGAAGCTTAGGAAGGCTTTTCATCTCAACAGTGTTAATTCTCTCTGCCAAAGTGAGAAGGAGGGTAGATCATCTATGCACATCTTGTTTAAGTTTTACATACAGACAGCAAACTTTAGTTGAAAAGAGCTTTATATTTACTTGCGATGTTTACCCCTAGGCAGTTAAACTGATCTATGAGGATAAGAGGGAAGGTGTCCAATCTAATGTTGCATGCTACAGAGTTCACTCTAAAAAGCACACTTTTATTCAAATTAATTTTGAGTCCAGATATCATTTGAAATTCAGTTAGTGCTTTTAGGACTGCAGGCACAGAATTTTGTGGGTCTGATATAGGTAGTACCATATCATCTGCATATACTTATATTTTCTGTTCAGGTCCTTCTCTGAAGATCCCCTTTATCTCGGATGCATTTTGAAGTGAACAGCCAATGGCTCAATGGCGATTGGAAATAGCAGTGGTGACAGGGGGCATCCTTGTCTAGTACCACGTTCTAGTTTGAAGAGTCTAGTCTGAAATAATGTTGTTAATATAGACTGAAACTTCTGGACTGGTATACAGTAGTTTGATCCATGCACATATATACGGGCCAAGCCCAAATTTGTGCAGTGTAGTGAATAGGTAGTCCCCATTCAATCATATCAAATGTTTTTTCTGCATCCAAAGATAATAAGATCTCTATTGTGTTAGACTTTATGGGTGAGTATATTACATTACATAGGTGTTGAAGATTGGAAGCTAAGTGTCTGCCTTTAATAAATCCAGTTTGGCCTTGTGATAGTACCGTAGGAAGCACATTCTCAATCCTTGTAGTTAGAACTTTGGAGACTATCTTAACCTTTTTCTATTTCTGAATATACAGTTGCAACTATGAAAAATGTGACCAAAAGGTGGCACTCGTGATTCATTATTTCTTGGTGATAATATTTTTAATTTAATCTCTTACTCTACAAATTAATTTAATCATGAATTTTTTAGGGTTTGGCTCTAGCACTAGGTAATTATACTTCTCTTAACTTGTTTGTACCAATCAATTATCGACAAACAGTCATAAATAGTCCAGATAATCATGATTAACAGACACCTTAAGGCTGGCGGATAACAGTAAATGGGAAACAAGAAGGCTTTTAATAAATTCAATAAAATGCTTAAAAAAAAGAATGTGTAGAATTGTCAGCAGTAGTGCCAGTGTGACAGCAAACATGAACATACTTGAAACTTCGCATATCAGAATCTACCAAACGTGTCAGTTTCATAGTCTGTGTCAACAACTGATGACCAATTCATATCGTTATCACTGTCACTTGATTTGAGCAATTGATCATTTTCAGTTTGTTATAAAAATGGCTTTAAGTGTTTTGTTCATGTGCTATTGTGTTTTTGTTTGAAGGCTCTGCCCCAATGAATATTGATGAGTTAACACAGAGTTACTGTAAAGTGGCAGAAAGTATAGAAATATTCCTGACTTTTTGCAGCATAATATTATTTCATCCACTAGATGGCAGCAGAGTACTGTCCTAAGAGTTATTTGGGCTCAACACTGTAAAATGTATCATTACATGTCACCCTGAGTCTAGCTTGAGATTGCTTGGGGTTATTGTCAAGGAGGTAAGCAAAATAGTAAATAAAAAAGTGTTTTTTTAAATAAACAGTGAATAACCTGAACACTATATTGATTTTGGCTTTAAAGCGGAATTGTATTTACTACAATTAAAAATCCACAATAATAAAATTAATAAAATGTAAAGATAAATGATAATGAATTATAATATTTCTAATATTAAGTAAACAGATGTGATTATTAACAAAAACTAATAATTTCAAACTGATTGTATTTTGAAATGTTGTTTTGTGCTGGTGATTTGTCATTCCAAACTGTCACCCTCTTATTAAAACCCTTTTTTTTAAACATTTTTCCAGACATGATTCATGAGCGTGAGCTCATTTGTCATTTATTAGTCAGTCAGTCAGTCATTGTCCAACCTGCTACATCCTAACACAGGTTCACAGGGGTCTACCATAGCCAATCCCAGCCAGCACAGGGTGCAAGACAGGAACAAACCCTGAGTAGGGCGCCAGCACACTGCAGTCTCATTTATACTTTAAACTTAACTTAATAATAACAATAATAATAATAATAATAATAATAATAATAATATCTTAAATGGACTGCCATCCTGTCCAGAAATTGTACCTGCATTGCACCCTGTTGAGAGGTCGAGAGGTTTACTTACCTTGGCAGTGACATTTATGTCTCTGTTGACTCTTCCTATGAAGTCAGTAGACAGATTGGGAGAGCATGGTGGGTCATGAGGTCGCTGGAAAGGGGTGTGTGGCGCTCCCGATATCTATGCAAAAGGACGAAGGTCCATGTCTTTAGAGTCCTGGTGCTTCCTGTCTTACTATATGGTTGTGAGACATGGACGCTATCCAGTGACCTAACATGAAAACTGGACTCCTTTAGTACTGTGTCTCCTTGGAAAATCCTTGGGTACCGTTGGATTGACTTTGTGTCGAATGAGTGGTTGCTCATGGAGTCCCGAATGAGGCACATTAACTGCATTGTGAGGGAGCGTCAGTTACGGCACTACGGCCATGTGGCGCATTTCCCCAAGGGTGATCTGGCTTGTAAGATCCTCATTGTTGGGGACCCAAGTGGCTGGACCAGGCCAAGGGGTCGCCTGCGTAACACCTGGCTGTGGCAGATCATTTCCGGAGGGTAGGACTGGACCGTGTGTCTGCCTGGGAGGTTGCAAACCAGGATCCCGAGTTGTTTCGTCGTGTAGTGGGTGTGGCAACGCACTGCTAGGATGGACTCCAGCTCTCATGCTAACTTGCTCAGAATAAAGTGAGTTTGGAAAATAGATGATTGGACTGACGGATAATAATAATAACAATTTTAATAATAATGGAGGAGAGTAGAAGACACTGGATGGCAAAATTAAAACTAAACAATCAATATGACAACAAGACTGCAATTTAAATTAGCTTAGAATACATACATTAAACCTTGTGTTAAAACTTGAAAAATATTGCCCTTCACCATCAGTGACTTGAGTAATAACACTTTTCACTAAGCATGAAACAAAATTTTGTTGTGTCAAATTACACAATACATAATCCTGCCACTGCAAAATGTGGCCTTGTATTGTGTATTGTATGACATTACCACATGATTGAAATTAAACACAAAAGCATGCAAAAACATCTTCTGTAGAAAGAAGGGAATTTAAAATCTGACTGAAAAACTAGAGGACGGCACGGTGATGTAGTGGGTAGCACTTCTGCCTCACAGTGAGAGGAGACCCAGGTTTGCTTCCTGGGTCCTCCCTGCGTGGAGTTTGCATGTTCTCCCTGTGTCTGCGTGGGTTTCCTCCGGGTGCTCTGGTTTCCTCCCACTGTCCAAAGACATGAAGGTTAGGTGTATTGGCGATCCTAAATTGTCCGTAGTGTGTGATTGGTGTGTGGGTGTGTGCCCTGCGGTGGGCTGGCACCCTCCCCGGGGTTCGCTCCTGCCTTATACACTGTGTTGGCTGGGATTGGCTCCAGCAGACCCTTGTGACCCTGTGGTAGGATATAGCAGGTTGGACAATGACTGACTGACTGACTGACTGAAAAACTAGAACTAAGGTATAACAAGACTTGTCAGAACTGTTATTCAGCGCTTGTATAATGATGAGAAGGTGAAAACTGACAGTGCACAGCATAAACATCACAGTACATGAAAGTGGGCTTGGAATGTAGGATAAGTGTTTCACACTTATGCTTCATTTAATGCATTGCATCCTTAGATGAGTATGATGAATCACAGCATTGTTTCATGGCAAATGGCAAAACACAAACTTGTCATCGTATTGGATCAGTTTGCATGGTATACTCAAATACTTAGAGCATCAAAGTGTGATTACTATAGCTCTCACAAGCCAAGGATGTTAGAATGAGTTTTTGAGGCACTGATACCAATTCCAAAATAGTATATTACAGCAAGGAGGAATTAACACTCTAGTGGATCTTGCAATAGTCTCAGTCCTCTAACATGGTGGAGAGAATAGCAGCCAAATGAACAATGCTTGCTTTTATGGTCAAACAATACTCCAGTCCCTGTTATGTCTGTAGCCAGTGAGTGAGTGTTTTCAACTGCAGGGAGATACTGTCACAGTGGAGAGATCTCAGCTTCATGCAGAGTGTGGACATTTCCATTTTTCTTAAGAGGAAATATAACTATAAGTTCCTCATTTATTCAATCAGGACATACAGTTAAAGTGTTAATTAGGCATTCAAGCAATATTAAAGGGCAGCCATTTTTGGAGCAATGTTTGATGTTCACTCAGAAAAGTTTGATTGGTTCCATAGTAAAGTAACTTTATATTATATTTTATGGGGTCATTATTGGTAAGTGTACAGAGACATTGTTATGTGCATTTGCTAATCAATAATGTTATTGCAGTGCAAATATTTTAAGTTAATGTTGCAGTAGTCTGCGAAGATAGGGGAGTTCTAGGCAGATTCTGTTCACTTTGTTGTGTTAATAACACTTCACAGCAGGTGGAAGAGGGAACTGGAGGATAGCGGCCTGTGCGTGAAGCATTGTTTGGACTCTTGAGGGAACCACAGAAAACTAAAATTGAATGTCAAAGTTTATTTGTAGCTTAATCTTCAGTAGCCAATGAACAAGAACAGCAAGTAGTCTCTGGGCAGAGAGTGAGAATACACAATAGGTGAAAGCGTAAATGCTTCTATTGTGATAAGAATGGGTGCATTTATTTACAATGAAAGTTCATACTCTGAGATGTACCAATTTCTTGCTGATATCACAATGAGAAATGTCACATAAAACATACTCTTGCCCGATTGTCTTTCACTGTCATTTACTGACTCTCCCTGCAATCCACTGAAGACTACCTATCTTGTGCGAAGGCTTTTATTTATCTTGTGCTGTAAGAGTCTCTACCTGTTTTCTTGATCCCTTCCTGGCTTGTAAAGTGTATCCCAAACAATCCCGGAATGCAGAGTTCTGCGTACCTGTGTGACAGGGCTCTGTCAAGCATGCATTCACTCTGTAAGACATTCTCAGAATAATCACTTAAGGCGTGATATTTTAAAAAAACAAGTTTAAATTGTGTTTTATTTTCAGGCATTTTTTTTGTTTCTCTGAAATGATATGTCGCACATTAGGGACAAAAGTTACCTGAGTGCAGAATACCATTTAAGTAGCTCACATAATACTTATCAATGATGGTGACGTCCATCCATCCATTTTCTTAACCTGCTTATCCAGGGTACGGTTAACAGGCAGCTGGAGCCTATTCCATCAATTGTGGTAAGAAAGAAAGAGCAATACCAGGTCAGGGTGCCAGTCCATTGCAGGGCGAATGCACACATCCACACACACACTAGAGCCAGTTTAACCTCACTAATTCTCTTAACATACCTGTATTAGGACTGTGGGAGGACAGTACTGTATAATGATAACTTTACTAAGCAGCCCTCATAAACATGCAAATTAAATTTAGTTCCCTAAAATCAACTGACTAGTCAAATATAATTACAACCCCAATTCCAAAAACATTGGGACACTATGTAAAATGTAAATAAAACAATACAATTATTTGCAAATGTCATAAACCCATATTTTATTCACATTAGAACATAGAAAACATATGAAATGTTTAACCTGAGAAAATGTTTCATTTTCAGAAAAGAACAAGGTCATTTTGAATTTGATGGCAGCAACATGTCTCAAAAAAGTTGGGGCAGGGACATGTTTACCACTGTGTAGCATCCCTTCTTCTTTTAACAACAGTCTGTAAATGTCTGGGAACTGATTTTCTGGATTTCTGGGAGAGGAATGTTGTCCCATTCTTGTCCGAGATAGGAATCTAGCTGCTCAACAGTCCTGGGTCTTCTTTGTTGTATTTTTTGTTTTATGATGCGCCAGTTGTTTTCAATTGGTGAAGAATCTGAACTGCAGGTAAGCCAGTTTGTACCTGGACTGTCCTACCACAAAGCCATGCTGTTGCAATAAATGCTGTATGTGGTTTAGCATTGTCTTTCTGAAATATGCCAGAACTTTCCCGACAAAGACGATGTGTAGAGGGGAGCGTATGTTACTCTAAAACCTGTATAAACCTTTCAATGTTGATGGTGCCTTTCCAGATTTTTTATTTATTTATTTATAAAGCACTTTAAAAACAACATCAAGGTTGACGGATGTGCTGTACAATAAAAACAAACCAACATATCAGACACACAAATACCAAGGGTAAATGAAACAGAAACACATAAGAGCTGAAGAGATTCATAATAAAAAGTGTACAGATAGCCAACATATCATACTGGGTTAAAAGTGAGAGAGTAAAAGTGTCTTTTTAAATAAGATTTAAAGACAGCTAGTGTGCAAGCTGTCAATTCCATAGGCACTAATGCACCCCTATACCATTAGTAATGCAAGCTTTTGAATTGAGTGCTGATAACAAACCAGATGGTCCCTTCTCCACTTTAGTCTGGAGGATGCAGCATCCATATTTTCCGAAAATAATTCAAAATTTTGATTTTTCTGACCATGGAACAGTTTTCTACTCTGCTTCAGCCCATTTAAATGATCTCTGGCTCAGAGAAGACAGCAGCATTTCCGGATCATGTTTACATATGGCTTCTTTTTTGCATAATAGAGCATTAACTTGCATTTGTGGAAGGCACAGCCAACTGTGCTCACAGACAATGATTTCTGGAAGTGTTCCTGAGCCCATGCAGTGATTTCCATGACAGAATCAGGCTTGTTTTTAATGTAGTGCCGCCACGGGCATCCAGTATTGATTTTTGGCCTTGCACCTTGCACACTGAGATTTCTCCAGATTCTCTGAATCTTTTGATGATATTATGTACTATAGATGATGATATAGTCAAAGTCTTCACAATTTTACATTGAGGAACATTATTCTGAAATTATTCCGCAATTTGTAGATGCAGTTTTTTACATATTGGTGAACCTCTGCCCATTTTTACTTCTGTGAGACTCTGCCTGTCTAAGATTCTCTTTTTATACCCCAGTCATGTTACTGACCTATTGCCAAATAACCAAATTAGTTGCAAAACATTCCTCCAGCTGTTTCTTTTTAGTACCACTTACTTTTCAAGGCTTTTGTTGCCCCCGTCCCAACTTTTTTGAGACACTACAAAATAGTAAAATGTTTCACTTTCAACGTTTAGTATGTTTTTTATGTTCTCCTGGGAATGAAATATAGGTTTTATAAGATTTGCAAATCATTACATTCTGATTTTATCTACATTTTTCACAGCATCCCAACTTTTTTGGATTCAGGGTTGTACAAAATTTGTTGAAATTAAAATATAATGATTTGTGTTAAATATGTACCAATAATTTGTGTTTACCATATCCTGAAGAAAGTTTGGAAAGACAATCTCATCATCCAATTAATGTAAAAGGTCATAGGTTTTCCAGTGAGAGACCAGCTATGGATAACTTTTATTGTGTTTATTATTTTTATCATTATTATTACTGTTGTTGTTTTTATTGAATTGTGATTTATGTTGTAGCCTATAATATATGCCCCCCCCCCCCCCAATGTTTATGATGAGTTGGCTCCCATATTACCTAATTCTGCTCCTGATTTGTTTTTGTGTATTTTATTGATTTTATTGTAACAATAAATAATATTTTCATCAAGTATGTTTTCTTAACTCACTCATTCATCATTTAGAGCCATATAAATTCAGAACAAAGACAAAAGCCTATCTATTTATCATCAAGCAAAAAAGGCAAGCTCCATTTTATATTTACTCCAGAATGCTTAAAGCCTTATTCAACCGCACAGCACAGCTTTCATAAAGGTTATGAGCAGAAAGAAATTAAACGTTAAAAAAAGATAAGCATTCACAATAATATTCTGTGGAAGGTGGGAACCAATAGCCCTTTACTTTATGACATATCTCTGCATATCTTTGAGGAAATGAAAGGGAAATACACTTTGCACACCGAGAATGTGTAAACTTCACAAATTCAGCAACTGTGCTTAGGATTCAAATGCATCAGTTACTAACTGGTGTCCTTTTTAATTTCCATTATGTCTGCTTTTGTGATGATTTGTGCACTAAAGAGAGCAAAAAGTAATGCTTTTAATTAGTGCATTTTTTCCAATGCTACCATGTACAGTTATATTCTTATGTTTTTATCTTGTGATGTGATTTTAAATGACTTGATAGGTAAACTTAAATGTCTTATTATTATTGATTTTTTATTTTCTACAAAAGAAATTTACTTTGTATTTTCTCTGTGAAAATTTAAACCAGAAGAGTACATAATAACAGTTTAAACCAATTTAAAGTCTAAATAATGTTAGACTTCCTTAATTTTGGGAAAGATTGCTGCTGAGCATTGACTGGGGTTTGAACTTGCAAGCTGGTCTTTACTGGTGTCATGCCATTTTAACCTTCCACTGCTCCCCCTGGTGGTTTTTCAAACTAGGGCTGATTTAGTGCAGTATTCTGCAGGTAGCACACCAGAAAATAACACAGCATCAAGGCCAGTGAATGTAAATTTTACAAATTCCTAATTTTTTTAAATGATATCAACAACAACAACATTTATTTATATAGTACATTTTCATACAAATAATGTAGCTCAAAGTACCTGTACTTTACATGATGAAGAAAAGAGAAAAAAAGACAAAGTAAGATTTAAAATAAGACAACACTAATTAACATAGAATAAGAGTAAGGTCCTCATTTTCTAAATGGATGTTTGTTACTTGGAAAATCAATTTGGTGGTTTCTCTAAGATGAGGTAGACCTCGCCTACTTAAACTTTAAGCTGCATTTAGCTAACACTTGAGTTACTTTCAGTCCTTTTCTTTATGTTTAATGATTAATTTGAATTGTAAAAGATCATATATTAAATAAGAATTCTATACCACTCAGTAAGAAAAAGATGATAACTTGATTTTTTCCACTTTTGCAACATATTCTGTGTGGTTCATCAGTTAATTTTAATGCACAGCCATATGGACATTTGCCATTCATGGACTCTATAATAATTAATTTGTTAGATACATAATCAATGTCTGAACTGTAATTAAACCCATCATTGCAGTATATGAGCAAAGACAAAATATCTTTGTTGATTTGCGCGTCAAACAGAAGTTTCTTTGTTCATATCAGTATGTTTTGAGGTATGTTTAGTAACCAGCTCTGTGAATTTTGGGATGTTCATGTGTATATTTAGCAACTGCAAGTCTGTTCACCTGCGGTGGGCTGGCGCCCTGCCCGGGGTTTGTTTCCTGCCTTGCGCCCTGTGTTGGCTGGGATTGGCTCCAGCAGATCCCCGTGACCCTGTAGTTAGGATATGGCGGGTTGGATAATGAATGGATGGAAGTCTCTTCACTTCTGGTTTTTTGAGTAAAGTATAGGGCTTTGCCCCTGCTCACTTTGCTTGCCCACCCACTTCGTCTCCGAATTTCAATCAAAGTGTTTTTGAGATCATGGGGTATTTCGTTTTTCTATGCAGGGCATCGGGTAGAGTTGAAATGGGTTATCACTAAATATGTATGTATTGAAATGCCCTTTCTTAGTTGATAGTTACTGGCATAGATGTACTATTCTGCCAAATTTCAGCTTTTTAACTAAATGGAAAATAGTGTTTTTGTTGATGAATGTGTGACTGAGCGAGTCAGTCAACTTTACACTACAGTATATATTGAAAAATAGATTGTAAAAACAGGAAATTAAATGTTTATTGTTTGTGTGTTCAATGATGTGAGTTTTAAAAGCCTTTAGGTAGCATAAGTATACAACTGCCTAACTCTTGTTTTCACTTGACAGGAAATGTTTCAAGACCGAACATAACCTGCAATAAGGGTGAATACAATGCAACTTTATTCTGTGAGACAAGTGGTGATAACTATACCACACTGAAGTGGGACCAAGATGAACAAAGTGTACCAGCCAGCTATGGTCGAATTTCTTTGGCTATTGTCAAAACGAGGGGTTCTCATTACACTTGCATTTCAAGCAACCGTGTAAGCAAAGCAATAAATATTTTTGCTCCTGAGGAATGTTTTTTAAAATGTAAGTAATTTATAATAATAAATAGATAGATAGATAGATAGATAGATAGATACTTTATTAATCCCAAGGGGAAATTCACATAATCCAGCAGCAGTATACTGATACAAAGAAACAATATTAAATTAAATAGTAATAAAAATGAAAAAAGTTAGCATTTACTCCCCCGGGTGGAATTGAAGAGTCGCATAGTGTGGGGGAGGAACGATCTCCTCAGTCTGTCAGTGGAGCAGGATAGTGACAAAAGTCTGTCACTGAAGCTACTCCTCTGCCTGGAGATGACACTGTTCAGTGGATGCAGTGGATTATTCATGATTGACAGGAGTTTGCTTAGTGCCCGTTGCTCTGCCACAGATGTTAAACTGTCCAACTTTACTCCTACAAGATACCTGATTACAGTAATAAAAAATCATCAGCTATAAATTGGATATTAGAAGATATTTTTTAGTTTTAGTTTTTGTTTTATTTTTTATTTTGTTTTATTTTTTATTTTCCATTTTCTAATTTTGGTTTTTATTTAGTTTTTCATTTTTTTTTCTTTTTAATTTTTATTAAGTTTTAGTATTTCATAAATTTTCTTATTTTTTGTCACATTTTATTAGTTTTGTATTACTCACCAAAAATGTCCATACAGACACAGTTTTGCAAGCATAAAAACACAGTTTTCTTTAAGGTTTTCAAATTGTATATCTTTGATGTTATACCTATCAATTTAATGCATGCAATTTTACTGTCTGTGACAAATCTCAATTTTCTGATTTGTAACAGTTGATTATACTGGGTTTCCAGTATAATTTAAAAAATGCAAGAATTAAATAACAAATGTGTTCTGATGTTATTTATTACTTTAACCTGCAACAAATTTAAGCAAATGGTAATTTTATCTCCAAAACATTTTATTTTTGATGATTCTCCTTGTGAGCGGTAAGATCACTACACATATATGCAGGCTATATGTCAGCTACCATTTTCAAAACATTGAAAGTGTGTTTTTTTCAGGGAATTCTTACTTTGCTTATTTTTTTAAATACTGTCGAAGTCACTACTTGAACTACTTGAAATGTTAATAATTGCAGAAATGGAGATGAAAGGTTTTCCATATACGTTGTATTTCTAAGAAGGCTACCATTTAAATTTAATGTGGAACATCTGTAACAGTAAAATCTCAGATCTTTCACTAAATAAGCCACATACAAAACCTGGGTAGCTTCCTGGGGGCCTGAACTGGGAAGATGTATTTTAACTAATACATGTAGCAAAAAACAGATTCTAGCAATGAAGAGTGCTTAATGACACACTTATAATATCTAGCTATTAAACAATATCTGGAGTTATGCACAGTCAGACCACATACATATGGTAAGGACATGCAAACTCCATATACAGTGCATCCAGAAAGTATTCACAGCGCATCACTTTTTTCACATTTTATGTTACAGCCTTATTCCAAAATGGATTAAATTCATTTTTTTCCTCAGAATTCTACACACAACACTCCATAATGACAATGTGAAAAAAGTTTACTTGAGATTTTTGCAAATTTATTAAAAATAAAAAAACTGAGAAAGCACATGTACATAAGTATTCACAGCCATTGCCATGAAGCTCAAAATTAAGCTCAGGTGCATCCTGTTTTCCCTGATCATCCTTGAGATGTTTCTGCAGCTTAATTGGAGTCCACCTGTGGTAAATTCAGTTGATTGGACATGATTTGGAAAGGCACACACATGTCTATATAAGGTCTCACAGTTGACAGTTCATGTCAGAGCACAAACCAAGCATGAAGTCAAAGGAATTGTCTGTAGACCTCCGAGACAGGATTGTCTCAAGGCACAAATCTGGGGAAGGTTACAGAAAAATTTCTGCTGCTTTGAAGGTCCCAATGAGCACAGTGGCCTCCATCATCCGTAAGTGGAAGAAGTTCAAAACCACCAGGACTCTTCCTAGAGCTGGCCGGCCATCTAAACTGAGCGATCAGTGGAGAAGGGCCTTAGTCAGGGAGGTGACCAAGAACCCGATGGTCACTCTGTCAGAGCTCCAGAGGTCCTCTGTGGAGAGAGGAGAACCTTCCAGAAGGACAACCATCTCTGCAGCAATCCACCAATCAGGCCTGTTTGGTAGAGTGGCCAGACGGAAGCCACTCCTTAGTAAAAGACACATGGCAGCCCACCTGGAGTTTGCCAAAAGACACCTGAAGGACTCTCAGACCATGAGAAACAAAATTCTCTGGTCTGATGAGACAAAGATTGAACTCTTTGGTGTGAATGCCAGGCGTCACGTTTGGAGGAAACCAGGCACCGCTCATGACCAGGCCAATACTATCCCTACAGTGAAGCATGGTGGCGGCAGCATCATGCTGTGGGGATGTTTTGCAGCAGCAGGAACTGGGAGAGTAGTCAGGATAAAGGGAAAGATGACTGCAGCAATGTACAGAGACATCCTGGATGAAAACCTGCTCCAGAGCGTTCTTGACCTCAGACTGGGGCGACGGTTCATCTTTCAGCAGGACAACGACCCTAAGCACACAGCCATGATATCTAAGGAGTGGCTTCAGGACAACTCTGTGAATGTCCTCGAGTGGCCCAACCAGAGCCCAGACTTGAATCCGATTGAACATCTCTGGAGAGATCTTAAAATGGCTGTGCACCGACTTTTCTCATCCACCCCGATGGAGCTTGAGAGGTGCTGCAAAGAGGAATGGGTGAAACTGGCCAAGGATAGGTGTGCCAAGCTTGTAGCATCATATTCAAAAAGACTTGAGGCTGTAATTGCTGCCAAAGGTGTATCGACAAAGTATTGAGCAAAGGCTGTGAATACTTATGTACATGTGATTTCTCAGTTTTTTTATTTTTAATAAATTTGCAAAAACCTCAAGTAAACTTTTTTCACGTTGTCATTATGGGGTGTTGTGTGTAGAATTCTGAGGAAAAAAATGAATTTAATCCATTTTGGAATAAGGCTGTAATATAGCAAAATGTAGAAAAAGTGATGCGCTGTGAATACTTTCTGGATGCACTGTACATACTGACCAGATTAACAATCAAACCTGATCTAATGTCACTGTGTAATAATAATAACACATTTTTTATACAATGCTTTTCTAATCCTAAAAGCGCTTTATAAAAAATCAAAGGAATAGTCAAGTTGGCAATAAGAATAAAAGTAGTTATTGCATTAATAACACAGGATACAAACTAATATTAAACACTAAATACCAAATAATACATACAGCAAATATTCTCTGGAAATGAGGACATTTGTGTCGAAAAGTGCCTTTCCCTATGATGCCATAATGCGCCTTTATACAGTCTTACTGTTTTTTAAAATGATATAAAACTTTAGTAGCAGTTTATCACTATAATTATGATATGATGGCCACAATCACGGTGACTAGCAAACTACTAACCCATTAAATATTTTGAATATGTCAAGACTTTTAAATTAACAGACTTCAGTCCTTCCATTCTTTTTTGGATAGCTTAACTGTCGTAAACCTGTAAAAAATTATACACATGGAAAATTCACTTCTAGTGAAATAAAAATAATTTTACTCTTTTCAATTTAGTCTATTTGCATTTATCTACATTCTTTTATATTTTTCCACTGAAGCTATTTTGGAAATTTTTACATAGCTTATTACTGAAATTGAGTTTTGTGATCATTAGCCACTTAATTGAATCTGTTGTGCCATTTTGAAAACAAGGGTATTTGTTGAATCAAGTAGTTTGCGAACTTGCACCTTCTTTTCGGCATAATGGTTATTCCTGAATTTATGTAAATGAAAGAATTATGAAAATATTATTAAATTACTTGAAGAAGTGACATATTACTTCATCAACTGATAACTAAAAAGATACGGCATTTATATGACAGAATAAATGTGATTTTTTTTAAATTAACTGAAACTTTAATAGTTGACTCATTCATTTACCGTTATAAATCCATTTTGGAACAATGGGTGATAATAACAATATTTTCCATTAAAAGATTACAAAGCAGTACTTACTTGCACTTAAATATGACGGACAGTACCTGGATGTATAAAATTCCTTGTTTAACCAAGCTGCTGAAAGAAGAATCAAAAATAAGATTTTGCATACAAAATGTGAAATTGTAATTTTGATTTTGAATAAATTCACTTAGTTATGGTGAATTAGGATTATGGAAAGGAGCAACATTTATAATGAACTGTCTACTTGCCAAGAAGATAAAGCTGAATTCAAAAGATGAAGTGAAAAAGCCAAGTTGGACAGATATCAATTATTCTCGTTAATATCTGTGTTGTTTACTACCGGAATGGAAGTGAAGATTCTGGGAAAAAAGTGTGCACACTACTTCCCTAAATGCTGATTGGTGTAGGGCTTTCAGATTTTATCAATGAGAAGAATTTCAAATTTTAGGAACCAAAATTCCTGACATTTTCAAAATTTTATAAGTTTCTCCCGGACAGGCCTTGGCGCATTAAAAATAAGGACATGTCTGGGAAAATAAGGACATTTGGCAGCCCTACACAAAGACAGTGTGGTGAAAATCAATATTAAAATTACAAAAAATAATTTTAATTTAACTTTAGTTTTCAGACATTTTTCCTTTTTATTATAGTTTTAGTTAACAATTTTTTTTTCATTAATGACATGGTTCTTTTTAGTTTTCATTAATGGGAATGACGCTGGAAGGTATACATAATATTTTTAATCATAACTTAGAATTTGTATGTTGAATGTTATTTAAATCATAACTCTATAACATTTTAGAAAGGTTGCATGAAACCTTTTGTGATTTTTTAACAAATTTATGTGAAGCATAGTTATCCTTATCTCCAAATAACTAAACACCTAAAGACAATGCGTTTAGACAAGCATGAACTGTTTCTGTTCAATGTAGTGGTGATTTCCATTTCCTATTTCATTGTTGCAGCTTTCTTTATACATAGCCATTTTGCACCAGACCTTTAACTAGTTTGTATTTTTATAAAGTGAGTATTGAATCTATGACAAAGATTTTGGGAAGTTCAGAAATATTCTCAAAAATTTTTACCATTGTTTTCACCTTTTTTTGTCTTTAGGTCGCCATTCACATATAGGTCTAATTCTTGCAGTTTTTTTCATGATTCTGATTCCTGTAACTGCATATGGTCTCATTAAAGGTATGAATGTTTAGCTGTGTTTCCTCTTTGTATGGTTAAAAATGGCAAAACCCTGTTTCTGATCTGGACATTAATTGAAACCAAAAAAGTAAAGGTGCTAAATTATATGTGTGCTACATTTACTGTTTATTCTTCAGTTGCTTTTCTAGGTAAATTGCAGTATTACTTTGAGGCCCAATAAGTAATTATTTGACGTTTACATATTTTTTAATATAATGCCTACTGCAAATATTTCTTTTAAGATTTTTGTGCTTATATTTTGTTTCTGCATCTGTTTTATGTTTAAGCACTTTCCAAAAGGAGAAAAGAAGAAACACCTGAAGCTGAGAAACTGATGAGAGGTATGAGGACTGTACAGACATATTTCAGACTTTCTTATCTTTCTAAGTGTTAATCTCCTATCAGTTTTATGGTTTGCTTTGTTAATATGTGTATAAGACTGAAAAAACTCAGTTTTTGCTTTGCTTGGCACCACAACTGTTCATAATACTACTTCCACCCACATCAACAAAAATCATTACCTGTAGTTAATGACAATCAGTCAGCTGCCCCATTAATTTTCTTAATCAACTTTCCCATAGTATTGGGTATCCTTAGGTCTGAGGTCCACTCTTTCCAAATCATTTCTTTTGACTTCAAACTTTCCAGTTATATTAAAGTGCACAGTCTCAACTTTTCACTCTATAGACTAAAACAGCTCCTGAATAAATGAGATATTGCTTTCACACTAATTCATGCTGTGTTTCTTTCATCTTTTCACTCAGTGATTCCACATATATCCACCTGATCCTCTTATCTATGTCTTTTTAAACACTGTTTTATGCTACACCATATTTGGAAATTTACTTTCATATATAGCTTTTCACATACTTATGGATGTGTTATGGTTCACCAGGGAAGAGAAATTGGCAATGAAAGGGGGTCAAAAAAATGGCAGTGCCATAGAAGACATCTGAAGGTAGTACTCCCTCATTTTTACACTTAGACATTGTGTTCTTTAGAGGCTGGTACAGGTCATTTTTAAAATAATTAAAACTCTCAACTGAGTGTTTTTTTTTTTGTACTTAGACTTACCACATATTTAAACTAATCTATCACATCTTCCTTGTGGAATGAAATGAATGTGTTTTTGACCTGCTGTGACCAAATAGTTGGAATAAAGTGAGTTCTTTAAATTCATGCAGTGATGGGTATCATCTTCTCATGAGGAGATATAACTGTGCACACATTAAGTTTGGTCATTACAGGTAGACAATCTTTGTTTTTGCTATGTTTAGGGCTACCTTGTATATAGGGCAATTCTAGCAGAAACTCCTTCCCTGCACATGTATGATCATTTTAAATGTTACTGAGCGCATACATCTGAAAGTAGGACTAGGGCAGTTTTGCTGTAATGTTGTAGGTAGTACAATCTGATTTGAATTTAAGAGTGCAATAAAATAACATCCTCTTCCAAAACTACAGCTGGCAACTCCAGAATTTAAACATAATAAAAAATATAAAAGGAAATTGTTTTTAAAAGTTTTTTTTCTACGTAAGTGTTCCTTTGCTCATGTGCACAAGTTCCAATATAAATCTGTTACAAAGTGCACCCTTGGGTGGGGGGACAAAACATTTTAGCTAAGAATCTTAAGAAGAACATAGTAGTGGCCCGTCATTGTTTGTCCAGTACTATGCAGCTGGAGTAGCTCTGTTCCCATCAAGGACAGATTCATTAAATTAATATGTGGTATATTTTAAACTTGAATTGACTGTTGACATTTAAATTACATTTTTATTTTTTTCTTCAGATAACAATGAGCCAAATAATAAAGTGACAGAACCCTTAGGTAAGTGGAAACATAACGTTCTGCATTTATTTGTGTCAAATTTGTGTGAATGACTCTGTTTGTGTGTGTCAGGGTAGGTCTGTGTATGTAATACTTGCGGGGATCTTATAATTCAGGATTCTACAATTTTACTGTGCCTGAAAGCAGTGCCTTTGCATTTGTATTTTTATCCCATTGATTGACTCTTGG
>JANRMT010028174.1:67877493-67896239 GCA_026402145.1 Polypterus bichir lapradei
TCTATCTATCTATCTATCTATCTATCTATCTATCTATCTATCTATCTATCTATCTATCTAAAAAGATACCATATTCTGGAACAAAGTGTTATTGATAGAAATTCAGTAAAGCAGTAAAAAGATTCCGGAAGTCTTTGACCTGTGTGACCTACTCGATAGTTAGCTGACACATTTTCATTTATGGTGTTGCTGATGATTATACGGGAGAAAACGACTGTAGGAATACTTTTAAAGACCATAAAAAAGTGATGTTAGCAATATTAGTGGAGCACAGATTTCATGCAGTTATTGTTGTGGACACTGTTGCTCCTCAAACCCAACACAACTGACACAGGGCACAAATTTAAAGCACAAAGAGCATATTTATTTTAAGGGAACTCTTCCCAAAGTGTTTACCACCACCACAGTCACAAGTAAGTAACAGGCTCAATAGACAATTATTCTTCTTTCTGTCTCTTTCTCCTCCACTCCTCCCAGCAAGCTTCGTCCACCTTCTACCCGATTGTGGCTCCTCCCTGTGAGGTCAGCCAAGTACTCTTATATTGGCAGAAACCGCATGCCATATGGCTCCTTCACATTCATAACACCCCCTGGCAGCACCCATGGTATCCAACAGGGCTGAGATGTAGAACTCCAAGTCCCATGGTGCCCCGGGGGGATCGGGGGCACTGCTGCAATCCTGGGGAGCTGCCATCTAGTGTTCTGGGGAAAACAGTGCCCTAATGAAAGTGCCTTACCCCATCCTTCCATCTCTTGGGCATCCCGGCCAGGTTGGGCTGGTGGCTATCCCTTACATTGTATACAAAAAGTTTCAACAAAATACAATTTTTGCAACTTTTGTGGATTATAAGTTGTCACTTGTAGGTTGCAAAATTGGAGTAAGCTGGTTTTAAAAATGTAATGCAATGTTAATAAAAAATGAGTTGTCAACAAGCTATAGGCTTAGTTTACCCAGTTTGCTCAGTTTAACAGATTGAATACAATGTATTTTTCCAGTGACAAATTGCCCATCAGACCTCTCTAGCAACCATGGAATTTTGAGTGAGATGGCATTTGAAGGTTTATATGGGTGAACATATTCTTTTTTAACAAGTTGTGTGCAATGTTTTTTCTATAGTAAACTTCAGAATCTGTAAAAAAAAAGTGGAGTCTGTTATATTTTATGTTACACAGTGCCAGTACAATAACATTCATATTATTTGCAAAGCAGAGCTAGCTATGCATCTTCTTTTATCTCACAGCCTGATGGCTGTTCAGAAGCACATGTACAATTGCACACCTCAAAACAAGCATTGGGGAGCTAAACACTTGAATTTTACAGAAAGACTGCATTTTTGCTTTTAGTTCTAGTGTAATTTGCTACATGGATGTTTCTTGTCTGCTGAACAGCTCTCTTTCTGCCTCTTCAGTTGTTTCCAGGTGGCTTGGCTAAGAAGAAAGATTCAAAGAACACATAGTAGACAAAAGCAGGTGTATAAGCTTCATTTCATTTACATAACATTTGCCCAATTAACAGTGCTTTTCCATATTTACCCTGTGAAACGCTTGGGGGCGCTGTTGCCCCATTAAACCCAACAGACAGACGTAGACACAGGGCAAAAGCAATAAGAAGATCTTTAATTCTTCTTCTTTTAAGCAGTGCCTCCAAAGCACCCCAGCCACAATAAACAGGCAAGTGAATATACAATATTCTCAATAATAATAATAATAATAATAACAACAATAATTCTTTCCTCTACACCTCCCAGCAAGCTCTGTCACACTCCTCCCGACTCCAGCTCACTTGCTGGGTCTCCAACAGTCCTTTAAATAGTCCTTGATCCTGAAGTGCTTCTGTTCTTCCTCCCATGTGACTTGCCAGCACTTCTGGTTCAGATGGAGAATCCCATTTCTTTAATCAGCCCGGAAGTACTTTGGGGCTTCTGTCCTCATGATGTCCTAGTATTTCCAGTCTGCAAGGGAAGCATGACTCCCCAGGTCCTTTCACAGCTCCCCCTGGCAGCACCCAAGGCACCCAACTAGGGCTGAGAAACCGGACTGAAAGTCCCAGGATTCTGTGTTAGAATCCGGGGCACCGCTGTACTCCGGGAGCTGCCATCTAGTGTTTTGGGGGAGGCAGTGTCCTGGAAAAGCTGGCTTCCCCCATCCTCCCTTCATTTGGGTGTCCCGGCCGGGTTGAGCAGCCGGCCGTCCCTCACAACCCCTTTTTCCCTCTCTTATTATCTGTAACCAGACGTTTTCTTGTCTACATAAAACATTTTGTGGCATTTTTGTGTTGTAATATAGTTTTAGTTTGTCTCTAGATGTGTACATTTTAAAAAGACCTTGATTTACATTTTATATTTTGCCTCCTCATCTCAGTACAAGCTAAAAATAAAATAATTATATATTTGCATGTAAGCCGAATTATTGTGTACATATGTTAAGATGACAATAAATCACATATATGTATGCCCCATCTCTCTCCTCCATGGGCTGCACAGGGCATTTGCCCATTCAAATGGAGGGATTGGATGGAGGGATCGAAACAGTCCAGACGCTCAGGTTGAGATATTTAGTTTTCTACAATTCCTTCTTCTTCTTTCTTCAGCCTAGGGTTGTCCTTAACGCATGTTGAGTCTCATTAAATTAATGTCTGCTCTTCCTATCCAGCTTCTTTTCTGTTTTGCCATGTCCCCCTCTTATACTCCAAACCAGAATGCCTTTTTTATTCACTAATTACTAAAGTTCCTCTGAGATCCATTTCTGTTATTTTTAATTGGCTTTGGGACCTCACTAACAATCCATTTTTGGGCTGGAACATTTTCCAAAACATAAAACATATTGTAAAAAAATTCTGACCACCAGCACATTTTAAAAATGCACTTTTATTTAACCCTACAACATTTAATGGGCCTGGTCCTTTACCCCATATGTCACCTTAGCACCCTCAAGACTTGGAACTTTTCTCTAAATGCTGTGGAGTTTTTTTTTTTTGTTTTTTCTGTCCTCCCTGGCCATCAGAACTTACTTTATTCTTTGTTAATTAGTATTGCCTAATTTTTATATTTTTTCTTTTTTTTTCTTCATCTTGTAAAGCACTTTGAGCTACATCATCTGTATGAAAACATGCTATATTTCGTTGTTCTGTGACATCTGTCCTTTGGTATCTCTTTGGCCCCATGTTTCTGTGTCTCTCTTCTCAACTCTGTCTCTGTATCACTCTGCATCTTCAAACATTGCTATTGCTGGACTTTTCCTCTTTACCTTTCTTAGTAATACTTCTGGCAGAGAAGTTGCTTATAGCCTCACAATGGAGGCATCCTAAACATTTCTCTCTGGTCTTATGAGCAAGCACAAGAAAAAGAGAGAGATTAGTCTATGCATCTCAAAACCAACATATAGTTCTTTAAATTACTTAAAAGGAGGGCTTGCTGTAAGAAATTAATTGATTCAAATAGATAATTTACAGTCTGAGACTGTCAGCTCAGTCCTTTTTGAAACTCTAAATAATTTTCAGATTTAGAGTACAGCACAACAGGATATGCAAAACCGAGGTGTTTGCATCCATATAAACCAACTATGCCAACTATGGTACTATAAGCTACTCTCACCTAAAATAGGAGGGTGAGCACAGCAATGAAATTAATTCAGAAATGAATAGTGACATTCTGTATTCCTTCTCATATTCAACTTTTCATCTGAAATATTGACTTAACATATATTTAGATGAAGCAGATGATATTTAAATGGTGGAGAATGAACATTACAGGATCTACTTAACAAAAAATGCTTATCATTGACTCCTGGAAGGGAGTCTTGTTGGAGTGAATTCCCTCTTAAAACATGCAGTATTTTAGCCAAGTGTTCCAACACAGGACAAGTGGAAACCTGTGATTCACTACAGAGAATAGAAAGCCAGGATCCTATTAACATACCTGGACATTTTATTTTAAAAAAAAAGCTGAGTAATGCACATGCATCTCGGGCTGCTAGAGAAAGGTATTATAAGAGAATATTAGGAGTGTCAGTGATTTTCCTGACCTTGGAAGTACAGACAAAAATTTATTCAGAAGCAGCTTTTTGGTAGGGCTTAGATGCCGGTCTCTTTTAGCAAGCATTGCTCTTGGAGTCCATAATTAAGTGAGGGCCAAGGTTATACTTGCATGGTGATACATACTGTATATTAGAGGTAGGCAAACTTCAGAGAGAAAGAGAGTGGAAAGTGAGTGACACAATATGCATTTCTCCTTAAAATGAATTTTCAAAGGAAATTTGTTCAAAGAGCATGGGCTGAGCAAAGGAAAATGTTATTTGCTCAGATGGTTCAGAGATATCCTTCCCCTGGTTCCATATGTATAGACTTGTACAGTACATATGAGGCGCCCAACAAATTAAACCATATATGAACAAAGTCCTGTTTTCTACAGTACAGAACTGAGTACCTATGTAATGTGCATTTTCTTGGCATGGTTTACAATCATGGTTTAGGTTGAGCATATAGGACAATATTAATAACAATAAATGCAAAGCAATTCTGGGCATTTCTGTCCTAATTGTCGCACAGTGCTCAAGGATGCCAAAGCTTCAATCCAAATGTGGCTTATAAGTCTGAAAAGCATCACATCAATATAATCCTTTACCTTAGTTATCCTAATCACTACCCATCTGAAGGCTTATAGAAGTGTAAAATGATGGATTTTTCTCATTTTGTTACATCAAAAATTAATCAGTGCTAGAACACATTAAAGCTGCTGTGTTGGCCTGTGGTGCTCCAAAGCCGTATTAAGATTTATTTAGATGTTAGCTTTATTTTTTCAGTTTCCTTAGACTTCCACTGTGGGAATTTTTTTCCATATTTTAGAAATTGCTGTTCTTCCACTTCAATAAAATATGCTGTAAACCTGGCATAGGATTACAAGAGCTAGACAAAGAAGCATATCTTCTATTTAAATAATTTGGTGATTCAATAAAATTTATAGTCTGAAAATACAACACATGAAAAAGGATTGCCTGTCTTATAACTCATCC
Organism: Polypterus bichir lapradei; assembly: GCA_026402145.1. Lineage (NCBI taxonomy): Eukaryota > Metazoa > Chordata > Cladistia > Polypteriformes > Polypteridae > Polypterus > Polypterus bichir. Next base: position 67,882,504 of record JANRMT010028174.1, read on the forward strand.
ATGGTAACTATCTGTGCATAGAAGCAAACAAAACTCTGTGATGTAGGGCTATATAATATAGTGTGCTGTCGGTTTTGAGCCAATGGGACCATTGTCTAGTTTATATATGGAGTACTAGTTAAAATAAACGGCGTTGCCAAAAATATAAATAAACAGGGAAAAATAGCTTTCTAGAAATTCAACATGGCTAAACACAAGGGTTTAATTACTCTTAGACAGAAGACAATAAAATGAACTAAGTTACTGGAAAAGTAAATGCTTTACCTGTGGCCTTAGGTGAGACCCCACTTTGCCAGGTAGAAATGTTTGTCCACTCTTCCTGTCTGATGGAAATTTTAGTCCCTGTGTCAGCTCAATTTTGACCCGCCCCCCCTCCATTTCAATCTCTGTCTTTGGCCTATGCTTTATGTTGAACTAATGGTAACAACATGAAAACTTTCTGAAAATTGGTACAGCATGATTCGCAAATAAACAGACATACAAAACAGTTTTATTTATATAGATTTTGAGACTCTACATGCAAGACTTTTAATATACTTGCACCAAAATTAATTTAATACATACCAGTTGCCCATTGTAATGTCATCTTCCTGTTCTTAGCGAACAGGAGTGGAACCTGGTTTCTTCTCCTGTAGTACAATTGCTTCAAGGAACATGAACACATTCAAAGATAATATGTTTAACACATGTCTTATAAACCTTTTATTTAATTTTCTGGCTTTTCTGTTAGCTTGAATGAGGATGGCAATTCCTCTTCAAGTCTCTAAACAAGGATGTGAAAACAGTGGAAAGTTAGACATAAGTAAATTTTGAGCGAGGTTTAAAACAATTTTTTTCATACGAACAAATGTTTATTTATAAAACAAGTTAGTTAGTCCTTGGAGGTGTTGTGCTGGGGCATTTTCAAATCAAGGCTTGATATTGTTTGTATGCATTACAAAATAAGGAATAGACATGATGTGTTGTGCTGGATATCTTGCTGTAGTAAAAACTTATGTTGTATTGTTATATACTTCATTTTTTTAAATGAAAATATTTTGTGGTCGTAATAATAGATTTAGGTATAGTACCACTGTTGTAACAATTGTGCTAATATTTCATTAGCTGAGGTGTAACTCTTTAACATTTATATTCTTTTCACATTATGGTGTTGAAATTCTTGGAAGTGACTTTTTTTTTTTAACAGAACCTGCTAGATCATTTTACAACAATGAACCAAAAGGTATGTAACATTGAATAACTACTTTATTAGGTATATCTACCTAATAGACAGTTGCTGTCCTGTATGTTCTTAGAATAACTGGGAACTGTGTAAGCATTGAGTCAACAAGGTGTCAAAAGTGAGACAAAGAAACATTAGTGTATGTTTACAGCAATGTGTTATTTGTTGCAAATGATCTCACTGTGGATTGCCACTTCAAACATCTTCCTTCCATGTCAACCCTCAAATGCTAGATTGACTTGGGATATGAGGACTTAAGAGGCAATTGCACCAAATCGAGTGTTTTCGTCATGGGACAATAAGTTGTCTTTAAAGGCTGTGCTGCATTTTCTACATTGTAAGGGGAAACCAATCCACAGATATTAAGCCTTTCCTGTAGTAGTCCATCCATTGTTTAAAAGGTATAGACAGACAAATACAAACATTTATGTCACACAGCCAGCAAAATACTAGCCACATATGAGTCTACTCCTAACAAATTTAAAGATTAAGGGAAAATATCAGTCAGTGCATCACTGAAGACATAGTTTTAAATACAATACTTTCTCAGGTTCAGAAAACATGACAAAAGAATACCTAACCCCTCCCGCCAATGTCTATAGTCATCTTTTGCATACTTTGTTTGATATAATTCGTGATTCCCTGCATCATACTTTTTTCTCAGATAGCCTTCTACAAAATTATTCACAAGAGTGTGTTTAAGAAAATCAATGTGACAGAACAACCCCTAAATATGAATCGTGTGCCTTTGTGTCCTCCTAAGATTGTAAAAAAAGATTAAAACATTAAAATTTTGGTGGGTGAGTGGGGGGGTTAGCAAGAAAAAAATCTATTGGCTGTAAGAATGTTTATGTACCGGACATGCAAAAGGTTTTTTTTCTTTTATTTCAGTAAGATAAGTATTGCATTAGGTTACTTGTTACTTTAAAAAGTAATCAGACTATGTAATGCACATTACGTTTAACATGTTATCCTGCTGCAGTCAAAATTGTGTTGCTGAGTTGCACAGATTCTTCAAACATGCTTCATTTTGAGGAGTCACAAGATGTTGAAATGCATTCTTTTAATCATTGTTATTCTTTATTTAAGTATTCAAGCAACATTTGAACATTAAAGTTCTAAAGTGAACACCACATCTCACCATTTTAAATCTTAAATTCCCATAGAACACCTTTAACATGCATGGCCCAAACTCAAATGATGTGCCATTTTGTCACAAAGAGATCAGCTTAATTAGGCAACCTAAATCGAGTGGCATCCCTCCTCCACATCAGCATTGCAATACACTTTGTGCTGTCCTCATCTGTTATATGTTAACTGGACAAACTCGATTATCCTCATCAAATCCATTGGCAATCCTGGCATTTTGCAACTTTCCCATTTTTACAGATAAGGTACGACTCCAAACCTTTTTTTGCATTTCACATTTCTCTAAAAAGACTGAATTTGTGTCCAATAGGTGAACAAAATTGGCAGAAGACATGAGAGATAATAATACATTTTACTTATATAGTGAGAGAAGACTGTGGGCAAAGGCCAATTGACTTTTTAGAAACAGAGCTCGTCTTTTTAGCTGAAGACTGGTAAAACCTTCTTTTTTGTAATTTCCAGCATCCAAAATACTCCTCATGCATTTCACCCAAGCCAAGAGATTTACAAAAAACAAATTACCAGTATTTTATCTTTCTTAAGGTAAAAATGTAATTGCTATTTACTGAGTCTGTTCATAATATTAGGAGAACCTATAAAAATCATTAGGTGACATTTATTTTTCAACTGTGATCTCAATTCGTTATTAAACTTGACTCAGATGTAAGGTTATGGCCACTTTAAGTGGTTACAGGCCACAGAGTAGTCCAAATAAGACTGATTTAGCCTACTATTCATATTGAAATAGTTCTGTCTTTACCAGTAGTAGATAAAACAGAAAGCAAGGGAAAGGAATCTGTCAGGCACTCGTCTTTGGTACTTCTTTACATGCGAGTGTTTTGATTTAAACAAGTTAAGCAACATTATTTGCACATGATGGAATAAATTAAACAATTGCATTTACTTTTATTATAACATTGATGTGGCTTTTTTATGTGTTTGGCAGCACTGTGAGAAAGTAAAATTGAGTCCACTGTACTAAGGACTGAAATGGTTGTGTGTTGATTCTATAGCTGTCATAACACTGTGGTCGCTACTAGTACTTGTTGAGGCAATGCACCAACAGTCTTCACAAGTTTGTACAACTCTCCCCAAACCTTCTCCCATCACCTTCCCAACAGTATAGAATGCAAATTAAGATACAAACCAATCAGAACACCATTTTCTCACAGGGCACAAACACTCAAGTAAGTCATAATATTGTCCAGAAACATTATACCATAAATAAGAAACAGTAACATATACATCACTGTTTGATTATTATTATTATTATTACTATTATTACTATTATTATTATTACTAGCAAAATACCCGCACTTCGCAGCAGAGAAGTAGTGTGTTAAAGAAGCAATGAAAAAGAAAAGGAAACATTTTGAAAATAACGTAACATGATTGTCAATGTAATTGTTTTGCCACTGTTGTGAGTGATGAGTGTTGCTGTCATATATATATATATATATATATATTTACACACACACACACATAAACATATATATATATACATATCTATACATATACACATATATATATACACACACACATATATACATACATATATATATATATCTACATATATACACATACATATACATACACACATACATACATACATACACACACATATATACACACAAATACATATATATACATACACACACACACACATATATAAACATATATATACATATACATACATATCTACATATATACACACACAGCTATTTCGTATCAGTGCAATACGCTGCTTGTTAAAACGGATAACTCCCGCTCTTACGTGCAAGTCTGCGTGGATATTATGAACTATCGTATTTGTTCAAGTTCTATTTAAATTATAAATAGAAGGAATTTTTATTTAGTCGACAGAAATATCTTTGGTAGGAATGGTAAAAACAGACAGGAATATTATTCCTGAATAAATCAATTCAAACCTTAAACAACTTATAATATTTTGCTCTCCATAAAAATATATCCTGTCTAAATTATACAAGTTAGAAATAAAGTAAACGTTAAAAGAACAAACATTCAAATTTCTTTACTCTTATGTAATTTTATATAAAAAATAAACTTAGATTTTAAATATCCCAAAAGATTTTGCTCTCCATAAAAATATATCCTGTCAAAATTATACAAATTCAAATATGAACATGCTGCATAACAAAACCTGGAAATATAAATAAAATGTGTTCCTTTCAGCAATAACAAATCAAATCATTCAGTTGTCTTTGCTCATATGTCATTTTAGAGCTGGACGCCTGGCATCTTTTTTTGGCAACAAGTTCGTTTATGTTTGGTGTGAGTTTCTGTGTTGTGGAGATTCTCAGGATGGACTGCAGGTGCTCATTAGTGAGGCGACTCCTGTGTGCTGTTTTGTTAGTCTTTATCACTGAGAAGAGCTTCTCACACAGATATGTGCTACCAAACATGCACAAGGTTCGAGCCGCATGTAGACGGACTTTTTTTGTTCTTCAAAGTCACTAAAGCGCCGTGCGCTCAGTTTATCAGCAAAGTGCGTATTTGGGAACACCGTAGTGACGACTTGGTTCAACATTACTTGGCAACAGGGAAAGTGGGGCAAGTTGCACTGGTGCATTTGTGTCTCCCATAAAAGCAGCTTCACTTGAAATCACTTTGTGATTGTGCACGGGTAAAAACGTCCGCTGAAGTGTCAGATTCTTATTTAATTCTTCTGCTTTCTGTATCTTCTGCATTGCATTCAGGTCTTTCAGGTTACCCTGATGTTTTGTCTCATAGTGCCGTCTTAGATTAAATTCTGTAATTACAGCCACATTAGCTCCACAAATGAGACACACGGGTTTACCGGCTATGTCAGTAAACATATACTCAGCCTCCCATCGGTTTTTAAAGGCTCTATATTCAGAATCAACTTTTCTCTTCAGCATCGTGTGGGCTAGCTTCGCAATAACTTGCAGCATCATAAGCTAGACTTGATTAACGCGGTAAGTGTTCGGCAAGGCAGCTGAAGCGCTGCATTATGGGATCTGTAGTTTATTGTGTTACCAGCGCTTCATATACCCGGGCCATTAATAACAATAATACAGTATATAAAATGATCTCGCGGGCCGGATATAATTACACGCTGGGCCGGATGTGGCCCGCGGCCCTTGAGTTTGACACATATGGACTAAATAGAACTTGAAAAGATGTATTTTTTCAAATGTGATCGCGCAATTCAGATAGAGTTGACGCGCACTACAGCCTGCATGCCTCAATAAGTCATCCTCCCCTCGCTCTTACTTTTTTACCGTTCATCTAATGAATACACTGAGTATGGCTTTACCAAAACAATCATTGATGGCGAATAAAGTATCCATTATTCGAGTATGTAGATCGGGGTATATATATACATATATATATATACCCGCGTATCGCAGCGGAGAAGTAGTGTGTTAAAAAAGCTATGAAAAAGAAAAGGGAACATTTTAAAAATAACGTAACATGACTGTCAATATACAGTATTTGTTTTGTGAGTGTTACTGAGTGTTGCTGTCATCAAGGATTTGATTATCATTATTTCTTTCAATCAGGTTCGTATTTGTAGGATGTGTTGTGTTCAAGTTACATTCCGTGTTTGTCAATCGTTGTAAAGATGACAGGTTTCATTCATCGATTCGTTTCTTACTGCATCAATAAACAGCTCGTCTTCTTCTTTATCTGAGACCTGACACACTGCATGTACGGGTTTTTTTTTTACACTGTCTTCCTTTAGCGGGACATTCACTTTTTCCACCGTGTGCTTTGTTTCCGCAGTAGCTGGATTTATGAATATGCTTGTATGTATCAGACGCTTCATATTTTTTGCTGCCTTTTCAATTGTGTAATTCGGTTTTTGTTCAGCGCTTTTTGGAACTGTTGCTTTTTGTCTGTGCACTGCGTCAGTTCACGTGAGCCGCTCGGTGTACATGCATCGAAGGTTCCCAGCTGTGCTGGTGCCATCTCGTGCTATGTCCATGGCTGTATTTAATGTTACCGAAGTCCTGGCACTTAAAACTTTCTCTCGCAGTTTCGCTGAGTTTGTGCCAAACACCACCCTGACCATCTCATCTTCCTCTGCATAAGCACAGTCCTTCACCCATGAATATTTAGTGGGAGTTTGCTATTGGATTGCCGCTGACGGACGGCCTTATATGGGCAGGCACTAAATTACAAACGCCAGCGGCAGCCTGTCTATGAACTTAATTTAAAGTGTAGGTTTACATTGTGCTTTGTTTCCGAAGTAGCAGAACTCATGAATATGGTTGTATATGTAACTCGCTCGCTTCTTATTGTTTCGCTGCCTTCTCAATTATATAATGCATGTTTTCTTCAGCGCTTTTTGGAGGTCTTCCTGGTTTTCTATGTACTGCGTGATTACGTGGGAGGCGTGATGATATCACACTAAACTCCGCCCCCACGGCGTTAAAGCTCATCTCCATTACAGTAAATGGAGAAAAACAGCTTCCAGTTATGACCATTACGCGTAGAATTTCGAAATGAAACCTGCCCAACTTTTGTAAGGAAGCTGTAAGGAATGAACCTGCCAAATTTCAGCCTTCCACCCACACGGGATGTATAGATTAGTATAGATTATTATTATTATTATTATTATTATTGTATCAACATTAACATGTCAAGTTCAAAAAGGAAAAAAAACAGAAGGACAAAACAGGAATCGCAGAACAGTTTAATGGATCAGTTAAAAAAAATACATGATTGTAAAAGCAAAAATGAACGACTTTGAACAACAACAACAACATTTATTTATATAGTACATTTTCATACAGAAAAATGTAGCTCAAAGTGCTTTACATAATGAAGAATAGAAAAATAAAAGACAGTAAGAAAATAAAATAAGTCAACATTAATTAACATAAAATAAGAGTAAGTTCCGATGGCCAGGGAGGACAGAAAAAACAAAAAAAAAACTCCAGACGGCTGGAGAAAAAAATAAACTCTGCAGGGATTCCAGACCATGAGACCACCCAGTCCCTTCTGGGCAACTATTTACAGTTGTCTATGAATCTGTCATTGTTCTGGCCTTGAGAGACACTGTTAATGAACTCAAAAAAAACAACAAAACCTCTGATCTCACATGTATCACCACCTTTACATCCCACTCAGCCCATCCACTGAAACCATCCAGAAAACAAAAAAAAAAATTCTTGCCTCCATCCCGGCCCCACCATTCAGGATGCAGCCTTTTTTCTACCCTTTACCATCAATCATACCCCCGATGTCAGTCCTCTGCACCATTCTCCCCTCCCTTGCTCAGCCCAACTGTCACTTTCCCCCTGGGTTTCAACCTGGCAGGGATGCTGCATTATTATAATTATTATTATAAAGATATCTGCTCTGTGAAACACCCACCTGACCTTTTCAGACTTGGCCCATTCATGCCAAACGCATCACCTGTAACATGGTAACATTGCATGTTAGCTTATTAATTTCACTAACATACCTACAATAGGTTTGGGCCAAGCAAATAATCACCCAAAATTTAATTTAGGAATCCATCTTGTCAAAGAGGTGATAGTTAAACTAACTGCAATATTATTTAACTCTCTGCTGTGAGCTTAGATATCACAGTCGTTCTGCACTTAAGCAAGCTGTATACAGAAGGTTCTGTTTACAGGTGTGAAAAGCCCTTTGTTTTTGTAGGAGTGCTGAGATCAGGGACCTGTAATCGGTACATCGACAGACTTCAGAGTGTGTTAAGAAAAGCGGTTGAGCATCTGGAATGTCACTCTGGAATGTGAAACAAGACTGAAATACAGATTTCCTTTTAACCCTTTTTGGGGTTTGCATAATATTGACTCTTAGAGTTTGAAAGGAAGTGTTCACTGGTATGATGTGTAGTCCGTATGAAACATTTGTATGGTTATGTGTTGTAAATACACATTCAATGACTATTGCTAAGTTACATGGATGTTACATTCTAAGACGGCTGGAATCTGTATATAGGTGTGTGCATGGTACAATAGTAAATTGCTCGCCTAATGTACAGATTTGGACACAGCAGCCTTGCTGAGAAATGTAGAAACAGATTGCTGATAGAAGCTGCACAGTGGGACTGAGGGCAAAATTATGTTACATTCCTCTTTCCATTTCTTGCCACACCAGATCAAAGATAGTCATTATTTAATTCCTGGGCAGCCTATATTTCAATAATAATTGTTGATTAATAAAACGGTTTAAGGAGTTCATTTCTACCCACAAAACAACATTTAGAGCAGCCATTTGTCTTCTTGATCTGTGCTTTCTCAAAGTGTCTCCAGCTGAGTTGCACCATTCTCTGACTACTGTAGCTGACATTGTCATTACTGATACTAAGGGCCACCTTAAAAGATATGACTGATGACATAGCAAGTCTGATTAGTTAACTCATATTGTACTCAAATTGCCTACAAGTGTTAAAGCTACAAAGAGTGTCTTCTGCAGTAATTTATAACTACATTATATTTTTGTATTTATATTGCAACATTTACCCATTATTATTATTATTACATTTTTTGTGATCTACTCGTGTAGGCAAAAGTCCAAATTAAGAAACAAAATTAAAAATAATGAATAAATAGTTGACTTTCTTTGTTTGTGTGCCCATATTCTGTAAAACAATGCATGTACGTGTTTCAGTACTGCACCAGCAATCTCATTATTGCTGCACTGAAGTTATATATTTTTTTCTTCTAAAATGTGCCTTGTTCATGGCTATCACCACGGTCCATCGGTCCTCTTATCTTCACAACGAAAACATGCAATGTTTTGGTTTTTTTTTAAGTTGTTTGGAAAATATTGTAACACAATTTCAGTCAACTTTTTTAGCCAAGTTAAAAAACTAGAACTGTGGACAATTTTATAATTAATTCATAATTTTTAATATGTATGCATTTCATTAAATATGTATGAGTATATTTTGATTTACTTTTTTATTTAAAATATTTTACTTAACTAGCTCTGTTACTTATGATGTTATTTTCCTTTTTACTTCATTTATTATTTTATGGGCCCATGTGATTGAAAAATGCTGTTTTGCATTTTGCTAATGAATATTGAAACAGTTTGCCACACCCCTGGAAAGTTTTTTATTGTTTCTTTTTTATTTAAAATATTTGTTAACATTAGCATGGAAAAATAAAAAATATGCTGTGTTGTACAAAATTTTTTCTTTTTTACATTCAGTCATGCTGCATTAGCCTATCTGTGTTTTTGTCGGTAGGGCAGAATTACACATGGAGCCAATGTACTATTACTTTTTTTATTTTATACAGTTGATTTAAAAGGTGTGAATGCACAAGAGGGAAACTCACACTGTATTTGCTGTCTGCCTCACACCAAGTGAAAACAACATGAATTTAATGGTAACATCAACATCTTTGGTTTTTTCCATTCCAAGTAAAACACACTAATCAGGGATATGCGAAACACCATTACATTTATCAAAATAAACTATGAGCTTAGAACTGAGAAGCAAACACAATGGTGTAAGAAAATGCAAACTACTAGAAACAGTAAAATGTGATTGCTTAAACTGCCATTACAAATTCCTAAACTTTTGGAATACTAAAATTTATAAATTGAGATTATATTATTTTCATGATAAAATGCAATGAAGTATTTTGAGGAGACAAACAAGGGGGAATTTCATTGTACTGAATACTTTTACATGCTGCCCTTACTGCTGTCTCTTATGCATACATCACTAATTTATTTAATTCATAACTTTCCTCTTGTGCATTTATCTTTTTTACATCAGCTCTGGGTGGCAAAGAGTTATTACGATCATGTGATTGGTCAAGTGCATGGAGGATGCAGCGTTGGCCATTCCTGTTGCTTCTTTTCTTTCTCATTCGCTCCTATGCTCACCCTTTAAAGCCTACAGTCAGTCAGGACCCCTAGGCTGCAGCCTAGCTTAGCCTATTCATTATCCCACACCTGATAGTATGACACTTCGTAAGTGAATTGTTAGGTGAGGAAACAAGTAGGTAAAAAATATTTGAAATAATGTGACCAGGCACATCACTCGCAAAGAACAGAAAAAGGTCAAAGTGTGATACCTCATACGGAACTCCTTTACCATTGGTTCAAGTACAACTTGGTTAGAATTGTCCTTGCCTTAACCATGAGATCTACAGTGATTGACCTTGGCATGGTTAATTCAGTCTGATTGTGTGCTTGGAATGCATGTTACAGCTTTGTTCGCATGCTTCCAAAATGATGCAGTTTTTCTTAAGCATATTCATGTTAGGGGCGGCATGGTGGCGCAGTGGTAGCACTGCTGCCTTGCAGTTAGGAGACCTGGGTTCACTTCCCAGGTCCTCCCTGTGTGGAATTTGCATGTTCATCAAAATTAAAAGAAATAAACATTTGAAATACATCAGTCTGTGTGTAATGAATGAATCTAATATACAAGTTTCACTTTTTGAATGGAATTACTGAAATAAATCAACTTTGTCATGATATTCTAATTTTATGACCGGCACCTGTAAAGTGTACCTCAAATGCAATTAATATACAGTAAATAGGCATTGTTTTGTGATGTTGCATTAGTTACTTTTAAGTCTCATTTACCTCTCTTCATTCCACAATGATTTATATAACAATCCCTCACATTTTGAAACTAGTTTTGCAGCTTTTTAGTTCAGATAGCTCTGGGTACATGCTCCCCTTATATTTAGTTTTCTAATTCAAAAGATATTGCAAAAAATAAGCATATAGTTTTTATACAGAAACATAGGAACCATTTGCAGAGTTCCAGTTTCACAGTAAAGCATCATTTTATTGGTACAATTTCTTAATTATTGTTCGAACACACTTCTATCCAGATATATGAACAAAACATTTTACTTTCAGCATGGGGTAACAGAGTAGTTGCTTTTTATTGTTGAATTAAAATTAAGTAAAAATCAATCAAACTGAATGATTAAGTTAAGAACTTCAGGGACCAAAAATCAATATTCAGTATGCACAAATGACAAATATCAGTTTAAGAAATAAATATTAATAAAAGTGTGGATGTAACTTTATATATTAGATGGTTATTTTTATAGGCATGTATTGGCCCTATCATTTTACTGGTATTCCTTTTAAAATTTTACAATTTACAAAATTACTGTTTCTTGAACATTTATTGATTTTGAACTGTTAAAAATGTTTTTGTAAATGTGCATATTTTTGTTAATTATTTCGATGTAGGTGAAAGGAAATCAAAACTTAATCAAGACAACGATTTAGGTATGTTATAAATTTCTATATTGATTACTGTATAATGAAAATGATCATTAAAACGATAATTGTTTACAATGCACAATTCAAGGTATAGGATTTCACCAAATTCTAAAACAATTTCTTTATGGAAATTTGTTTCCATGAAAAAAACTTTTTATACCCTTTCTTATTTTCAAGAATGACAATGATGTTGAATTTTCCTTCTTAGGAAAACCAAGTCTTATATAATTTTTAAATGTGTGCCACTAGCATCAACACCTGACCTTCTGCTCATTTATTCCAAGTACAGCTTGCAGAACAACCTGGGGTCATTCTTTCAGCTAATGCTGTTTTTACATGCTATGCTTCAGTCATCTTGCCACATGTAGTGGCTCTTACGCTAAGGATCTGCGCTGGTATCTGGAAGACTACCGGTTCAGATCCTATTACTAATAGTAGGGATTCTATTCTGTTGGGCCTTAAAGCAAGGCCCAGCCAACTGCAAATGCTCCAAGGGCTCTGTACAATGGCTGACCCTGTGCCCTGACCCCAAGGGGTATGCAATAACTACATTTTATTTTGCCTGTACAATGACAATAAAATTGAATCATCATTGTATTGCTCAGATATCTTTTCTCATTATCGTGAGCATTGTGGGTTCAAACGAAATCATAAAGCAAGTGGAAAAGCCCGAGAAAAATCAAAACACCAATTCTTGGAATATGAAAATTGAAGTTAAAAGCATATGTTACCAGTAATTAGTTAAAATCTTTAGTTAAGGTATAGTTTGATGTCTAATGCTAATGTTGTGATGTGCTTTGTACAGTATGAATGGCTGCTTGTCAATAAATAGGCTACATTTTCTATGTAGAGTTTAAACGTTAGATACATTTTACTGTCAGTAAAACCATGTAGAATTGTCTTAATGTGGTTGATGTTAGGCTTAAGAAGTTTTGCAAACTCGTATTTTATTCAAAAAACAAAAAAATATTTTGAGATGTGAAACAATAACCTGACTTCTTAGATAAACGCAAAAATGTATTATGTATATCCAAGTGTATACACGTTAAAATGAGTTTATACTTTACTGGTTTGATCACTGACATTTGTGGAATTTGTGCTCATACGTTTCCACATTTTTCTTCATTTTCTTATCGTTCAAGTAACACAACTTTGTGTTGGCTACTTTACAATGTGTCGTTCTCTGTATGGCCAAAGCCTTGTTAATTACCCTTACTACTCTTTGCTATTTATATGTCACAGAGCTTATGTGCACTTTGTGTCATCACTCCTCATTTATTTAAGAATACAACAGCTAGCCATTTCTTATTCAACTGTTAGGTCAAAAACAAAACAATTAACAGCAAGCATGATTCTTCATTAACTGCTGTTATCCAAGTTGATGTTGAGACTGTTGATTTCTTTCTCTTAGCTATGGTTTTGATTTAGTATTTGGTTTTGGTGATTGACTCTGATAGATGTTTGCTTTTGATTTTGGCTACCTCACTGGCCATGATTCAGTTAGTTCAGAAATCAGAAATTACTCAATAAATTACTTTACGTATATATTTAAAATTTCCTTCTGAAATATCATGATAATGCTGGTTAAATCAAGATGTTTACTTGCAGCACACAATTCAATGTATAGGGTTCCCCCGAATCACAAACAACTACTTTATGAAAAACTGCTTTGGTGGCAGGTGAACCATGCAGAATTATGCTTCTTTTATTTATGTTATCCCCAAGTAGCATGATATTACCTAGCCTTCAATTCTTAAAAATAATGCTTCAGAACATTTATAAACTGTTTTCTCTTACTTCATTTTAAAATATTTTTAGATAACAAGACACCATCAGAGGAGCACTCTACCACAGCTGCAGGTACATTATGAATGCCTAGCTCTCCTTTTATTATTTCTTTTGCCTAATTAAACCGACAGTGGTATAGGTCGTGATACACGAGGTTTATTTCAGTAAAAGCAGCAGCATTTAGTAAACACATTTTCTGATTTGTTTTTTTTTATATATTTCTATTTTAAGGCAAGAAAGAAAACCGACTTCTTATATAAACCCAGAAACACAAGTGCATGTACCATGAATACTCATTGTTTTTATACTGATTCATTCCAATGTGACATTGATAATCAGGTTTTAGACCTCAAGG
>JANRMT010028174.1:67896249-67925152 GCA_026402145.1 Polypterus bichir lapradei
GTTATGGTCAGCTTTACAGTGTATCATTCTATGTATGGCCACATCTATCTTAATTATTTTTACTACGCCTTGCTGGTCAAGTGTCACAGAGCTTATTTTGCACTTTATGTCATCGATTTTCATCTATATAACAAGTCAACGCCTAGCCGTTAGTTATGCAACTATTGGATCAAAAACAAAACAATTAATAACTTACATGAATCTTCATTAACTGCTGTTATCCAAGTTGATGTTGAGACTGTTGCTTTCTTTCTTATAACTATGGTTTTGATTTAGTGTTTGGTTTTGTTGATTGGCTCTGATAGATGTTTCTTTTTCAGTCTGGCTACCTCACTGGCCATGACTCAGTTCAGAAATTACTCAATAAAGTAATTTATGTATGTTTTAAGTTTCTTTGCAAAATTTCATGATAATTCTGGTAAAATCAAGATATTTATATGCAGCACACAATTCAGGGGTAAGGTTCCCCCAAATCACAAATAACTGTTTTATGAAAATTAGAGTATATTAAAAAAGGAATTCTGCTAGTAGATACCATACCGTTCTGATTTTTTTTTTTTATATATTTTAATTTTAAGGTAAGTAAAAACAACTGACTTCTTAGCTAAACAAAGAAATACAAGTGCATGTACTATTCAATTCAATTCTTTATTGTCATGTGTACAAGTACACGTACCATGTACAATGAAATGCTTGCTTGCATGTGCCCCCGCAGACAGTGAACACAGACAAAAAAACACACAATTAATAAATGAATATAAATAAGTAAATAAATAAAACCAGTATCCTAGGAATAAATAGAGACAGGGACAGAAGGATATGTGCAGGTTGCAGTGGAGGGGACACAATGTTACTGATTGTTCATGAGTCTGATTGCAGTTGGGTAGAAACTGTACCTGAACCTGGAGGTGCACGTCCAAATGGACTTTAGTCGCTTCCCAGATGGGAGGAGGGTGAAAAGTGCAGGGTGGCTGGGGTCCTGCCTGATACGGTTCACTTTCCTGAGACAGCGTGTAGTGTGGATGTCATGGATCGCAGGGAGCTGTGTGCCCGAGATCTGCTGTGCTGTATTCACCACACGCTGTAGAGCTCCGCAGTCCTGAACTGAGAAGTTGCTGTACCAGGATGTGATGCATCCTGTCAGGATGGATTCCACAGTACACCTATAGAATCTGCACAGGGCTGTGGGGGACATCCAAGCCTTACTCAGTCTCCTGAGGAATTAGATGCGTTGTTGAGCTTTCTTGACTATTGCCGCAATGTAACTTGACCATTTAAAGTCATCAGTGAGGGTGACTCTGAGGAACCTAAGGCTGCTGACCTGCTTCACAGCCTCATGTCCAATGTAGATGGGGTTGTGCTCCGTTGCCTATGCATACTCATTATTTCTATATTGATTACATTGTGTTATAAATCAAGGTTTTAGCCTTAAAGACGTTGAGTGCTACAATTTTTTTTAATTTTTGCATTTATATTTCTTCATGTTTGTTTGTTTTATTGTTACTCTGTAGCTTAGTTGAAGTGTCCTGAGTTCGTATTCCAGCCCTGGCAATTGGCAACATTGAATTTAGCAATGAAGTCCACTTTGGTGGCAGATGAACCATTCAGAATTATGCTTGTTTTATTTTTGTTATCCTCAAGTAGCATGATATTACCTAGCATTCAATTCTTAAAAATAATGCTTCAGAACATTTATAAACTCTGTTTTCTCGTACTTTATTTTTAAATATTTTTAGGTAACAAAACACCACCAGAGGAGCACTCTAACACAACTGCAGGTACATTATGAATGCCTAGCTCTCCTTTTATTATTTCTTTTGCCTTACAATTAAACCGACAGTGGTATAGGTCGTGATACACAAGGTTTATTTCAGTAAAAGCAGCAGCATTTAATAAACACATTTTGTGAGGATTTTTATCTATATATTTTTATTATCAGGAGTAAGAAAGAAAAACCTGACTTCTTAACTAAACACAGATACACATGTGCATATGCTATGAATATTCATTATTTTTATTGTAATTCCAATGTGTTATAAATCAAGGTTTTAGACCTCAAGGGTTTGATTGTGATTTTTGGAATTTTAAATTTATATTTCTTCACATTTGTTTGTTTTATTGTTAGCAGGTTAAGATCACTTTGTGTGTTATGGTTAACTTTACAATGTGTAATTTTCCATATGGCCACGTCTATGTTTATTACACTTATTACGTTTGCTGGTCAAGTGTCACTGAGCTTTTGTGGCATTTGTGTCATCACTCTTTATCTTTTTAACAAGACAACGCCAAGCTGTTTCGATCAGAAACAAAACAATTAACAACAAACATGAATCTTTAACAAGTGCTGTTATCCAAGTTGATTTAGAAAGACTGTTGCTTTCTTTCTTTTAACTATGGTTTTGACTTAGTATTTGGTTTTGGTGATTGGCTCTGATTAATGTTTGGTTTTGACTTTGGCTAGCTCCCTGACCATGACTCAGTTAGTTCAGAAATTACTCCAGAAAAGAATTTAGCTATGTTTTACATTTCAATTTCCTTCTGAAATATCATGGTAATGCTGATTAAATCAGGATAGTTATATGTAGCATAAAATTCAAGTTATATGGTTCCCTCACATCACAAAGAACTGCTTTATAAAGATTGGAGTATATTAAAAAAGGAATTCTGCTGATAGATACCATACTGGCCTGTATGGAAGTGCAGCGGTTACCTTAGTCAAAGTGTCCTGAGTTGGTATTCCATGCCTGGCCATCAGCCAAATAGATTTAGAAATGAATTCTTCTTTGGTGGCAGATACACCATGCAGAATTATGTTTCTGTTTTTAATGTTTTCCTCAACTATCATGACTTTACTTAGTTTTCAGTTCTTAAAATTCTGCTTCAGACATTTTCTAAACTCTCTAAGTTTTCTCTTACTTTATTTTTGTTTATTTTTAGATGAGAAGACAGATCCAGGGAATCCCTTTACCATAACTAAAGGTACATTATCAATCCCTAGCTGTCCTATTATTTTTTTCCTCTGCTTTTAAATTATACCAACAGTGGCACTGCTCATGATACACAAGGGTCAGTAAAAACAACATTTAAAAACCACATTTTCTCTTATTTTTTTTATATATATATTTATTTTAAGGTAATAAAGAAAAAACTGACTTCTTAGCTAAACACAGAAACACAAGTGTGTATGCTATGAATACTCATTGTTTTTAGAACGATTCCAATGTCTTATAAATCAAGGTTTTTGATGTCAAGGGTTTGATTGCGATTTTTGGAATTTATGCATGTGTGTTTCTTCACATTTGTTCATTTTACTGTTGGTCTGCTATGACCACTTTGTGTATTGTGGTCACCTTTACTCTTTATATGGCCACGGCCATGTTAATTACCTTTACTGCGCCTTGCTGGTCAAGTGTCACTGAGCTTATATGGCACTTTGTTTCATCACACTTCGTCTATTTAAGAAGTCAATGCCTAGCTGTTTGTTATTGAACTGTTAGGTCAAAAACAAATAATTAACAACAAACATAAACGGTCATTAAGTTCAGTTTTCCAAGTTGATGTAGAGACTGTTGCTTTCTTTCTGTTAACTATCGTTTTGATTTAGTGTTTGGTTTTGGTTATTTGGCTGTGATAGATGTTTGGTTTTGACTTTGCCTAGCTCTCTGGCCATGACTCAGTTATTTCTGGAATTACTCAAGAAATTAATTTGGGCATATTTTAAATATTCTTGTGATATATCAAAATACTGCTGATTAAAACAAGATATTTAAATGTAGAACACAAATTCAATTTATAGGCTTCCCCTGAATCAGAAAGAACTGCTCTATGAAAATTGGATTATATTAAGAAACAACGTCTGCTGATAGATACCATCCTGGCCTGATTGGAAGTGCAGTGGTTAGCTCAGTTGAAGTTTCCTGAGTTCGTATTCCAGCCCTGGCCATTGGCAACATTGAATTTAGAAATGAAGTACACTTTGGTGGCAACTTAGCTATGCAGTATTATGTTTCCATTATTTATGCTATCCTCAAGAAACATGATAATACCTAGCATTCAGTCAAGTCAACACCTAACTGTTTGTTATCCAACTATTGGATCTAAAAAAAAAAATTAAAAGAAACATGAATCTAAATTAAGTGTTGTTTTCCAATTTGATGCAGAGACAGTTGCTTTGTTTCTTTTAACTATGGCTTTCATTTAGTGTTTTGGTGATTGGCTGTGATGGATGGGTGGCTCATTTGCTTACCTCAAGCACTCACAAAATTACCTCATATCTCTCTTCCTTTCTCCCTGACATCTGACTGTTGTCTTATATAGTTGGGACCTTGTGCCAAGCCATCTCCTAAGTCTAAGCCCAGTTAATCTGAGTACTCAGTGCTACGTTAAGTTTTGTTCACAAGTTATTTTGAAGGAAGTCCCAGAATCACATACTGGGTGAGGAGTGGTCATACTTTTGTAATATTCATTCCGTACTAGATACCTCAAGAAATCCTGCTTGAATCCCCTCAACTTGGAGCCTTCAATACCTTTCGAAAGTCAGTGTCTTAAGGGCACCCTTCTCCCTACCACAACCCTTCAACGCCACCCTGGTTCCTGCTGTCCTAGCTGTCCTACTGTCCTAGCCTTTTGACCTGGAAGAATTTGAGCTTTTGAGTAGGTCTCTCCATAGCCTCACCTAAACCATTTAGTGATATTTTTAGTTCTGGAAGGCATTACCCCATTGTGACGATGCGGGTTCTGTCCCATGCTCCCTTCGTTCGTCTGGGAACCCTGAACCTGACACCGTCGATAATGTCACCGAGATGAGCTGACAAATGGGGACAAATCTCTCAAAGCCAGGGGATATATTCCAAAAAGTGATAAAGTGCTTTTATTTAAAACAACCAAAAACAAAAAGTGCAGTGCAACAAGTTCCAATAAATAAATAAATCCGTAAAACAAGTGTCCAGTGGGGATTAAACCATCAATAAATAAATCCTTTAAAATCAGAGGTTAAAAATGCAGTCTCTCACTCCCTTGTTATTCTCTAGCCCACCTCCATCACTCTCTCTCCCCGGCTCACCATTACTCGCAGCCGGCGGAGACCAACAGCCACGAGCTCCTTCAGCTAGCCTCCATCTTGGCCCCCTTCCGAACGTCACTGCCAGACCGTCGAGGTCAGCTCTCCTCCCTTGATCCTTCTTGCACCCGCAGTCGCTCCTCAGATCCCACGGGAGGACACCTCTCTGCTCACTGGTTTTCAGTGGGGCGAACTAGCCCCCAGAGTGCATCGGCCAAATGCTCCTTAGCGGGGCCCCAGCTTGTGGTGTCTCCTTTATAGGTGGCCAGATCCTCCCACCTAGACTGCCTTTTCCTGACCTTTAACCTCCATTGTCAACCTTTTCTTCTCGATCGAGCTCCTTCATTTTCATTTCTACATTCCCCACCCCCCCTTCTCTGGTGTCGACCCGTATATATATATATATATACACACACACACACACATCCCCGCGCGCCTCCGCGGGCGCAGCACACACTGCAGGAAGCCAATGAGGCAAACGAGAACGACTGCACCCACACGCTCGCTCCAATCACCTCATTAACTCCCCGCGGTCATGCAGTCGCACCCACGGAGAACGGCGCGGCTATACGGATTTAAAACCGACCTTTTTTTTATTGGAAGCCGTGGACCCGCTATACCACACCCATTCCACCCATGGTGCCTATATATATAGAGTACATATACATATGCTGTTTGCAAATGAAGCTTTCTATTTCTATTAAAGCAATTAGGGTCACAGTACGCAGTGATCGTTTGACTATTGATTACAGCTTATTCTTCATGTGTCTGAATGAAAGAAGTATGAAGAAATACTTTTGTGCATATTTAGAAACTGCCACATGTATTCTCTAGTACACTGCTGATTATGCCAGATAAATCTCTGACAAAGTACTCAAAATATAAACATGGTTGTCCAATATTAGCTGTATATGCCCTTTCCCCTTCTTTAGTAATCAATTAATTAAAAACAGTAGTTACATAGAGCGATGCGTCTCTTGGCACCATTCTGGTGCATGTAAATGTGGGAAAACCTAACCATTGGGCACAGTATTTAATGTACACATTCAGGAGGTAATTTACATTTTTACAGCTTAATCAAATACATTTATTGTATATGTAACATCTGTAATGTTGATATGTTTTATTAAGTCAAAACTGTTTCCAAGTTTTAACTTTGCTATGTGTTTTGTTATTAATCTCTGCTGTAATTACTAATTTTGTAATGTAGCTGGTAAAAACTCAACTTACTCTTTTTGTTTGAAGCATAGTATTTCTTAGCAATAAGACTGCTAAATTGTTTGAAAAACAGTAGGACAAAATTAAGTTTACCTTCATACATAAATATCACAGTATGCTCTTGAATATCACAGTGGTACAGTGGTCAGCCCTGTTATCTCACAGGTGCTGAATTCTAGAGTGATTACTGCCTATGTCATATTTTAACTTTTTTCTCTTGATATCCCAGTTTAGATATATTGACAATTCTAAATTGACCTAGCACGTGTTGGAATGTACTGGCACTCCATCCTTGAATGGTTCCTGCCTTGTACTCAGTTTTTTGCCATTTTTTAGAGCTTGTATGAGTCTAAAATGAATTAAGCAGGGCCAGTAAAAGAGAGATTGATAATATGTAAAGTATCATTTTTCTAATTATTAAGAACATTTAATGTTTGGTTCCTCCTAATTGATTATTGTTTTTGGGTGCCTTTGAATATTATAGTGCACAAGTGGTACAGAGTCATAGGGGGGCAATGACATTTTTGAGTTTTTTATGTATTGTATTCTTAAATTCTTTATGCAATTTTTTAAAAGGTGAAGAACATGACTAACTGAACTGAATGTGTAAGGACTGCGAAGTGCAGTCAAAGGTCAACCATGGATTTTCAGCATGAAAATTTACTCATCTATGGAAGAAGGCCAAATGGAGACTGTTTTTAACCAGAACTTCTTGGCACTGGATTGTGCATATGAAATCGACGGCAGAAATGAACAGCTGATCATGTGTTAGTTATTTGCCAATCACTGCATGAAGACAACTCTTCATTGAGGATCTTAAACAGAAGAAGATACCTTTAAGGTTTAATTAATCAACATTTGTTTGTTACAGAGTTTAGAGGTTTTGTAACAAAAACAAAAACGTTTTTTTTCATCAGGTATATTAGTTGTCATTAAAACAAGTTGTGCATGCAATGTTTTTCTTGATTTATGTACTAATCGATTTCTTTTTCATACCTACACTGAATATATTCACGAGTGAGGTTAAGATCACAGTGCTGCTGTCAGACCTATTTACTTTAAACATTTCTTGCTTGAATGTACTTGTACAATACACACCTAAAGAACATCATTCTGTTTTTCCAAATAAATTTTGTTATTTAAATTGATTTAACTTTAATATTATATTTTATTTGTGATATTTTGGATTCAAACGTCACCAAAGGACATTGCTGGTTAGTGATATAAACATGTAAGGAATTAGGGTATGTTGAAGTTCATACTTTTCATTTCTGGAATTTATTGTACAGTATTGTTTTTAAAATTTAGAGAGATCACATTCAATCAGTGATATTTCAGATTTTGGACATTTAGGAAAAGGATCACGGTGGCGCAGTGGGTAGCACTGCTGCCTCGCAGTTAGGAGATCTGGGTTCACTTCCAGGGTCCTCCCTGCGTGGAGTCTGCATGTTCTCCCCATGTCTGCGTGGGTTTCCTCCAGGTGCTCCGGTTTCCTCCCACAGTCCAAAGACATGCAGTTTAGGTGGATTGGTGATCCTAAATTGTGCTTGGTGTGTGTGTGTGTGCCCTGCGGTGGGCTGGTGCCCTGCCTGGGTTTGTTTCCTGCCTTGTGCCCTGTGTTGGCTGGGATTGGCTCTAGCAGACCCCTGTGGTTAGGATATAGCGGGTTGGATAATGGATGGAGAAAAGGGATCCATATTTGCTCTTTTTTTTTTTCCATTTTAGTATTATATTCTTTATTCAATTGGGGATATGAAAAACATGGAACTATCAAAACATCAATGTCTGAAATTAGAATTTTTTAATTTTTTTTTACTAATAAGAGACACATTTATTACATATGATACTGTCGTGAATAGTCAAGGCGCTTCACAGTATTGCGAGAGGCTTCAAGAGCATTTGAGCCACGCTGTCTTTTGTGAATTGCTCTGTCCCGCCAAATGCAGTTTGCATGAGAGAGCTCTTGAGTCATGTTTGTGTCAGTTACCGGTATATCCAATGTTTAATACAGGTCAAAAAGTGACAAATCTAAGTAAAGGTTAATTGTTCAACACGTGTAAAATGGCACAATCAAAGGGAAAGTGGAGAAGAGCATACTTTGTGTGGAAGGAGGTTTGTGATTTACCATACTTAGTGTCGCTTTGTCAGAGTTTTTGTGATCAGTGTTAATTATTTTATTTTTATCTGACTGGAATTATTTTGATTACATAATATTCTACAACCTGATTAATCATTCTTAGGTTAGCGAAGGACTAGAGTAAATCCCAGCAACATTAAAAGCAAGACAGGGACTAAGCATAAACAGGACATCTGTCCATCACAGGCCTCATTCGCATATACCTATCATCTATGGGATGTAAATGGAAAACAAGTTTACCAATGTCAGTGCAGGGAAAATGTGTTCAGAACAGATAATGACAATGTACAAATTCAAAAACAAAACATTTAGCCTCTTATGGAAAACTTTGTATTTTTATGAAGGGTTGGAATTAAAATAACTCTTTCAGTTCTTAAAGTTTTAGTACCACCTTGATATGGCTTAATTTTCCACTTTATTTTTGTCCATCTATTATTTGTTGTGGCCCTGTGAGTATCGACACCTCATTAGCTATGTGTTTGTTATATTGCTAGTTTGGCAGAACCAAGTTTTATTCCCTCTTAGTTTGTGTTTTCAGTTGCTCTTTAAGCAAAGCTTTCTTCTAAATTATAATAGTAATGTCAGTTGGGTTTGTGTGCATGTGAGAGAATGAATTAAGAGGGTTATTTTAATGTTATCATTAATTAATCTCCTTTGATAACTCAGTGCTTTGCAAGTGTTTTGTGAAATATTGTGATTTATTACCTTAAGATTTCACATGTAAATAAAGTTTCTTTTGTTTGTCTTTTTTCTGTGTGTACATTCTTAATTTACTGATCTTAATCTATTTGAATATACAGTTTATTTGTAATTTGGTATATGTTACATTAATTTTAAATAGATTACTGCTTTAAATATTTTTCCACTGTGGGGCTTGCTGTCAGTGCTGCTGTGAGAGTCTGGTTATATTTTTAATTTATTTTGATAAAAAAATATTTATATAAAAACAAATTTATGTTAATTTTTTTAAGTTATTTTTAAATATCTGTGCCACTCATGTAAAAATCACTTTTATATTCAGACTTACTGTGCAATATGGTGTAGATTCATCTGGCATAAAATAACACCTGAGAAATCCTTGTAATAAAGGAGTGTCTTTCTTGATAGTTTTTTTTTATAAAATTTTAACATATTGAAAAACTTTTAATTTATTTGTACGTACTGCTTATTATATGTTCACATTGTAAAACATTCCTAACCATTTTTAAAAATACAAAGAAATCTGAAATTATTTATTGGTGCATCCAGCTGAACATAGCAATTTATTCATAACGAATGCATGATTTCCATTTTCTAATATGCATGACTGTCAAAATTTAATAATAAATTTAATATATAATTTAATATTATTTTAAGTTAAGTTATGCCTAAGTTGATACATTCATTATTGCATTTACAAAGTGGCCTTTTATTTAAAAAAAATAAAAACAATTCTGAAATATTTTTGCACTGATTATCCCTGCTGCCTTACAGTTCCACAGACCTACTGCAGTTTCATGTTCTGGACCAGATCACTGTGTGTATGCTTTATATGCTCTCCCTTTGTCTCTGTAGGACTCCAGTTTTCTCTTAGGTAAATTGGTTCCTCTAAAATGGTTTGTAATGGAAGGCTTTGGTCCCTTCTGACTCATACATGAATTATGCTCTTGAATAGGTAAAATAATAATGTTAAACCGTTTATCTTTCATGCTTGAATAGCTTTCATGACTTAATTGTAATGCTGTATTACCTTCAACACTATATGATATTTGTGCCAGTTTTTCTTAATAAAATGATTAATGTGTATACCAATGGACAGATACCTGCATAAAATGCACAGCTCACATTTCAGAACACTTTTCATTTTGTTTTATTCATCTATTCATTTTTAAAGCTGCTTATCACCAAAGTATCTCAAGTCCAGACCTTGCTTTTACTGTGCTATTTTGCAAAATCTGCCAAAAATTGAACAATTTATAAAATAAATGTAAAAGCGGCATAGTTATTTATTTTTAAAGCATTGGTTTAGATTGGCAGCAGTTAATTATCATTGCAAACATTTTTGTTCAATTCCTACAGCTGAGCATTTCAGAAATTTGGTGATAGAAATTGTGCATACATAAATATTAACGAGTGCTTTGATTGCCAAAAAGTCAAATATTCCATAAGTTTAAAATGTTGTATAAAAGTGCAGATCAGATTTAACATTTTGATTCATGCTTTAAAGAATGCTTTCACATAAGATGGCTTTGACACTGATTATGTTGTCATTCAGCTTTGTACTTTAGTAGGTGCAAACCTTGATGTGGCTTACCTAACAAAGTTCACAATGGAAGTTTTCTCCAGTGGAGAATAAAACCAAATTAGAAGCTACACCAGTCTTTTGCTTCCATGTTGACAGTGTTCATTGTCTATTAAAAACTGAAATGTTAGTCATTTGAAACAATTTTAATAGATAACAGTGTATGGAAACTGAATGTAAGCAATTTATATCAATTTCCCTACTTCATCCAAATGTATGACTGATTCAAGCTGTGTCTCAGCTTTATAGAAAATCATTTCTATGTATGAACAGAATGTATGATGGTTATGGCATCTTATGAAACATGTTCATATGTCATATGTAAGAAATGTGATTTTAGTAAATTTAATTATAAAGTTTATGTTAAAAAAGTACTACATTGGCAAAACATTTGCCTGTTTGCATGGTTTTCATGGCTACTTTGATTTTTTTTTGTAATCAAGTACAACAAGAAGAGGGTCTTATGGCAACTCTCCTCATCAAGCATACAGCAAATACCAAGGAAGCCAAAAAGTATAAAAATGTGAGTTTATTATAGAAAAATACAATGAAGAGAGGAGTACAGGGAGAATGCAAACCTATAATATAATTGAAAAGAAAAAGTTATGTTTTCTCCAAAGACTACATAGGTGGTAGTGACTTGTATCCCTGGTTGTGTGAGTGTCCAATTGCTGACCACTTAAAAACAGTGAAATGTTACCTTTGTGAACCTGTTTATGAACTTGCCTTCAAACTCTCTGCTCAAGACGTACTTCATCTCAAGGCAGCGTTTAAGTGTATGTTGTAATCACTCTAAACGAATCTGGTCAAGGTCACCAGGCTAGAATTCTCTGTCTCTAGAAGTCCCCTAGTTGCCCTCAAAGGACTGGATCACCAATGCCCATTCACCAAATGTTTCCTGTATTCCCACAATATTCTCCTCCCCTTTCAGTTTTCTACGAGTTTTCTCTTGAATGGGCAACTTGGTGCCAGCTTTCAGTTAGTGTTCTACTGCCATCTGGTTTTGGAAGTCCCCATTAATCATCCTGACTGTCTAAAGAGTGTAAAGCACCCCTAGTGCCTGCCCAGGTCACCTGGCTTTGTGCTAGTAACATCTTTCAGTCTTTGCCACAGAAACACATAGATGCTTCCATTTCTTTTGATGGTAAGCATAGTTTATGACAACCCTGTCTTTCTAGTAGGGGCGTTTCATAAAGACCCCCAAACAAAAGGCACGGCCTCGGGTAATTTCATTCCAGTTTCTTTTTTTTTTTTTGAAATTTTATTTATTTTATTACAATCATTCCATACAAATCAATCAATTTTTACAAAAAATAAAATTAAGAATAAGTTGACCTCCACCCCTGGGAGAGAGAGCAAGGCAAACGGAGTAAAATTTAAGGCTTCTAAACATACCTAAATTAATAAGTTTGATAAGCCAATAGAGATGAATGGAGAAGACAAAGGCATACAGAAATAATTGCTTCCTCTGTGCTTTAAGAGTTTATTTTAAAATATTACTGATTAGATCCTGTCATGTTTTGAAAAAAATCTGTACAGATCCTCTAACTGAGTATTTGATTTTTTCCAATTTCAAATAGTATAACACATTGGTTTCCCACTGACTTAAAAGAGGAGAGTTTGGGTTCTTCCAGTTTAGCAGAATAAGTCTGCGTGCCAAAAGTGTAGTGAATGCAGTCACAGTTTGTTTGTCTTTCTCCACTTTAAACCCATCTGGAAGAACCCCAAACACAGCTGTTAATGGGTTAGGAGGGATTGTGAATCCAAGGCTGTCTGAAAGGTAAGTAAAAATTTTGGTCCAGAATGATGTTAATTTGGTGCAGGCCCAGAACATATGATCCAGTGCGGCTGGGACTTGATTGCAGCGTTCGCAGGTTGGATCTTGCCCTGGAAACATTTTGGAGAGTTTTAGACGAGACAGATGTGCTCGATATATGATTTTGAGTTGAATAATTGTATGCTTTGTGCATATGGAGCGCAAGTGAATTCTCTGCATTGCTACTTTCCATTCCTTTTCTGATATTCTGATCATCTGTGGCAGAGCGACGGGCATTAAGTAACATCTGTGGCAGAGCGACGGGCATTAAGCAAACTCCTGTCAATCATGAAGAATCCACTGCATCCACTGAACAGTGTTATCTCCAGACAGAGGAGCAGCTTCAGCGACAGACTGCTGTCACCATCCTGCTCCACTGACAGACTGAGGAGATCGTTCCTCCCCCACAATATGCGACTCTTCAATTCCTCCCGGGGGAGTAAATGCTAACATTGCTCAAAGTTATTGTCTGCTTTATTACTCAAAGTTATAAAGCTATTGTCTGCTTTTACATGAATTTTTATTACTATTTAATTTAATATATACTGTATATATATATATATATATATATATATATATATTTATCAGTCTACTGCTGCTGGATTATGTGAATTTCCCCTTGGGATTAATAAAGTATCTATCTATCTATCTATCTATATTTTAATTGAGAGATCTTTTTCCCAGTGTCCTCTTGGGTCTTTGAAAGGGGGGACTGTAAAATATATATTGCAGAGATGGTGTCTGAGTCCTTGAGATTGAGCAATATTTTTTCCAGCATGGATGAGGATGCAAGATGAGGAAAATCGGGAAGGTTCTGTTTAACAAAGTTCCTAATTTGAAGATAGTAAAAGAAATGTATAGCTGGGATATTAAATTTGGAATGTAATTGTTCATAGGATTCAAAGACGTTGTCTATATAAAGATCTCTAAGCAAGTTAATCCCAAACTTTTTCCAGATATTAAAAACTGCAAATGTTTGCGAAGGTTGAAAGAGGTGGTTCTCTTGCAGAGGTGCCACAGATAAAAGCTTCTCCATCTTAAAATGCTTTCTACATTGGTTCCATATTCTAAGTGAGTGAAGCACAATTGGGTTATTAGTGTTATTATTGGGGCCTGTATATGTTCTTCCATTTGTGTCCAAGTTTTTATAGCTTGTGTATTTGCTGCCAAGTAATAAAACTGGAAGTTAGGAAGAGCCATGCCGCCTTCTGCCTTTTGTCTTTGTGGGGTCGCTCTTTGGATACGTGGATGTTTTGAGTTCCAGATAAATTAGGTTATTGTTGAATCTAATTGCTTAAAAAATTATTTATTGATGTATATTGGGATGTTTTGAAATAAAAAAGGAGCTTGGGAAGAATATTCATCTTAACAGTGTTAATTCTTCCAGCTAGAGTGAGATGAAGAGTTGACCATCTATGCAAGTCTTGCATAATTTTTTCCATGCAGACGGCGAAATTTTGTTGATAAAGAGCTTCATGTTTACTTGTGAGGTTTACCCCGAGGTATTTAAACTGTTCTGTAATGATAAAAGGTAGGGTTTCTAATCCAATATTATATGCTTGAGAATTCACTGGAAAGAGTACACTTTTATTCAGATTAATTCTGAGACCAGAGATCTTTTGAAATTCTGTGAGTGCTGTAAAGACTGCAGGCACAGAATTTTGTGGGTCTGATATATACAGTACCATATCATCTGCATAGAGAGAAATTTTCTGTTCCAGTCCTTCTCTGATAATCCCCTTTATCTGATCAGTATTTCGACAGTGGTTCAATGGTGATTGCAAACAGTAGCGGTGACAAGGGGCATCCTTGTCTAGTACCACGTTCTAGTTTAAAGTAGTCTGAACAAATGTTATTGATACAAAATGAAGCTTCTGGATTGGTATACAGTAATTTGATCCATGCACAAATGTTTGGGCCAAACCCAAATTTCTCCAATGTAGTAAAAAGGTATTTCCATTCAACCATGTCAAATGCTTTTTCTGCATCCAATGATAATAATATTTCTGGGGTGTTTGATTTAGTTGGTGAGTATATTACATTAAACAGGCATCGAAGATTTGAAGATAAGTGTCGACCCTTGATAAATCCAGTTTGATCTTGTGATATTACCGA
This sequence comes from Polypterus bichir lapradei, assembly GCA_026402145.1. Classification (NCBI taxonomy): domain Eukaryota; kingdom Metazoa; phylum Chordata; class Cladistia; order Polypteriformes; family Polypteridae; genus Polypterus; species Polypterus bichir. The sequence continues at coordinate 67,910,876 of JANRMT010028174.1, forward strand.
GGGGAGCACTTTCTCCATCCTTCTAGCTATGATTTTTGAGAGTATTTTAATGTCAGTATTCAAAAGTGAAATTGGTCTGTATGATGCACATTGTAATAAGTCCTTATTTTGTTTTGGACAAACGGTGATTAGTGCTTGGCGAAAAGTTTGAGGAAGAGTTTGATTGTCTCTGGCTTCTGTAAATGTTGCTAATAGGAGGAGAGCTAGCTGAGCAGAGAATTTCTTATAAAATTCTGCAGGGTAGCCATCAGGGCCTGCTGCTTTCCCACCTTGAAGTGACTTTATAGCATCTAGTAATTCTGATAACGCCGGAGGTTTATCGAGTTCCTCCGCACTAAAAGTGTCTATTTGTGGTATCTGTAATGTATCCAGGGCGGCACGGTGGCGCAGTGGTAGCGCTGCTGCCTAGCAATTAGGAGACCCGGGTTCGCTTCCCGGATCCTCCCTGTGTGGAGTTTGCATGTTCTCCCCGTGTCTGTGTGGGCTTCCTCCCACAGTCCAAAGACATGCAGGTTAGGTGGATTGGTGATTCTAAATTGGCCCTGGTGTTTGTGTGTGTCCTGCAGTGGGTTGGCACCCTGCCCGGGATTGGATTCCTGCCTTGTGCCCTGGGATTGGCTCCAGCAGACCCCCGTGACCCTGTGTTAGGATTCAGCGGGTTGGAAAATGGATGGATGGATGGTAATGTATCCAGAAATGCATTAGATTGTGTGTTGTCTTCTTTAAACTCAGTAGTATATAAAGATTTATAGTAGTCTCTGAATGTGTGCATTATATTTTTGTGGTCGATGATTTTGTCTCTGTTCGTGTTGGTGATTACGAACGGATTTATAAACTAGTTGTTCAGTTTCTTTAGTTGTTAAGAGGTTTAGTTCTGAATGCAAGCCTGTCTTTTCCTATGTAGAGCCTTGCTTGGAAGCCTGGCATGTTCTTCATCTATTCTAGTAATTTCGCTTTTTAGCTCTGCTACTTTCTTGGTTTCTAATTTATTTCTGTGGGAAAGATATGAGATAATCTGTCCTCTTAAGAAGGCCTTAAGAGTTTCCCAGAGTATTCCTGCAGAAATCTCTGAGGATGTATTTGTCTCTAGGAAGAAACTGATTTGTTTCGATATAAATTCTGTACAATTCTCGTCTGCTAATAGAAGTGGGTTGAGACGCCATCTGCGAGGTGAGTGTGTGGGGCATAGTAACTTTAGCTCCAAGATCAGAGGTGCATGGTCAGAAATAACAATAGCATCGTATTTGCTAGATTTAATCAAAGGCAAGAAATTATTATCTATAAAGAAATAATCAATTCTTGAGTAGCAATGATGTACTGGTGAGTAGAAAGAAAAAAATCTTGAGTTGAGTTTGGGTTTAAAAACCTCCATGGGTCTGATAAGTTGTGATCAGTTATAAACTTTGTAATTATCTTTGCAGTGTTAGATGTCGTTCCCCCTGTGGTAGAAGTCCTATCTAAGAGTGGATTTAAAACACATTTAAAGTCCCCAGCCATTATAATTTTATGAGTGTTCAGATTGGGAATGGATGCAAATAAATTTTGTATAAATTCCTTATCATCAACATTAGGTGCATAAGCATTTATCAAAATCATTTTACAGTTAGATAAGTCTCCCATGACCATCACATATCTCCCTTTAGGATCCAATACTACATCTGATGCTACAAATGAAACTGTTCTATGTATGAGAATTCCCACACCTCTAGTTTTGTAAAGCTAGAATGGAACATTTGGCCAGTCCAGTCCTTTTGCAGCCGGAACTGATCCTTGCTTAGTAAGTGGGTCTTCTGTAAAAATACTATTTTAGCGTTTAGACCTGTTAGGTGAGAGAGTACTTTCTTTCTCTTTAATTCATGATTCAGGGTTTTAACATTCCAGCTAACGAAGTTAACTGTCCCATCATGGAGACATTGATTCTGAACTTTTGATGTCATTTTATAGTCTTAACTGGAAGTGAGACAGCTTCAGCCTTAATTTCCTATTTCCCCTAGAGTTATTGCCATACAGCCTATTATTACGTTGGTAGTTATAATTATAAAGATTAAAAGAATAGGTTAGGTATAGATATAGCCTGCTCTCTTTCTCTCTCCCCCCCACCCCTTAACCCCCACCCTCCCTTTTTGCCTTCCCACATGAGGCTGGAACCCACTTCACATAGTCCCGGTCCTCTGACATACCCAGAGACAGAGCACGTCCAAAGCAAAACAAGCCTCCACGGAGCGGAGTTTTAGGATTAAAAAAACAGAGATATCTATTACCAATATAGTCTAAATACTATATGCATAAAATGTAATCATTAACAAACTATGAACTTAGAATATATATAATCTTCAGCAATCTTAGTGTATTAAGATAATACACCAAGATAAAAAACCCGGGGAACGGTGTTAGAAAGTGGTCCAGAATAAGCATAATAAGTCTTAATGCAATAATAGCAATAACAATAAAGCAAGGGTGTGATGTTGAACAGTCTCGTTTAGGGTAGAGAAAAAATAATTAGATAAAAAAAAAAGGAATTAAGCACAAACGTCTATAGCTATAATTAAAATATAAACAGATAGCGTCCGAGTAATAATGAGGATATATAATGATAAAAACCCATATTTTAACAAATAGATCAGACAGTAGGTTAATAATCCTTGCCATATCATTAACGGCCATGACTCACTATTATGTATCAGAATAGTCCCGGGATCAGCTTTCTTAATTCCTTTTCTGCTTCTTCTTTGCTGGCGAAGACATAGAATTGACCCTGCAATTCCACTTTCAGTTTGGCAGGATACAAGAGGTTGTATTTGATATTGGCTTTCCGCAACCGCTGTTTAATGCTGTAGAAGGCTGCTTGTTTGGTAGCTGTTGCTGGAGAGAAATCAGGGAAGATACGAATGTGGTTATTTTCATATATAATCTCTTGCTTGTGTCTGAGGAGTGCCATCACCTCTAGCTTAAATAATAATCTCTCAAAGCGAATAATAAAAGATCAAGGTCTAACGGTATTTGATCCGCATACGCGATAAGCCGCTGCTATCTCAGAATCCGCTTTAAAGTCCTCTCCAATTATTTTAGAAAATAGTTCAGCTGCGAATTTCACTGGGTTTGGACTTTCTCGTTTCTCAGGCAGACCTTCAATTCTGACATTATTCCTTCTGCTTCCATCTTCCAAAGCAGCCAGTCTGTCTCCAAATTTTTTGCATTCGGAGCTGACAGTTGTTGCTTTTTCTTCAGCACTGGCAGCTAGATTTTCGGCTGTTTCAATCCGAGTCGTGAATGTCTCCTTGACATCCTCCAGTTGATCAGCAAGCGTGCTCAGTTTAACCGAGGTTTCCTGAATGTGTTCTTCAATTTTACCCAGCAAATCTTTAAAAACTTTATTATCCTGCTTCCGCATCTGTCGCAGCTCCTGTTGCAGCTCCTGTCGCAGTTCCTGTTGCAGCTTTTCATTTGCCTTTTCCCTTGCCTTCTCATTTGCCTTCTCGCTTTCCTTTATATCTTTCTTTATCTATTGCATGAGCTCAGCGACCATCACCTTCAGTTCGGACAGATCAATTCTGCTTTCTTGCACCGTAGGTGAGGCGGCAGACTCTATTGTAGCTGGTTTCCCCGATGTTCCCGGCTCGCGTGGAGTAATTGAAACCGCGGATTGCAAGGCCTTTTCCAGTTTCAGATGATCTTCTCTAATCAGCGAGCTATCGAGACCTACTTCACTCACGCTCATATATTCACTCCCCATTTCGCTCTCAGCCAGCGACGATGTAGCGGACCATGGTCCCGAGGAGTCTGGGCTTTCGCCCATCTGGTCCAGGTCAGTCTCTGAAAGGCTGTATCTTGAACTAGGGCTTGCCGACCTTAGCTTGGGTGTAGCTTTAGTTTTCGGTTCTTTCGGACCCCCTTTCTTGTTGGCCATGTTTATATATGCTTGCATATACTATAGTAGTACCGTTCAGGTTGGATAAATACAGGATATCTCAGCATAATAAGCAGATAATATGTAAAATAACACCGCTGCTAGCGGAGCTCCGCTTCAGATGTCCATCTCTTGCAACGGATGAAACCACTCTCCATTTTTCATTCCAGTTTCTGTGCTGATTTGGGCCAGTATATCGTTTGTTGTTAGCAAGGAATCCCTCAGGATGATGTTCCCATTCTCTCTCTAGTCGTCCTTCCTGAGACAGCAAAGAAGACATGCAAATCTAGTCTTCTCAAATCAAAGCAGCAAATTCCACCATTTAGCTAATGAAGATGTTCATTATCCAGCTACAGACCTGGATTTCTTAGATTGTGGTTCTTCCTGCATAGCAGCTTTCCCTCTCTCTTGGGCTATGTAACCTGGACAACCATAGTGGAAGCAAGTGTGTTTATTCCAAACTGAAGAGTTGCCACAGTGCTGTCTTCTGACTAGATTGCCAGCTTGGTTCATTTCCTTGGCAACCAATAGGGAACAGGGCTCCAATACTCTGACTGGTTTAAGCAGAATTCTTGGCGTAAGACTCCGGTATCATTATCCGACGAGCCCAGTGTATTATCGTGAGGTTTGTGAGATTTACAGTGCATCCGGAAAGTATTCACAGCACATCACTTTTTCCACATTTTGTTATGTTACAGCCTTATTCCAAAATAGATTAAATTCATTTTTTTCCTCAGAATTCTACACACAACACCCCATAATGACAACGTGAAAAAGTTTACTTGAGGTTTTTGCAAATTTATTAAAAATAAAAAAACTGAGAAATCACATGTCCATAAGTATTCACACCAGTAAATTCAGGGACAGTTTCTCCCCGCAAGCTGTAATGTTGTTGAATAGTCAATCATAAGAACAAATATTCTTTATATATACAGTACTAGCCGTCCCCCGCAGCTCCACCTGCATAGTAGTGAAACAGGACAAACTTTTAAAATCAATAAACAAACAGGTATCACTAGCTAAGTGGAGGCAAGGTACACTCCAAAACACAGAGGGTGACCAACTTGAACGGAGGATGGTGCGTGAGTGAGGAGGGCCCTGCCCGGCTCCTCACTCCTGACGTCACGCTTCCCCCTCCCCTCGGCCGGCAGCCTCTGTCTCAGATTAGTGCAAATAAATTGTTCCTGCAAGCGAACTATGATTCTTAGCGAGATGAGAGAAGTTGCAAAAATCAACCGGAATGTTAAAGAAAATTATAGAAAATGTTAAAGCAAATTATAGAAAAATACCCAATCTAAATCTGTTAAGTAGTTCTCTCGTTCGCTAGCTAAGCAGAGGAAAGGAACACACCAAGTCAGATGCGTAAGTGAGGAGGGCCCTGCCTCCTCCCCTCAGCCCACTGCGTCTCTCTCGGATTTGCGCAAATAAATCGGTACTGCAAACGAGCTATGATACTTAGAGTGATAAGAGAAGTCACAAAATTAACCAGAATGTTCAAGCAAATTATAGAAAAAAAACATTTAAATCCATTAAGTAGTTCTCTAGTGAAAAGCGGACAGACAGACAGATTTTTTTGGTATTGCTTTTTTGTCAACTGTTCTGAGGAAACATGCAAATATGAATTTCAATTTGCACATGATAATAAATTTAACTTTTATTTATTTATTTTATTTAAAGATTGTAGAAAAATGACAGATTATATAATCATTACATGCTCAAACAATTTAAAAATTGCCACCAGGCTGTTCAGGGGGTATAGTTTGGTAATAATGTGCATGCACTTATTCACCCCCCAATTCATGTACCACATGTCTTAATAAACAACACCAACATTGTATTGTCATTAAAAGAAGGACAAGCTCTTCTTCAGAAACGTGTAGCTTTCTTTTGTATTACTGTAGTAGGAATGCCCAGTTTTGTGCTGTTTTGATGCTTAATCTTGTTTTGTTATTAAATTATGATATTATTTCATATTACTTTTCATAACTTTGTTTTACCCCCCTTGAAGGTCCAAAAATTGTAGCAATATAATGAAAGTATTTTCAAGTGATTATTTTTCAATGGAGCTTTTTCTTGTAGGAAACTTTTGTGGGGTTAATAAAATAGTGCTTTAAAGGAACACTCAATCCAAAAACCATATTTTGTTTGAATGTTACTGTAACAAATGGCACATATGGGCTGGCATCCCAGCCAGGGTGGATAGGGACCCTTTTCCTGCAGCAGGCCAGTGTAATAGAAAGTCCCAGGGAGGTGATGTCTGGTGAATATTCCCTTCCCCAACAAACTAGATGGGGTCATCCATGGGCTTCAGTACACATTTGGATACCCACAGGGTATGCTGGGAACTGGAGTCCCAGAGTACAGCCCGTCTGGGTTCATTGGGTGCCACCAGGGGGTGATTGCAATCCTTTTAAGTGAACCAACAATTGTGTTGGGTGGCATTGTTTCTGTGGTCTGGGGCTCGGTGGTACTCCTTTGTGGTTACAATACACACAATATTGTGGAAATGACAGCTTTAGTGTTGACATTCAATGCAGTTTTCAGGAAGTTCTGTAAGTGATAATATTTTAGCAAAAAAATGCATATATTTTATATTTTTTGACCATACAAATGGTTAACTCACATGTGGATTATGAGACGTGGGTTACATGAAAATTTTTAAATATTTATTCAACAGATGTTTTCACCTTGATTGTTGCTGGATAGAACTAGGACTGGTGTTCTCTAATCTAGTAACACTAGTGTTCTATTACATCACAGATATTTTTCTCCCATTCTGCATGAAAACATGAAGTTAAAATATTTCTCGGCCGCCACTACAAAGCCAATTCGTTAAGTAAAATTTAAAGAAAATATTGCTTCTGGGTGGAGCATTCCTTTAAATTCAATTAAGTATCTGATTAAAAGGGGCTTAGAGAAACTCATGTAAAACATTTTTTTACATCCCTTGTAAAGTTCCTTGTTAATCTCTAAGAGTCATTGATTTTGGGGAAACTCACTGCGGGTCTGGGATCTGTTTATAAGAGCAGTTGGGAGCAAGTGCTACCAGACACAGCCAGGAGTAACTCCAGTTCAGTTATCTAGGCCTTGTTATTCAGTCTATACAAGGCAGAGTTAAAAATGCAGCTGGTAAGTTAAACACAACAGCTTGATGAGGGTTCTGGGATATGTGACATAATTTTATAATGTACAAATAATTTTCCATGTTCTCATATCTAAAATGAAAACAGCATGTTTCCGTTATAGCTGTAATTCTCTGTTGTTCTTCAAGACGTTCAGCACATCTGCACAGGGGAATACCAAGCTGCTGTGTCCCTGCCCAAGTACATCCCTTTCTCTCAATTGAAGCTTTTTCTTGCCTTACACCAACCCAGTGATGTCTTTGTCCACAGCAATCTTTTGCCAACCAGGTACCCTCCTAAAAAGAAGTGTATGGCTACATTATTTTAAATGAACATTACATGCAAAGTCCTAAATATAAATAAGAAGGCTTACTAATATATGCATTTATTGGACTTCATCTAAGAAGAAATACAACAATACTCAGGAATTGCCTTCTGTTTATACAAGTGGTAACCTATCTGCCACAGCTGTGTCCACACATGTCACTTGAAAAGCCTCAGGGTGAATAACTGCAGAGATCAAGAAGGGTGTGACATTGGCTAAGGGGCACAGGGGAAGAGGAACACACTCGTCTGATTCTCTGCTTCTCCAAACATACTGAAGGGGCCACGTGAACATGGAGTGGGCTTCTTGTCGGGCAGGAGATAAGTCGGTCCAATACTAAGAAAGGAAAAAGGGAGAATGAAATCATGAATATGCTAATGCAGGACCCTTAAAAAAAGATCACTTCTGGCCTTCTCATTCTGTGCTCTTTTTGCCTGTAGCAGAACATCTTGGTGTTTTCACTCCTGTCAGTGGTTTTCACCCATGTCAGATTTACTTGTATAATTTGGCATATTTCAAGGTAAGTTACTTGAATGTTTTTTCTGCATGACGATGTGCTATTATTATTATTATTATTATGGTTATGTATTTGTTCTTGCAATTGATAAAATAACTACTTATAAAAGTAGTTAGTTTTACATTCACTAACCTGTCAGTGGCTCTTTGCAAGTAAAATCCTTTCTTGAACATAACAAATTTGTCAAACAAGAGCAGACCATTTAGTTGCTTTAACTTATTTGCTTAGGTATTAGGTAGCCCCACTATTTCATATAGTTGCTTTTTCAAGTTATCAAGACTTCTGTTTCACCTTGAAGTGATTATTAATAAGCATGATGTGTCTCATCTGTTCATCCTCCCATTTTTTAACCAACTTTACTTGTCACAGTGTTGGTCATAGAGGGCAGCATCATGTTCAGGGTAGGATACAACACTGCATGGCACGCCAATTCAACAGAGGGTGCACTTACATGTCCATTCATTCATTTTTAAAATTCCCTTTTTCTTGTAGAAGCCTATACTGATATCATTAGGCATAAAGTAGAAACCATCCCAGGAGGCAATGCTAGTTTAGTGCAAGATACACTTTTTCAGATACATTCAGTCAGCAATTAACCTGCCATGGGTGTCATTATATTTGGGGATAATTCTGGCATTCAAGATGAACACCTGCATGGATAAAGTGAGAAAATAAAAACTAGACACAGGCAGAAAGCAGCCTGAGAAGTGAACCAAGGGCCCACCATATGACCAAGATGAAATATCTTAAATGGTATGAAAGAACAAGGGGAAATAAAATGTTATGATCTACATAAAGTACACCATGTTTGTCCTGGGCCTGAGCAGAGAATATCTGGCACTTTGCAGCAATTAAAATCTATTATTGATGAAATTAAGTGTATGCTTTTTCCAAGATGTGCAGTGTTGATATTATTGCTGTAATGAATAGGAAAATAATGCCTTCAGAATTTATAAGAATACCTTCTCAGTTGGCTGCATTATTTTTCCATTCCATTCTAAAGGAAGCTTTTCGATGAGTCAGTTAATCACCCATTCAACCTTCCGGCTATTAGGTCATTAAATAATAAAAACCAGGCAGTGTTAATCTGTGTCTCTCTCTACATTTTGTGTTTTCACCGCATACCCTCCTTCCATTTATCTGTAAACAGCCTGAGGCATTTAACCTTTGGAAATCTCGGCCTTGTCAAGCACTCTCCACAGCCACCCTTACATCCACATTTCTGTTTTTCAAATCCAGATTTTCCAGTATTAAGTGCCAGAGGTCAGTAACATCTCCTAGTTGCCAGTCCATCACCAACACCAAGGCAATGCAAAATCCACAATCCACCTAAATCATGGGTGGGCAGGCAGATTCAGTCCTGGAGGGCCGCAGTGGTTGCAGGTTTTTGTTCCAACCCAATTGCTTAATTAAAAAACAATCCTTGTCAATTATTTAACTTCATGGCTTGTTAGTGCTTTAACTCTGCCATGTCAAGTCATTCTCTATCCTAGATTTTTTTTTCCTTTCTAAGGATATCATCCAAATGATTTTGAAGTCTAAAACAGACGAGTTATTCTCAGTGCTTCACTTTTTTCTCTTCAATTTCCTTCCAAGTATTTAATTAAACCCAACAGTGCATAATAAATACACACAGGTGTAAATGGGAACAAGCTAAATGGAGAAATGTTGGTTTCTTTTGTCATTTGCATCTTATTGCTAATAAGGAGCAATTAAAAACCAAGACTGCAGCTGTTTAAGACTAAAATTTGCAATAAGGGTTCAAAATCTTAACGAGCGAGACAACTAAAGTGAAGCAGATGTGTTACTTGAGCAATAAGTGCTTCTTATTAAGCAACCGGGTTGGAACAAAAACCTGCAGCCACTGCGGCCCTCCAGGACTGAATCTGCCCACCCCTGACCTAAATGAATGTCATTGAACTATAAGGAGATCTCCTCACACGAGCATAAGGAGATCAAAGTGATTCACACAGGAGGGCCTGCACACCCATTCATCAAGATGAGATAATCTCTATTAAGCACTTTAATATGTTTGGAATGGAAGATTGGGTTTGTAACAATGAGACCACGGTCACCAATTAATCAAGTTCATCATCACAATGTTCATTACTTTACTTTGTCACAAAGACAACAATACTAAAGCCAAAGAAACTCCCATCATGTTTAAAAGATAAGGATAATTGACTTTTTTATTCACCTTTAACCTCGTATTTGCTTTACCCAATTAAGTACACCACTTCTGAGTATGTCAGAGAAACCAATTTGACAGAGGAACAGTGAGAAATCCATGTCAAATACCTGGAACCATCTTACCTTTATGACAGTACTGCCTCCGCTTACATGGCAAACCTTTGGGGAACCATAAAATGGCTAAGTGAGGAAGTGTAACTGTATTAAATATTTAGAATGGATGTGAATGAACAGACACATCATATTTTCAGAATAGATGGATGCATTACTTCTATTCATAATAGATTAATGGATGAATGGATTTGTTAATTAATCAGAATTGACAGATTGAGTAATGAATGCATCATATATTAAGGACGAATGGTTTAATGGATAGAAGATGTATCGTGTATTCAGATGGACAGATACATCATTCAATCAGAAGGCATACTTCACATACAGCATTCAGGGTGGATGGTTTGAAGAAACATTGTACATTCAGGATGGATGAAAGAATAGATGGATGAATAAATTAATGGAAGGATGCATCATTTATATTGAAAATACTTGGATGGTTAGTTGCTTCGGTTGGTTGGAGGAATAGATGCCTAATTTATATTTAGAATGGTTGCATTGATGCTTGCATCATATTTTCAGGATGGACGAACGGATGGATGAATGAATGGATGAATATTCAGATTTCAGCAGTGGGAGGTTCTCACTGAGCAGAGCAGTTAATAAATATATAAATTTTAAGTTTTACTATGTTTCAGTTAGTAAATACAATTAAAATGAAAAAGAATCATGAATATGAACTTGTGAACAAATAAGGGCTAAGAATTCCATAGGCACACATAAATCAGCATTAAGAGTAAGAGTTATAAGGTCTGCATCAGGGATTTTTATGTATCCATTCTCTGCAAATTCTGGCATCTGTCTCATTGCCTGACAAAGGTGAGGTTCACTCAAGAGGGGTGTAAATGCTTTTAGCCGCGTCATGAATGGAAGAAGAATATAGAGTGGAAGAAACTACAGTATATTAATTAAACAAAAGGAGGACTTTATTAGCATTAATGCTGATCCAGAACTTTAAATTAAAGTCCTAAATACCCAATTAACACAGTGTACACTCTATATAAATTGAAAAGCGAAAAGTTTAGTCATAAATCAATACTATACTGCTTAGTTTAAATCAAACAAGAGTCGGCGATCGGTCTATGGCCAGAGGGAGCTTGCATGGCGGTGCTGCAAACTCGTCATTGCTGCAGGACACGTTGTGTGGCAGGGCTGCAAACTCATCTGCCGGGCTCGTCACAGTAGCTATAAAGATACAGATTTAGTTAAAACCATTCTTAATCCATTAAAAACCCCTTCCATACCAGTATTCCATCCTGGAGTGTTGCTTATCATTTTCTTGAACAAAACTAGTGTTTTGTTTCCCACTTCATTTTTTATATGTAGGCCAAGGAGGCCATCCTGCATTGGCTTCATAAAGAAGGCTAAGAAAGTATATAAGACTCACCTTTTAAAGCAACGTAGATTTCTAAGGTATGGAGGCATATGTGATGCTAAATTACAAAATCAAAATGGATGATTAGATGGATTTCCTACTGAAAATGCTAAAGTCAAAATGGTTTTACTAATTACCTGGTAATTCAAAGCATGATAGAGTAATAGCATCCTATCCAATGTTGTATGGATGGATGGATGGATGGATTGAAGGTTTGAAACAGACAACAGTTTATCAAATGATCAGTGATTTTAATATTGTGCACCACATATGGCAGGGACATGCACAAATAGGTGGCAGCAGTGGCTTGAGCCCCTGGCCCTTCTTCTCAGTGGCCAAGATAATATCTTGTATGTATAAGTCATTATCTCATATGTACACAGTTTCATATATGTATGAGCAATATTTCATGATTAAACAATATCTTTTAAAATTAGCAGTGATTTTTATTTTTTTACAGTATGTACATCCAGATCCTTGATTGCATAGTCCCTTGGTACTTTAATATTTTCATGTAGACTTCAATTTATTCCCACAGTTTAAAAGCATACAAGCTGCTCATTTCAGCTGACTCTATAAATGCTATGGTGTGTCTGTGTGTGTATCTGTCAGAGAGATAGTGGACAGAGTCCAAAATGAGACCCTGTCTTACAAATGTTGTTGCTGGCATAAACTGCAGTGAAGAGATGAATACAGTAAGCAAAAAAAAAAAATCCTTTCTGACAGTCAGTCTCATTCATGTTACATGGCCACAAACTGAATGTGTGACCACATCAGAAAGTGACTCAAATACGATTTGAAACTACAACCTTTAGTCCAAATGATTCTTTAAGAAGCCAGTCAAACTAGCCCAATCTTGGGCTGCCCATTCATGTGAATAAGCCGTGGGGTTGCAGTGGCTTCCCTCTAAAATTCTGCTGCTATTGCCTATTGTGGCAATACGCAACATATGTTCCTGTCAGAATTTTACCTTGGTGGTAAGCATTGGTATCAAGCCATAAATGGGACTACCATTCTTTAAACAGAACCCTGTGAAGTCCTTCATTAGGCATGTCACTTTCCTCAGTCACATGAACAGACAGTGGACCACTACTTTTCATGCTAGTTACCAGGAACATCTTCCCCTTTACTGACTTAATGAAAAAGGCACAATAAAGGCAAAATAATTACTAGACCCGGAGATAGTATAGAAAGAATAATGTGGTCAGAATAAGACAGGGGGTGAAAAACAGAAGATTAAAAAGTACAAAACCTCTAAGCCGAAACAAGATCCAAAAATCAAACTGATAAGGCATATAGAACAGTGCAAATACCGAATCAGAATCTTTAGCTCAGAAAAGAATAACACACCAACAGCAATATAATTTATATCCACAAACATGGACATCAGGGATAGTGCACCATTATCTTAAGCAGTGGAGATGCAAGAACATTATTCATAGTATCACATTTTAGCAATTGGACACTCGTAACCAACAACAACACAGTCACAAACACACAGGAATAGCACACAATGGGGGTGATCGTAAAATTAAAATACTATGACTTCACCAAATAACTCCAAAATGCAATATTGTTAATACTAATATAAAAGTATAAAAAGGGAACATGGAAAAAAGTTGGGACACTTTAAATCTACAGATTTGTAACAAATGACTTCTCACTCTGCAGCAGGATTTCCCCTTTCTGTTGTCCATAAACCTACCTTTTGAGCCGCAGTTGTATTCGTTGGTTCAGTTCACACTGTGATCACTTTTATCTCTTATATACCTGTATATATATATACTGTATATATTTTTTTTTCTGGTTCGTCCTGCTTCCACCTCAAAACCGGTCCCGCCCACACGCAGCCGACACGGCATTTCTAGATTCCTATTCGTCCTATTCCAAACCCCACCCCATGTTGCCAGCGGCTCCTCTTCAAAACCAGTCCAGCCGACAAGGCATTTCTCGCCAATCTTCTGAAGTACGCTTACAAACTAAAGCAAACTCTGCATGCAGCGAAAATTTACTTCTCCAGCTAGATTCCATGCTCAGAACCATCAAACCCCTAAATCATACAAACACATGCATGAAATCCAACAGCATCTGTTCGAATGTTTTTCAAGGAAAACCCTAGGCAGGGTTTATGACGATACAATGCCCCGACATGTCACACCAATGTTGCAGCGATTTTCGTCGGAAAAGATAACGAATCACCTGCCGAAAGGGACATTTGCATCTATCCCATAGGCAACTACTGTAAACAGATTTCCACGCTCAATATGAATTGCGATCCTATGGTTTACCCACTTTTATTCCCTTACGGAGACATTGGCTGGCACAAAGATTTACAGCATGTTCCCAATAAAAGAACTGCCAAGCGAATAAGGCATACTCAATGCCAATTTTACGCGTACAGATTAGCAATGATTAGCAAAGATTAGCAATGAGGAATACATTTAGTATTTTGCACTCCAGCGGCGAACTATTCCAACAGTACGTCATAGATGCGTATGTTAAAACAGAGGGCGCGCGTCTCAACTATCTCAGATTAGATCAACAAGATTTGTGCGTGGAACAATACAAAGCTATGGAGGAATATTTCGGACAAAATTAAATAAATAAATAAATGCGTAAGTAAATAAAAGTACTGTGAAATGTGAGCATAAATAAATAAATGTGTCATGAAATGAGAGCCTAAATAAATAAATATGTCATGAAATGAGGGCATAAATAAATAAATGT
>JANRMT010028174.1:67925552-67943485 GCA_026402145.1 Polypterus bichir lapradei
ACGGTTTGCAGGAATGTTACGGACAAAATGAAATAAATAAATAAGCATTTATTTATTTCTTTAATTTTGTCCGAAATATTCCTCCATACACTGCAAGCAAACGCTGAAAATAACAACGTATGTGTAGGCAAAATGATCATATTACCGTCCACATTTCCAGGAAGTCCAAGATACATGCAACAAAACTAGCAGGATGCCATGGCCATAATACATATATTCGGACAGCCTCATTTATTTATCACTTTCACATGTAATCCTGCTTGGCCGGAAATTCTACATGCACTGTCGGATACCCAAAGACCGGAGCACAGACCTGATATTGTAGTACGAGTCTTTTGGATTAAGCTGCAGGAATTACTTAGAGACATTCTACAACAACATCTTTTTGAGGTTGTTATTGATTATATTTACGTAATCGGATTTCAGAAGCGCAGCCTTCCTCATATCCACGTGCTGTTTACTCATCACAATAATTCAAACAACCAGTCTTTTTCTAGGGTTAGATCTTTCGACTCATTATCTGTCGTCACCACCAAAACACCTATTCACAACTGCGTCTTTCAAGAAGTATTTATTTCTTCTTGATTTCTGAATTCCATTCTCACCGTTTTCCGTTCCTATTCTTACACCGCCGTATGCTACGGCAGGCTTCGGCTAGTTTTAAATAACTCTTTTCAGTTTATTGACCCAACCCATACCCGGTACAGATCAGAGTCAGCACCAGCTCCCTATACCTCTAAAAAAGCTAGAAATTCGTTATGATGGATGATTAATGATGGCACAGTGACTGTGTAGGATTTATATAATGATTACAGTTCTCGTTCTAAACATGTTTTATTTCTCGGAATTGGCCCTGGGTGAGTGTGTCCAGTGCTGGACAGGTGACTATTACTGATGCTAAGGCCTCGGCCATATGATGCTGAACTGGACTGAGTCGATCTAAAAATGGTTGGCTGTATGATTCCTGAGTGGATGAATATTAAATGCAACATATCTTTTTTTTAATATTTTATGGGTAACATTACAAGGCTAATTGTATGTTGATGACATTCTTATTTTTTCTTTTCTGCAGGTGAACAGATTTAAAGAATGGCCCGGCAAACTGCATATGAGGCCTTGGTGAAGGGAATCCAAGAATTTGATTTTACCGGTTCTAATACCCCTTGTGATTTGATCCTGGCAGACCACGCTATCCCAGTGGCAATTAATAAAAAAGGTCAGGTGCTAATTGCTGCATCTCAGTATGGCAAAGGCCGACTGGTGGTACTGACACATGAAGCTTATATGTCTGACCCCAAGTTTTCCCAGTTTGTTCAGAATGCAATTACATGGCTAAAACCACAACCTGATGCATTGGTTGGAGTCTCTAAGACCCTCACCGAAATGTTCAAGTCTCTTTCGTGCAAAAATGGTCAGGTTGTAAGTGAAGAATTTAGAGGAGACATGGGTGTATATTGTCTCAAGGCTTCTGACATTGGAGATGATAAACAGCTCATTGAGTTTTTAAAGAAAGGAGGTGGCCTGCTTATCGCTGGCCAGGCATGGGAGTGGTCAGAGCAACAGAACAAAGATGTCTTCTATGACTATCCTGGGAATAAAGTCACAAGTGTAGCCAGTGTCTACTTTAATGCAAGCAAAGGAGAAAAAGAAGTCTGCTCTGTCACTGAAGACATTCCTCGATCCTGGCATTCACTTGTGTAAGTAGACACCGAACATTGTTAAAATGATGCATTGAATACAGATGATACCGTGGTTAATATTCCTGCCTCACTGGTCCAGCCACAGGTGTTTAAATCTTGTGTCCGCTCTTTGTCTTTGTTGGGTCTGTATGCTCATCCTGAGTTGACCCCTATATTTTCACCCCAGAGGTTAATTAGTTATTCTAAAGTGGCAAGTGTGGGTATCTGCCTAAGCAGGCCCTTCAGCTGACTGGCACACTATGCAGTGTTTCATTCATGGCATTAACTCGGCTTCACAATTTATGCTATGTATTAAATGCTAGTATTGTTAACCTTGGGTGGCCTGGACACTGGCTGTGTGAAGTTTGAATGTTTCACGGTTTTACTCTCACATCCCAATGATAAGGATGTTAGTATGAGTGAGAGTTTCTGTGCATGATCGTGCCGTGATGGACTGGAGACCAGAGTCCCCATTAACCTAGGTTAGAAAACAGATAATTTCTTTTTTTAGTATTTTTGTTAATCAAAAGACACTTGTTTCTAAATGTATTATTTTGAAATATTAAATCCACTTTCACTTCCTACACATAAACCATTCTTATTCTGCTACCCTAATTTTCCGTTCTGTTTCTGTTAATCCCAAATCTCTCACATGATATCAGTATCATTAACCAATCAGAAGTTCTGGTTGCCCAGTGTCGAGCCCTAGTATGTCTCTCAGTAGCCCATTCACTCAGTTCATTACTTAAATAATTGCTGCAAAATGTGGTCAGACACCGAAAGAGTTCAAGTCTTTAGCGCTAATGGGCACACACGAGTAGGGTGTATCTCCTAACTCAAAGGAAAGACAAAATGCATTTTAGTCTGCCAGTCTGGACTGACGTTATTTTAAAAAAGTCGTTATCTTCTCCTGACTCTTCAAACATTGTAAATGATTTATCAAAAACAGACAATTGTCTCATGAAAACCTCACTAGTTTCTATTTAGCTTTATATTTATTCTTTCATTTTCCTAACCATTCCATTGTAGAAAATCTTTTCTGGTGTCATTTGGGTGCAAGCTATCCACAGAATGTCTGTCCATCCATATCAAGGTGATCTCAGTCACGCTGGGCCAGTTTGATAAATTTTTGCTCCATTCAACTTAACACTAACTTGAGGATTTGGGGAGGAGACCAAATATTCTCAAAAATCCCATGTGGAGTAACACAGACAGGCAAGCTTAATGCAGAGACAGCCCAACCCAAACAACTTTAACCTCAATATCTGAGGTTTAGCTAAATGTATTACTTTAAACGACACTCCTATGAAACTTGTTCGTCATACAGTATCTATAGGCCTCTGCATGAAGAAATTTGTGGAGTATTTACATTTAGCCTTTCGATGTCCTTGTGTTTTTGTTCATGAAATGAACTGCACTGAGATTAATTACTCCAGTGATTCACAAGTTCAGTCCTGCAGCCCACTGCTGCTACTGGTTTTATTTCCAAACAGTTTCACAATCAGTAGGCCACTTTAACTCAGATTGATGCTGTTGTGTAATCAGTTGATTTTGTTTTTTCTTCTTCTGTTATTTAGCATTCAGAAAAGTGCAGTAGTGTGAGATTTACATTAATGAGAAATTTAGAAATATTTATATTTTGTCATAGCTTTAAATGTGCAACACTCTCTCTCTTGTAATTTCCCTATCATTTCACCTTTTTCTGTGGAGTTTACTCCCTTAATTGTATCTTAACTGTGACAATTAACAGCAAGTGGAGTAGCAGGGTAAATGACACTAAATTCTGAACGCTCCATCAGTGTCATGGTCGTTATTGTGCTCTTTAGTAAATGATGGTCTAAATATGAATAACATCCAGAAAAGCAGAATGACAAAGATAATGATGGTGAAAACGCTTAAATTTCAAAATAAACCAACAGTATACCATTCCTATACAACACACATAAATTCTTATCATATTCCAATAATAAACTAAACTTAGTTTTAATTATAATAATAAACTAAACAATAATGAACTAAACTTAGTTTTGTAACCTTACTTTGTAGTACTAGGGTGCTGTACCGTGTCAGCCATTATGGGTGTAGTGAGAAGTCAATTAAAACAACACCATTTATTGGTTAGCTAAAAAGATTACAATATGCAAACTTTCAAGGCAACTCAGCCCCTTCTTCATTGCCTGAAGAAAAATTCAAATCAAATTCTAACCCTCATATACAATACTGAATTATTGCTTTTAGGCCTTAACTTTTAGAATCAGTCCTACAAGTACATATACTGAACTTTGAGTTTTCAGAGGCAGAAGCTTATTTTGGTGCCATCAAACCCATGTTAGGCATCTAGTTCATCAGAAGGCATGCAAACCCACATTCACTCATATTGGGGCCAATTTCTAGGCTCAATAATCAACTTAACACTCACTGATCATGCAGTGTAAATGAATGGCTATTAAACAACTATGACATTTTATTGTTCACATATTACTAGGGGCTTTGGTGTGAAATCTGTTTTAAACATTTGTGCAGCCTCAGCAAATGCATAATGTCAGAGGACAGACATGTTACTGACTGGTTTCTGTCTTTCAGTAAATCTCCCTATAAAGCTTCACAAGTGCAGCAAAGACACATTTAAAATGATTGGCTGATTATTTTTTTAAGTTTGAACAACAACAACATTTATTTCTATAGCGCGTTTTCATACAAATGATTTGGCTCAAAGTGCTTTACAAGATGAAGAAAGAAAAAATGAAAAAATATAAAAATAAAATGAGGTAATACTAATTAACAAAGAATAAGGTAAGGTCTGATGCCCAGGGAGGATAGAAAAAACAAAAAAAAAAACTCCAGAGGGCTGGAGAAAAAAAAAACAAAATCTGCAGGGGGTCCGAGGCCACTAGACCGCCAAGCCCCCACTAGGCATTCTACCTAACATAAATGATCTCAATTAGTCCTCATGGTTTTCAGGTTTCACATGGAAGAATTAGATGATGATGGTCATGTGGACCTCTGGCTTTCAATCCATCGATGTAGGGACTGCACGGTGCTTTGATCAGGTGGTGCTGGCACATATCACCACCACAGAAAACCAGAAAGAGAACAGCAGAGAAAGTAGGGGTTAGTACAGATTGTGGGGTCATGAAAAAAAAGATAATTAAATGCATATACAGAATATCAGGGTTACACTAAAATGAAGCTATGAGAAAGCCGTGTTAAAGTAATGAAGACAGGCACATTGCATACAACATGAACAATGAAAGGATACTATGGAAATATTATCTAAATAATTAACAAATTGTAAAGCTCAGGAAAGAAAGATTTTCAAATTTACAACCTAAGAAATCAACTATACTTATTCTATCCAGATTGACAGAAGTTGGTCAACTTATGGACGAGCTACCACTGGTTGTTGTCAGTCATTGAACAATGAGACAACTGAGCAATAACTGAAGTTCAAAAATGCAGACCTCTGAATATCTTTGAAATTTATTATCTGGTGCACAATTTTTAGTCAGGTGGTAATGTGTCTGTCAGCTTACCTTAGTCATAAGTGCAGAACTATTTTTTTTATCAATATCTATTGTCTATCACATCTGAGTTGGACTTGATGAATGCCAATAATCAGAAATTTATTTGCCAGTCTTCTCAGGTACTTACTGATTAAGTGTGTATTAAGAATAATTTATTTATCTGCAAGATGAAGCCACAATGGGGTGATTTTTAAACACATAACATGAAACAGAAAAGTTGCAAGTTAAGAATCTCAACGACAAGAGTTAATATTTTATTCAGAAGCCAATTAGCATAGAAGTAAATTTGCCAAAATGTTGTTGGATGTCTGAGGTTAGTATAAATGTTTCTGCAGAAATAAAATGTATTAGTTCCTTCTTCATTTTTTTTCTTCAAATACAGACAAGGAAGAGATTTCAGCAATGATCTGAAGGTGTTACAGAATGATGTCACAGAATTTGACATTCGTGGGGCCTTCCAACCATCTCATTTGCTTGTTCATGGCCCTCTGGCATTCCCAATAGCATATGATGCATATGAAAGACCCTTCCTAGCTGGAGCCCTCTATGGTAAAGGAAGAATTATTGTGCTGACACGTGATAACCATCCACACCACCCACCACTCAAGACTTTCATGCTTAATGCTATGCGCTGGCTTGGGGCTACTCCAAATGGTAAAATTGGAGTGGAAAATTATTTGTCAAGTTTCTACAAATTACTGAAGGAGGAACAGTTTAACTGTGAGCTTTCTGATACCATTAATGATGTTAGTGTATATTGTTGCACATCTTATGAAGTAGATGAAGTCCTTCAATTTGTGGCTGAAGGCGGTGGACTTCTTATTGCTGGCCAGTGTTGGAATTGGGCAAAAAAAAATCCAGATCTCTCTGAGTTAACCGATTATCCTGGGAACAAAATCTTAAACCGGGCTGGCATCACCTGCAGAGGGTACATTTATTCTCCAGGCACTTATGTGGTTCCTCAGCCCGAAGAAAGAGCCAAATCCTATCTCTTCCTTAGAAGCTTGGCTAAATTTGTATTTCACATCTGTGATGGCACTCCTTTAGAAAAAGAGGAATCTGACCGATGGAGGAGAGTCATAGAAGATGGAGTTCAGTTTCTGAAGTTAAAAGCTGAAGACAACTTTTTTTACACATCAATCCGGCGACTTTTGACGGATACGATTGAGAAACTCGGAGTTCCACAGGCTTCCAAAACTAACATGGCAAAACCAATTAAAGATCGGCTTCTTATTGATTTTGCACCAACCCTCTATAATGTAATTCCCAACCCGCAAAAATTGCTCCCGATCATCATTCCTAATATTCCTGTGCTGCCTACATTGTCATCAGTAAGTGTGGAAGTGGATGGGACGAACAAAGGTAAGACAAATGTATCAAAATTAAATAAAAACAAATTACTTAAAATTACAGTGGTTGTTTTATACAAAGTGCCTTTATAGCATTTAAAACATAAGTGTCAATTTGATTTAAAAAAAACTTTCTTTGAGTACGCAGAATTCAGCCTGTTGAACCAGATGCATAAAATTTATGTAAAAGAGAACTTTCTTCCTTATGACAACAATGCATTGCATGAAGATAAATAATTCATGTCCAAAAATAATGTAAGGGATTTAAGGTAATTAAATAAAACATTATTGATAAAATGAACAGGTTGTGACAGTTTTAGTCTTCAATGTCCGTGGGGAAACAGGAAAGCAAGCATTTAATTGTACTGAGGATTGAATAATTAATACTAAACACTCATTCATTTTTTTTAAACAGGGAGTGAGGTTTTATGTTGGCAGCATTGAGCACACCCTGAAAAGAGTGGCAATCCATTGCAAGGTCCATTCATTCATATCACACAAACTTTGAGACATCCATCAACCTAACCTGAGTATCTTTTGGAGGTGGATATTGTGACCACCGGGGGGGTGTTGCAGCACCCCAAACCCCAGACACAATAACACAGTCCCAGTTTAAATAAATATATCAATCTTAAATTTTCTACCTTCTACAAAGGTTTCAAAAGGGCACAACCAAAATACGCTACAATTCTTCAATGTCTTTTTCCTTTTCTCCCTCTCCACTCCTCCAGGCAAGCTTCGTCCACTTCCACCCAACTCTGGCTTGCTGTACTGAAACAGGGCTGCTTCTTTTATACAGAACCGGTGACATGAGATTGTCACTCAGAAGCACTTCCACATAAGGCTGAAGACCCACAAAGTACGGACCATTAATCCCCTCAGTCCTCCCTGGATGTACCTACTGAACCCAACAGGGCTTTTCCATGGAACATGTCCCTTGGGTGTCTGTAGAGGTATCATAACCCAGGGAGACTGCCACCTAGGGTTTTGGGGAAGAAACTAACCCGAATAAATTGTCTTCCCCTGTCTTTCCATTATACTGGCCTCACAGCTGGGTAAAGATCCTTGTTCAGTCCCTGCCGGGATGCCAGTCCCTGCATGCCATCCATTACAATATGTATTTTATGAAAGGCCCCTTTGACATCTAACATTTTGCAATGCTAAATATTAATTTCTAAAGTCATTAATCAAAGTAAGAAATTAAGAATACCCGCTCTCTACATGGCATATCCAATTTTTAAAAGAACTAAATGTTAAATGCCCTCCATCCATGAATTTCACTGGGGGCTAGGCTGTGTGCAGTGACAGAGGTACCTAAAGTACCACATTACAACACATATCATGTCAATAATTTAATGATAATTTAGTACTATTTAAAAGTCTTTCTTTACTTGTTTTAAACAGAAAGGATTTCACAGAGCAGTTTGTTTTAGATTACATTGTTCTTCGCCTTAAATGAAAGCAAAACAACTGTTGACATTGTTAAACAGAAGATGAAAAGCTTGTTGTATACCTTTCCCGTGGATATTTGCTGAGTGGTATCTATAGAGTGAAGTAGAAGGATTCTTTCAGCCCTATTCATATTTACTTGAAGTATTTACCTTAAAATGAAAGCCCTTTAAAAAAGGTGTTATCACTTACAAAGGCAGTAGTAATGTCCTCTGGGGTAAAAGAATGCTCTTTTAGCTAAGAAAATTCCATCACTCATTTTCTACCATCGGAGTTTGTGGATTTGATTCCTACAAGGAGAGACACAAAATGTTTAGGTTTTTATGTTTCATTTGAAGTCTTTCAATGAAAACATCTTATACCAAAACACTTTAAAACATATATTATGTATTCAAGCAAAGACAACATGATTCCATCGTCCAAACAAAATAATTTATTTGAGCCTTGAAAGTAAGGCTTACAAGGACAATGTAGAATAGCCACACATGTTAAAAGCAGTGGTGTCCCGTTTGTGAACCTATTTTATCTAGACTCCTATACCTTGTGGTCCATGGCTGGCTTTGTATTCCGGCCAATACCCCCAGGCCGCCAGAGGGAGCCCTCACAGCGGCATGGAAGGTCTCCGAATTCCAACGGAACCTCATGGACATTGTAGTATTTATGGACAGCCCTGCTGGATACCATGGGGGCCGCTGTAGGGAGGCTTGGGAGTGTTATTTGCCCTATGCCCCGGGAGTACTTCCAAGTCACATGAGTGGAAGGGATGATGTACTTCCGGGGTGAAAAAAATGACTTTTATCTGACCCGGAAGTGATAAGGAAGTGAAAAGGACCATGGGAACTCCCAGACAATGAGCTGAGCTGGGTGGTAGGAGGGCAACGCGTCTGGGAGTCGGAGGATTGGTATTGTGATTATTATTATTGTGGTTAATGAATAGTGTGGAGTGGAGGGTGCTTAGTGCACATTATTATAATAAAAATAATTATTGTAGCACTTTTACCTGGTGTTTGGCGTGGTACCTGAGGGTTCAAGGGAGCGATAGTGCCTCTTTCTGCTACAACCTATTCTCCTTCAACTTTTACCCTTATACAGATCAAATCCCATTATAGCAAATACCGAAGTAACAACATTTTCAGAATAATGAATATTTTTTGTGGGCCCGGACAAACCTTAATACTACATCATGTTAATGAATTTTATTTTAATGAAATATAAATTTCAGTATAAAAAACATTTTTGATACTGTACTGTTTGAGTTTCATAGCTCTTCTCAAAGTTTTCTTTGAGATGAACAAAAAAAAGTGAGAAATGGCATCAGTTTACGCTGAAAGAAAAATAAACAATCTTAGACAAAATTGATTCCGGAATGAAGAAAAATCAAAAGGCGAAAGCATTTAGAATCGCACCTTCATCTTCATCTAACACCTTGTTTTCATTCTGTGTTTTCATACCTGTATTTCTATTAAAACAAAGTTTCATTTAACATCTCGTTTTCATTTTATGTTCATACCTATATTTCTATTAAAATTTAGTTACATCTAACAATTCATTTTCATTTTGTGGTTTCATACCTGTATTTCTATTAAAAAAAGGAGTTACATCTAACATCTCTTTTTCAAATAAAATATTTTTTGTAGTTTAAGAAGATTTTTTTATGCAGATATTAATAAGCTTGGGTCACAGAGTTGCACAAGAGATGTGAAGGTGAGTCCAGGTTTCCAAAGAAAATATAAGTACTTTATTACTGTATAGAGAAAGCAGGTACAGTCTCAAGACTTTGTTCAAAATAGGAACTGGTAGGAGCCACAACATGGGCAGTCGTCCTGCTTTAGCTCCCATCATCAGATTAGAAGAACACCAGTGGATCGGAATCACTGCTGTGGCAGACACGGTCTGGAGAAGACAGATCAGGAAAGTGCGAGGGAGAGCAATTCAAAGCTGATGTTAAATGAACAACAAGCACATTATGTAGTAAGCCTGATCCTGCAGAGAACAACCAATTATTTTGTCCTTGGTTTACTGTTTACTAGATGCAGCATAGCAGTTACAGAGCTGTCCTTGCACCCCTGCTGTTAGAGATGGCAACCCCGGTAACAATACTATATGCATTTTCCTCATCTACATAATAACAAAATTTCCGTTATAACAAAATATTTTTATGGTTCCATGAGTTTCATTATAAGGGGATTCCACCTGTATTCATTTTTTTATATCCACCTATTTTCCTTGTTCTCTACTTAAACTCTGTAAACTCTTAAGAACCGTCCCAGGAATACTTCTGGTTGCACTATGTCATAACTAGGAAACATTTCTGGTCAGTAGTAGTGCTAAAGCAAAGAGACCAACTGTTCAGGGATATTTTTAATGGCTTTAGGTTTTATCACTGCAAGGTAGCCCAAACGGAAACAGAATTCTACTGACCCACTGCAGGTGACTGATCTATTCTACTATCTAACACCTGCTGCCATCTGTTGTACCAAAAGACTGGCACAACTTTAACCATACCAAAGTTTTCCAGTATTCTTTCACTCCATTGTTCTTCAATGTGTATTCCTAATAACCGTCCTGTTAGGTTTTTGGCATCCCATTTGAGAGAAGACCCCTTGCAGTTTGTTCCACTATCCAGTTGTCCTTCATACTTACCAAAAGTTAATGATTTCTTTCTGGAAGCTTACGTTTATCTCCACTGCTTGATCTACTGCAGAACCTGGGTCTCCATTCCATGTAATGCTTAATTAGCTTTCGTAAGAAACATTATGGAAATTTATTTTTTTCAAATTATCATGTCAAACTCTAATAATAATAATAATACACTTTATTTATATAGCGCCTTTCCCATGCTCAATAGAATATATAGTGCTGGACTTTGTGTAGCTCATCACAGGCTTGCACAATCTAGCTTTGCCTGGATAAAGCGCAAAACAAACATTAAAATTAAATTTAAAAAATGGTTGCACATCTTGTTCCTGCTGAAAATAACATGAATAGCATTTTGACATTTTTGGGAAAAACAAGTCAAAGAATGGTTAAATAAACTGCATCACAGCACATACCTAATTCTGCATCTGTTCTGAATATTTTCTGGGTTATGTCCAGTTGCAGTTTTAATTCTGTGCTTAAAATAAGACAGCTCTGTAAGGTTGGCGTGATCATCTCAGAGTGATCTACATTAGAATATTAAGATACTATTGCACTCGTTTTTCTCTTTTGCTTATTATTTTCTATACATTCTCTATGTCCACCACCCATAAATCAGTTGGCAAATATGAACTAACAATAATATCAAAAAGAATAAAGGTGAAAAAGTTTACTGTGAGCGACAATACATTAGTTTCTGTTCCTATTAATATTACAATTCCATTTTGTTAAATTGTGTTTTATTTTCCTTATCTAATTTTAAAGGTGGGGAGGCATGGAGAAGTACTGGAATGTATATTTCTCCTGGAGAATCAGCGACTCTTGAGTTCCCCACAGAAGTGCTTGGATTAGGCTGGCAGGTATGTTTTTCTTATCCTAAATCCATGAAAAGTGTACAGAGGGGGATTTGTTAGTTGTTAAGTTTAACTGCTTGGGTGTTCACTTTAAAAGGACTCATTACATAGCCATGAATTCTTTTTTTTGAAACCTGATTTATGAGTCAGTCTAAATTCCAGTCTTTATTTATGGCCATGAGCTCTGCGATGAAAGAATAAAATTACAAGTACAAGTGGCCAAATGAAGATTCTGTGGAGGATTGATGGATTCATTTTCTGATTAGATTTGCTGCTTCTCCAGTTTAACAAGAGTCAGTTAAGTGAATTTGGAAACGTTAATGAGGATGACACCCATCCAGAGAGATTATATCCTTTGACTTTTCGACAATTACAAATGCTGCAAGAGGAGTTATAAAAAGTCATTATCAATAGGATGGTCGGGTCTGTCCAACTTACCCCTTGCCCCTGACCCCCTCTCCAGGGAAAATGACTATTAAGCTGTATGATGTGGTGTACTGTGATTCTAACATTGTGCTGTTCATTAACAAAGAATGTTTACAGCGATTTTTTAAAAGTTTGAAATAATGGTTCATGGGTTCTTATACATAAACTGTGATTGTTATGCCCAAGAACATTGAATCTCAAAGCACAGATTTGCATCCAGTTTTGAAACTTGATTCAAATTGTCATGCTCATAAGAAATGCTGGCATGCCTTTTGTCTTTAGGTGCAAATTGGGTGTCACTCAGACAATTTGGAGGAATGGGATGATCTTTGTCGTGCTGCTGTGGTAATAAGAAGATTCAGGGTAAATGCAAAACGTGTATCTGTTTCTAATCTGTGGGGTGGCCTGATCTACATAATTATTCCCGAAGGATGCCAGATTGGAACAGTTAATGTATCAATTGAAAATGCAGTATCAGCTCCTTATTTTGTTTTTGGTAAGTATATTTACAGTATATATACAAATGTTCATTTAACTTTTGCCTTTGTTTTATCTTTATTCAAAGTCAGTGTTTCTGTGAGCTATTGTAAGTGGTTGCTTTTTCAAACATATTGCTATGACTTATTTGCTCTCCCTCTATTGGGCATCTCTGGCTTCTGTGCTCAGCTGGACCTACTACAAGGAACAAAAAGAAAAGTCCTGTGTTTTGATCCAAAATAATATTCCTTCTGTCCATTTTTTTCACAACTGTGACTTCACTGTACCTTCACCTCCCACAGTCTCCAAAAGCCTCTTTCTTTTAACTTCAAACTATAAAACGTCCAACATTCAGAACCAGTATATTTCAATATTCAGCTGGGATTTTAATCTCTGGACTTAAACCTGTTGCCTCTGCACATTTTCTACTCTCAAAGGCATTGGGAAAAGCAAGTGACTCACATAAAAACAAACTTCTAAATGTTTGGGCAAAATTTTCCATTAACAAGTTTCCAACTGTGTCCCTGTGTTCTTGATGAACTCATTTTAAAATAAGTTTCGATCCACTGTACTAATTCCCCTCATAACTGTAAACACTTCAGTCATGTCTCCTCTTAATCTTCTTTTGCTTAAACTGTAAAGGCTCAGTTCTTTTAATCTTTTCTCATAATTCATCCCCTGTAGCCCTGGAATTAGCCTAGTCACTCTTCTCTTGACCTTTTCTAGCGCTGCTATGATTTTTTGTAGCCTGGAGACCAAAACTGCACCCAGCACTCCAGATGAGGCCTTGTGACAATACGGGTTGGCACCATACTCTCAATTCAGTTTAAGATCCTCATGAACCTGCCACCATCAATAAGTAACCTATGGATAGGCCATGGACAAATACATAGTCAACAAGGGATGGGTGAACAAGTGCAGGTGCTTTCATTAAAAACAATCCAAAACAAAACATAAATAGTGCAGTTTTCAGTTCTATGCATATAAATAATCAATTTTAAAAAGAGTTTCTGTGGAGGTTAAAAACATTTAAGTCCAAAATAAAATCCATATAAACAAGGTTAAAACAATATGGGAATTCTCTTGTTAAAAAACCACTGAGACTCGGTGCCCCTTTAAAAAGCAGATGACTCCTCGACTTACCCTCTTTGGACCTTGACACTGAGGAGAAGTCTACCAGCTGGTGCAGACACCTTTCCTCTCTGTCCTGGGTCCTCAGTTGTCCCTACTGGGGCTCCCAATCTGGACATCGCTTCTCCTACCCATCCTTCCTGCCGCTTTATGGGTCACCTACGGATCCTTCCCTCTTCCATGTCCCTAGAGTGCAGCCATGAGGCGCCCACTCTGGACCTTGATCTATTCTCCAATTACTGCTGATTGCTGGCTCTTCCTTGCGAGAGCACACTTGGAGCACTACAGGAGCGACCCATCCCCAATGAGTGCTGATCAGCTCACTCCTTCTCCTGGAACTCACACATCTGTCTCCCTGCTACTCTCCCTCTCGCACCAGCTCTTCCTGCTCCCTGCCCAGCTTTACTTTAGAGTTCTCATTTTTTAACCTCCATCTTTCTTTACCCTTTTTCTTCTTCTTTCTTTCTTTTTTAACTCTCCCATTCAGCCCTCATACTTCCATTTTTAAAGCGAGGGGGAGGCAGAGCTAGTGGCAATCACAGATTCAGTGTTAATTAGCGTTGCCGGTGTTCCTGCACATGTGCACGGAGTACAGGGCTGTCCACTCCCACATCCCACGCTGCAACTGCTCCTGCCAGGCTGCCATGCCCCACCCGAAGATACAAGTGTAGACAGTTACTTAATTATATGCCTGATTAACACACCGTGGACCTGCCTTATCACAGGCCTCACCAGTGCATTATAAAGCTTGAGCATAACCTCCTTAGATTTGTACACTCTATAACCCAACAATTTGTTAGCCTTCTTAATGGCGTCATCATTGCTAACATGGAATATCATATCTAATATTAAACAAGTAATACTCAGGTATGTTTGAAGATGTAAAAATAACTTGCTTAAGCTGTATAGATGGTTGGAAAATTGAATCAGTATGTCAATTATGAAAAGAAAACCTGCAGCATCAGTGGTATGATTTGTACTTTGATGTCAAATTATATTTACTTGTATTTGGGTGCAGAATTATTAAGGACATCATTTACATTACATTTGTTTTGTCAGATCACCTAAGTATATTATGTATATTTTTCTACTCAACCAGTCCAAATGTAAAAACATTTTCACCAAACACAAGGATGGATGGCTTTCTGTCCAAGATTATATGCATGTTTTTTGTTTTCTCTCTGAAACACTTGTAAAGTTTTCTTTGTCTTAACATTAAAGCTGAAATCCTAATTAGACTATCAGATAAGGGCACTAATTTGTTAGAAGGAATTCACCACTGCTGTCCAAAAACAAAAATGGGAGCATTAATTATAAAGCCACCTAACAAATTCTCCGGTTCAAAGGACAGAATATCTTGTTCAATACAACAGAACATTTTTTGCAAACAATATATGAACATAGGGAGTAGCTTAATTAATGTAACATTGCATATACTTTTATTTTTTAATCTTTTTATTGTTAGAAGAAGCAAAGAAATTAAGCATAAATTAAGCTAAAAATGTTTTAAAAAATACACAGCAAGCAAAAAATTACACTTGACACAATTCATGGAGCACATAAACCTCAGGGGGCCCACAGTCTTTGCTATCTGTAAAGCCAAAGTCTGCTGTGTCTTGGACAATTAGTGACCTAACTCCTGTGATAAGAGGTGTACAGAAGGTTGTTAGCCATATCAATGTCCATGAAATGCATCTGCTACTGTTTGTAGTTGTGTTTCTCACTGACTATCGTGTCTCATTCCATAAGCTGGGTAGAGTGACTTGGTCAGTTTAGTGACTGGCTCGAATATCACAGCAGGATACCAGGAAAAATACACAAAAAAGAAATTTTTAGTAACTCTGTCATGTTGAATGGCACAGTTTTAGTTCAGAAAAATAATACACATTCTTGCCAAACGCTCTCTGAACCTATCATCATTTGGCAGTGTCCTGCTGTCTGTCTTATAAGTTGTGGTCTATGGCCAGCTTGTCATCCCGGCCAATACCCCCAGGCCGCCAGATGAAGCCCTCCCTGAAGCATGGAGGTGCCCCGAAGACCAGCAGGGAATCCTGGACAATGGAGTTTTCATCCACAGCCCTGCTGGATACCACAGGGCCCGCTAGATGGAGGTGCAGGGAGGAGCAAAGAATATTATTTGCCCTACGCCCCGGTAGAACGTCCGAGTCACATGGACAAGGGGAATGACGTGCTTCCAGGGTGAAGAAAAAGGACCTTGTATCTGACCCGGAAGTGTTCCTAGTCACATGGACGGAAAGCGAAACACTTCCGGGTCAAGGACTATAAAGGACTGTGGGAAATTCCCAGAGGGAGAGCTGAGCTGGGTGGAAGGGTGGCAACGCATCTTGGAGAGTGGAGGATTGATTATTGTAGAGTATTGTATTATTTAATAAGTATTGTGGAGAGGAGGGTGCTTTGTGCACTTTGTGTTAATAAAAAGTCAACTATTTGGACTTTTATCTGGTGTCTGGCGTCTTGGACAAGGGTTCAAGGGAGCGATAGCGGACCCAATCTGTCACAAAGTCAACAGAGAATTCTAAGCATGGCAGTAAGTGGATTGGAGGGAAAAAACAGTACTTTTTACAGAATGTTAAATAAGACTCATAATATTTAATATGTGTAGATATTAAGATTATTTAGATAAAATGCCATTTTTAAATGAATAAAACTGAAAGGCTAATAAGGGAAAGCTAGCATTATTTTTGATTAGATGTATTTAAACAGGAGTTTAACAGGCACCTTTCTCAGTATTAGCTCATTAGGTTAGGAACACACACCGATACAGCACATTGCCACACCCACCACACAACAAACCCACTCAGGATCCAGATTAGGACCCAAGTGCAGCTATACAACGGGTGACACCTCAGCACCACACTAGTTCAGATGGAGTGTAACAGTGTGAGGTTTTTTGTTGTGGCTAGAGTGCCAATTCTGCCACCAACCCCCAAGTTTTTCCCTGCAAGTTGGAGGGCCTACATTCAGGGATGGATGCAGATTAAAGTCATATGTATGATGCGATCCAAATGATGTTC
Source organism: Polypterus bichir lapradei (assembly GCA_026402145.1). Classification (NCBI taxonomy): domain Eukaryota; kingdom Metazoa; phylum Chordata; class Cladistia; order Polypteriformes; family Polypteridae; genus Polypterus; species Polypterus bichir. The sequence goes on from JANRMT010028174.1 coordinate 67,942,114, forward strand.
TGTTCATCAGTATGGACAGAGGAGAGTGAATATGAGTACAAGGAGACAATGAGCACAATGCCACTGTAAAACATGGAAGACGACACTTATGTAGAACTATACAACTAATAAGCACAGTAATTAGTCAGCTTTGGAGAGTAAAGGCCTATAAGGTCATTATTGTTACATGTGCAGACTTCAATGAAATTTTTACTTGCATTTGCTAATACAGATGCAACCCAATGTAATTTTCCAGCACCATGATTAATGAGTGCAACAATCTTACATCAAAACTTCTGTCACCCTTACCTGAGAAAAAATCACAGAACAATTTTTTCAGTAACCAGGAGGTTCGTCTTGCGGTGCGTTATTAGCACAGGCTCCCAACCTATGTGTACTAAATGATACACCAAATATGCTTACTTCAGGGAAAATGCTTTTTCTTCCATTTGTTCTACAAGTAAGTCACAACATAAGATTTTTTTAATTTATTTGAATCGGAAAAACTCAATGATACTTTTAGCAATTATTTCTGCAGGCGTAGTAGCCATGAATTGGTTAAAACAAAAGATCTTTTGGTATTCACCCACATAACAAGCCATGTTTGCTGTTTAAACAGTCTACAAAGATGTGGCAGAGTCTACCCCTAACAATGGCATATTTACCGTCTAAGTGCCTCTTAATGCAGGCCATTGCTTTCACGTGTTCCCATATATCCTTGCTCATTATGATCTTTTGGGCCTTGTCCAGTTCAATTACTGTACAGTGCAAAAATCTGGATTTAGAACAGAACTTATGGCTTATTGCTCCACACGTAGTCATAAGAGGAAACACGTGTTGAGGAATTCTGTGGAGCATTTCTTGGGTATTCTTGTCAAGACAGTATGTTTTTTACCAAAGTTAAACAACTCAGCCTGGCTGTTTCAGGCAATATATCCATCAGAAACTGTATTCATTTTCCTCAAGTGACAATATGAACAAACTCTCTGAAAGCTTGAAATGAACCATAATCTTCTACTTAAACTATTTCGGAAGGGAATCTCTCTATTATAAAAAAATATCTTTGGGAGGGAGACTAGGGAGACGAAACTTGATCTTCTCGAAAGACAATTTGAAGTCCCACAAGAGATACATTAACTTGCTCCCAGCTCTTAAAACAGAGATAAGCGACAAGCAAAACATACAGCTCACCAGCAGCAGAAACCCAGCAGATGATCCGACAGTATCTCCTTAGCATGTGTTCAGCCTCCCCCCATCACAACGCGAGCAGCATTATACGTCCTGCGAGAGATTTAACCACGCCCGGGGCCAGAAATAAAGGACAAGTATTGTTTTTACAACATCACACGAGACAAGGCAGTGAGACATCATTTAAAACAAGTCCACGGACATC
>JANRMT010028174.1:67943495-67974376 GCA_026402145.1 Polypterus bichir lapradei
ACGAGACAAGGCAGTGAGACATCATTTAAAACAAGTCCACGGACATCAAACCTAGCAGTTGTTGGATTGCTTTTGGCAGACACACTTCATGTGCTCCCAGCTCTTAAAACAACGACAAGTGACAAGCAAAACATGCAGCTCGCCAACAGCAGAAAACCAGCAGATGATCCGACTGCTTCTCCTTAGAGTGTGTTCAGCCACTCTAACCCCCCCAAACCCCCCTTCCCCCTTCACAACGTGAGCGGCAGAGAAACGAAGTGGCAAAAGTACAGCTGCTGTACAGGCTTTGAAATGATCGGGCAGCGAGACAAGCAGAATATGCAGCTCATCAGCAGCAGAAAGACAGCAGATGATGCGACTGCATCTCCTTAGCATGTGTTCAGCTGTACCCCCTTCACAGCGAGAGCAGCATTATACATCCTGCAAGAAAGAGATTCAACCATGCACGGGGCAGAAAATAAAGTACAAGTATTGTTTTTACAAAAGTTTTAAAGTAAAAGTGAAAATAATGCATATTAACAATTACCATGAAAATATCTCTTTAAATTGTATATCTGGTAAACCAAACCCCGGGGTGGGCGAGCGAAGCAAGCAGGGGGCCTATTAAAATAAAATGCATGAGCAGCAAAACCCTGTCGATTGTATATGTGATCAGATTTTGAAATGTAAGCAACAAATACCATTGCAGCTGCTCATGCATTTGATGCAAACGTTGATTTAAACCAGCAATAACATCTGCGTACCTATCTCATGAAGCACACTTTGGAATACTCAAGTGTTGTGAAAATCCAAAAGATTAATGATTGAAATACTACTGTATTTAGACATGTAGCACATATTAATGGTGCCAAATTCATGAGTGATATCTTCTAGCAGTTCAATAATATTCTTGCATATGTGATATTGTCTTAATATGCTGCAATAAGAGGATCATGCTTTCATCTGAGCAGAGTAATCAAAGACACAAAAAACTTTTGCATTTTTGATACTGTGTTGAGAACAATTAAAATATGTGTCTACACAGGCTACATAGGCTGTAGTTTTGTAATTGTGTTATACTTATCTGCAAATGTCTGAAATTGCTAAAGCTAATACTGTAGACTAGCATCAAAGGTTTATCTATTACTCATTTATTCTTATGTAACAAGACCTTAACAAACTCTTCTTTGGGTCTTCATAACACTTCCAAAGCATCAGTAAAGTGTTTATTCATCTCTGTAATGTGACTTACTGACAAAATGTCACTTTGGGGTGAGTGCTCTGAGGTGGCGTGACTGAGACACATCTCTCTTGATGTTACATATTTAGTATAAGACCTGTGAATCCTTCATATTAACAAGTAATTTTACCATCATGTCAATATGTGACAGTGCCCAGAGATGAATAATGTTTCTACTGATGTTTTATGAGTGTTATGAAGACCAAAAGAAGTAGTTAAAGCCTTGTTGCATAAGAGTACATGGGTAATAGATGCATTTTTGCAGTACCTAAACTAAAGTGTTACCAAAGTGTCTAATGAAATGATTATGTCTATACTGTAGGTTGTTGTCTTCAAAGTAAAATCTCTCTGATGTAGCATGCTTCTTTAATGATTTTAAGTATATGCTTTGTGGAGCTGTGCCGTTTTCTCATAGATATGTAAGGTTATTGTCAAATAACTCATAATCCATTCCTCGACTCTGTAAAAAACAAAGGCTTAACACCTCTTATCACACTTTAGCCATTACTTACTTTTCATTGACCCTTTTGTGGTTGTGCTGACAGGTTTATTTATTTGCTCAGGGCAACTCTGCAATCCAGATGTAAGACATGAGCCTGCTAGTCTGCATTTTCAAGTACAGCTCCTTAGTTGTTTTGTTGAGCTGTCATAACAGTATAATGCATTACTTTAACCTGTTAAATATGTTAGATTCTTCAGACCAGTTTGGACTGGACTTGCTTGTTCAAAACCTTCCACAAAAAGCATAGTTAAAGGGGTCAAAATGGCAGCATTCTTGAATTGTTTATTTAACATAAAATGTCTTTAGTAACTGATATCTCACCCTATCTTAAAGAAACATATTCGATCTTGACTGCTTTAAAGCGTTTTGTATTTTACCTTAATACTAAACTAATATGAAGCATAGAATATGTGCAATATTCATTTGTTTTATTTATACTTTAATGTTCACATTTGGGGGGTGCAGTAAGTAGTGTTGCCTTCGCAGATCCAATGTCTTGGGTTTAAATTGCCAATTTATCATTCCTGTGGAGTTTAAATAATGTCTCCATGTTTGTATGTGTTTTCTTTCTGGCATTTGTTCCACATCCCCCAAGATGTCCTAGTTAGAGTAATTGCTGAACTTGCGATGGACTGGACCCCGCCCAGGTGTCAGTGTCATTTGAAGGCCATTTGGAGCCCTAGGCAGATTTGACAGATGTTGCCCCTCATTCTCCACAGTGGGTAGTCGGTCATACTAAATTTCAGCTGTCTGTTGCCCCTTGGTGTCCGGAGCCCTTTCAATAGCACAAGTGGTGCCACTACCATGGAGTAAAGGGGGTGCATGACCAGTGAGTAACGGCATCCACTCAGTATCATCAGAGTCCAAAGACTTGTCTCCCTCTGGTTTGGTTTCATTAATGGCACTCACTCACTATCATTGCATTTTGATGACCTACGGTGACCAGAGCACACACCCCTTAACTTTCACCTAATGGGTTGAAATAACTCTGCCAGGGCTGTCTCCTGCCTTGAGCACGATATTTCTAGGTAGTTTCTGGCCCCAGTGACCCCAAAATGGATCAATCATGTTCTGATTTGTAGATTGACAATTTATAAAAAAAAAAGTGACACAACCTTTTTTTTTACACCTTCATATGATTTACAATAAGTACAGAGCCAGTAAAAATATTTACCTCTGCAAAGTGGTCTAAATAAATTACTATAAAACACAAAGTAATTAATTGAATAATTATTCACGCACTTGAATATAACACAGCTAAATTATCACTGGTTTTAGAAGTCACATAATTATTTAAATGGGGATCTATAGTCAAAGGATTTTAAATGATTGTGATGTACAACAACTGCAGCTGCATCTGAAAGGTCCATCATAGCCTAGCTTAACCTACAGAATAAAGAACAAAGAACACTTCTGGAGCCCAGTTAAATCAGTCATTAAGAAATGGAACGAGTATATCACAGCTGTAAACCTACCTAAAGCAAGCTGTCCTCAAAGAAATGACTGACCAAGCAAGAAGAAGAGTAGTGAGGGAGTCCACCAAGAGACCTGTGATAACCATGAAGGTGTTACAAGTCACAGTGGTTACGATTGGAGAGACCGTCCATACAACAACTGCTGCCCGGGCACTTCTCCAATCATGGCTTTTTTAAAAAAAAAAAACTCAAATGAAATCTTAGGTAGAGTTTGTTAGAAGACACAGGGGACACTCTGATGCCAGCTGGAAGAAGACACAATGGCCTGATGAGCTTTCTGGCCATCAAACTAAATGTCATGGTTGGCATAATCCGAACACTGCATATTATCAAAAACATACCATCTCATTGTGAAGCATGGTGCTACATCATGCTGGGGGAATGCTTCTGTGCAGAAGACCTGGGAAAGCTTGTGACTGTAGAGGATACAATCAATGCAGAAAAATACTGGGATATACTGGAGGAAAAAACTGATGCAGTCTGACAAAACATGCAATTTAACTGGGAGAATATTTGTTTTACAGCCAGACAATGACCCCAAGCATAAAGCCAAAGCTACATAGGAATGGCTTAAAAACAACAATGTTTATGTCCTGGAGAGGCCCAGTCAGTGTCCAGATCTCAATCTGATTGGCTGTTCACTCACGATATCCATGCCACCTGACAGAGTATAAAGTGTTGTACAGAACAAATGAAAAACCTGCAATGCAGAGAGACATGCAAGAGCTGCTACAGAGAGATTGGTCAACACAGACTCTAGGGTAGAATTGCTGCCAGTCAGTCAGTCAGTCAGTCATTGTCCAACCCTATATTATAACACAGGGTCACGGTGGTCTGCTGGAGCCAATCCCAGCCAGCACAGGGAGCAAGGCAGGAACAAATCCCAGGCAGGGCGCCAGCCCACCACAGGGCACACACACACACACACACACGCCCACACACCAAGCACACACACTAGGGACAATTTAGGATCACCAATGCACCTAACCTGCATGTCTTTGGACTGTGGGAGGAAACCCATGCAGACACGGGGAGAACATGCAAACTCCACGCAGAGAGGACCCGGGAAGCAAACCCAGGTCTCCTTACTGTGATGCAGCAGTGCTACCACTGTGCCACCCTAGAATTGCTGACATATACTAAATTCTGACTTGAAGAGGCTGAATACTTTTGCAATCAATTTTTTATGTTTTATATTTGTTATCAGTTTAGATCACTTTGCAGGGATCTGTTTTCAAGGCAATCCTCTTTTTTCTGTTGACCCAAAAGCCAAATTAAATCCACTATGGTTCAGTCTTGACACTGAATAAAGTAATGGTGGGGTTGGATTATGGTAGAGTCCCATCTAATGTTATAAAGAATTCATGAAAAAACAGGGAGGAGAGTTAGTTTGATATTTCTCTGGTCTTACCTGTGAGACTCTAGGACTGTGAAAATATATTGAATACTTTGTTGTAAAAGATTATGTAAATCCGAAAATGACTGGGTAATTTGTTTTTACTATACTTGTTTTATGTTATTTTTAATATCATTAATCACTACCATGTACTGTATATTGAAGTTAATATATGGTGACACTGGGAATAGAATGTTGTAAAGTACATATACATTTTCTAATGAAGATTTTTTTTTCTATTAAGGAAAAAGCAGTAATGCCAAGTGGACTGACAGCATTCGGAACCATCCAGCACCCTGGGCTGAGCTTGAGGCCAATAATATCATCCTAACAGTGCCATCTGATAGCATTCGTACATTGGACGATCCTGAATCCCTTCTGAGGCTCTGGAATGACTTGATGAAGAGTATCACCGAATTGGCAGCAATCCCAGAAACATTTCCTCGAAAAGAAAGGATCGTAGCAGATATCCAGATATCTGCTGGCAAGTATATTATGGAAATCGGTCATATGTTATATTGTTGTATCAAGTAACAAATCCATTTATTTCTTAGTAAAACTCAACTACAGTTTTATTATAGGAAGAACTATCAAACTGGGGCTCAGTGGAGAGCAACCTCATACTCAGAAAGACAGCAGTATATTCAAACATACGGCAAGCAGCACGATTGATTACCCAAAAATAAGACACACAAGTGGGGTTAAAAATTGAAGAAACAACAAAACAGTAAAAAGAATAAAATAACAAAAGCTACATCCTTTCTGGGCCTGCCTAAACAAAGTCAGGCTAGCTAGTGATCTCCAGCATAAAGTGTGCTTAAGCCTACCTCCATGCCTTCTTCCGTATACTAGAATACTATTCCTCATCACCAGTCAAGCTCTTATCTCTATTTTTTCCCAACTCAACCCTCATTTGACTGAGGAGGCAGCCACCTTTACAAGGCTACCACCTGAAGCACTTCTGATGCCATTTAAACTCTCTAGAGTCAACCCTTATTCCACAGAGGCTCATGCGAAGACTTCTGTGAGAAGTTGAGACATCATAGTTACATATTGCTGCTGTCCTCTAGAAGCTTTGGGGATTCCAATTCTTTTTTAACAAATCCCAGTCTAAGAAGGATCTGACGATGCATCCCTTCCAGGTAGTAATGCCCCATCCATGATGTGCCTGCTCACCATCACCATGTATTGTTGGTTATGAAAAAAAGGCCTATACACTATATAAAGAATAGTTAGCAAGGTGATGTCTAGTATATACCACTGTACTCAAGCAACCAACACAACTCATTTTGATTCTGAAAATATTGTTTGTAAAAATGTTCTTTTAATGTAAAAGGCATCAACTACATCACCCTATCCATTACCCTGTTTTCTTATGCAAAAATAAGCTGCATGCTCCCACTCACTTTTTGTCACTTTGGTAAAACAATGAGTGGCTTTTTGGCACAATCCTGTAACAGTCGATGCTACTGAAAGGACTGTGAGTGATTTGTAAAGAACAGAATAGGCAGAATAAAGACAGAATTTGGGTAGTAGCAGAACAAGCAAAGGACAGGAAGCTGAGAGATGTACTGTATAAATTACTAAATAGGCTTCGAGGACCAGAGTAAAAGCAGACATTGGCATTGGTTGAAGCAAAGACACAAGGTAATATGAATCACAATATAAGGCAATGGCAAAATCTATAATTGAATAGGCAATGCTCAAAACAAACTTTCATGAAGGCACAATATGCATTGCTATACTTTCGTCTTCATCTTCTTCATCATCTTTTCCCACCCATTTATGGGAATGGTGAGCTCGATTAACCTTCTCCATAATGTTCAGTCATGTATCTCCTCTTTGGTCAAGCCTTTTTCCTTCAGATCTTCTTTTACTTTATCTATCCACCTCCTCTTTGGCCTCCCTCATTTTCTCTTACCATGGACTTCCATTCCCATCACTCTTTTGCCCACATAGTCATCGTCTCTCCTCATCACATGTCCATACCACTTCAACCTACTTTCCTGCACTTTCTTTTGTTGTACCTCCGATTGTCTCATTTCTTATTTTCTGCTTTTCTGTAACTCCACACCCCCACCTCAACATTCTCATTTCTTCAATATCTAATTTCTTCTCCTGTGCTTCCTTTACTGTCCATGTCTCAGCTTCATACATCATTGCTGAACTTACTACTGGCATAAAAACCTTACTGTACCTTTAATGTTTGTATCAATTCATCGTTCACAGAACACTCCTGATATCTTTTTCCAGTTGATTCATCCGTGCTGCACTCTATTAGTTATCTCTGAATTTAATTTCTATCTTAGTATACCACTGATCCTAGATATTTAAATATATACACTCTTTTCAATATGCCCTGCGGTAGGCTGGCGCCCTGCCCAGGGTTTGTTCCTGCCTTGTGCCCTGTGCTGGCTGGGATTGGCTCCGGCAGACCCCCATGACCCTGTTTTAGATTATAGCGGGTTGGACAATGACTGACTGACTGACTGACTCTTTTCAATAGCTCTCCGTGCAGACTAACTTCTGAATCCTGACCATCATTAAACCTCATATATTCTGTCTTCTCCCTATTTATCCTGAATCCTCTGTCTTCCAAAGACCTTTAACATTCTTTCAAAAAAAAAAAAAAAGCTCTTAAATTAATTTACAAAAAACCTTGGCATGACCAATGTGACCAATGCATAATCACAGTTTGTAGGGAACACCAGAAGGGACAAAAGCAAATGGAAAGGGCATGGTTTAAGAATTAAGGCTGCATGTAAGGTCTACAACATCTAATCACATGAAAACAGTTGTGGACATGTACTAAACCTCTTTTTACTCTATCCACAATGCTTTACTTTGTCTAAAACTACATTCACCCTTGCTGTCTTTATTGTTCTATCACCCTCTACCAATTTCTATTAGGTTGGATGCATGCTGGCTACCCTATCATGATTCATTTGCCTTCACTGAAGTATATTATAGATGAAAAGGTTATGAGAAAAGAAGGCCTGTGGGGCCCGATTCATGAATTAGGCCACAATCAGCAACAGGATGGCTGGGAGTTCCGCCCTTACACCAAAGAAGCAACCTGCAACCTGTGGTCTGTCTATGTTAATGAAAAAGTCTTGAACATTTCACGGGAGTTAGCTGCAGGTGACTATACAATGGCATACCGTGAAGGAGTTATAAAAGCCTATCTGGGAAAAGGAGCCAAACTTGAAAACTGGACAACTTGGACTTGTTTGGAGACATACATGCAGGTGAGTGTTACAAATTTCACATGTATGCCACTCGTAATCAACATTTTACAGATTGCTGTTGTAATGAGTTCTATTTTCCATAATGCTACTTGTAATCCATTTGTTTCAATTCTGGGAGATAAACCTGGCAACTCTGCTATATTCTAGCCCAAGCTAACTTTAAGGAAAAACCAAAGCATTTAAGGCAATATGTGACTGTTGACATTGTGATATCATGCAGAATGTGACTCAACTGTAATATAATACAAAAGTTAAAAAAATACATAACAACCATTTACTGATATTCTTTAACAGTTGAAGCCATGGCAGGTTACACAGCTGGCATCTGAAGTGGCAACCTTAAAAGTTAAGGTTCATTGACTTGACCGCTATACCGCCTGCATAGGGTGAATGTGCCAGTTTAGGGTTGTGAGCAATTTATATTACTATTTTATGATATAATATAATATAATATATTACATAACATACTTAGTATTCAAAATAAAGTACAGAGAAATTATGATCAGCTTCTTAGAAATAAAAAATGCATGTTTGGTGGGGGACAAAAAAAAAGTAGTGCACATTTTTGCAGATTCCATATTTTAAGTATATTTTTTCTTTGTGTTTGAACCTAAGCATATTTACTTTTATTTTCTCTGAAAGTGATAAGGTATATACACTGTTGCCCTTTTACAACTTCCCCAGTTATATAAAAACTGCAGGGCCGTTTTACCAGCATCATAGGCCCCCAGGAAAAATAATGCACTGGGGTCCCTGTTTTGATAGCAAAACATAAACAAAGATAGGCATCAGAAGCATTGTGGGCCCCTATGCTCCTGGGGCCCCCGGCCTGTGCCCATTGTGCTCATACGTTATGATGGCCCTGAGGTAATGCTTTTTACAACACTTTATATGCTTGGCATACTTTCTAGACATTGTTTCCTAATTATTTCTGTTATCATTACTATTATAAAAAATGTAAGTGTATATATCCATTCATCTATTTTCTATATTTTTTCAGGTTAGGGCAGTAAGGAACATTGTCAGAGCTCTGTTGTTCTTATTTTGGATTTGTTTTGAATGTTCTTATCCATTCATAAAACAGTATGCTTCTTGTTAGAAACTGTACCATAACATCTTTTGGAGTGTGTGGTTCTCTCTCAGTCATGGGAGTCCCATAAGGCTGCTGAGTTTTGTTCCCACCAACTAATGATTTCAGTGGGACTTGTAGCCTAATTATATAGGCTGTTACTTCCCAGGTTCTATGTTTTGGGATCAATTTACAAATTTCAAAACTAGGTTTTTAATAGAATGCACCAACACATTTGTGTATATTGCATGAAGATAATTTAGTTTTTAATTGTTTTTAAGACTATCATTACATCATGATTTTCATTCCGTTTTTCCAAGCTTTCTGGTTATTTGCTCCATTATCTATTACTGAGCATGTTAAATGAGACTGAAGTAGTTGCAGACTCTCAGCATTTCTAAATCTATTATAAATACTGTTAAATTACTAATGTACAATTATAAATGTAATTATAATAAAATGATCTGCAACAAGAGCAAATGGACACAGTTGGAAACTTATTAATGACAAACTTTGCACAGATGTTGGTAAGTTACTCTTCATGCAAAGAACCAAAGACACATGGAATAAATTGCCAAATAGTGTGGTGGAGAGTAGAACTTTAGGGACCTTCAAATCTCAGTTTGATGTTATTTTGGACAATCTAGCTGAATTGGATGTCCACATGTTAAAATGTCAATGTTGAATTTATCTGAAGGCAGAAAAAGAGAGGAGGAGACCAGTTAATTTAATGAGATCAATTGGAGCTAAAAATGACGCAGTGTTTGTGAAACTGTCTGAAACAAAACAAGACTGAGACTGAGATCTGCTGGTTTAACTTGAATTCACAGAACACCATCTAAAGGAAGACACCATTAAATGCAACCATCTTCAGCATTTTGTTCTCAATTAATTTACACTGATGTTTAGATCTTATTTTCACTTAAATGTTACAGTTGGTTCCTGTTGAGTCTCTTTGGTTAAATGTGTACTCAATTCAAACTATAACACAATAAATTATGACAAACTAAAACATGCAATGTATAATTGTTTAAAAGCCACTGAAGACTGCAGCACGATGGCACAATGGATGTCTGTGTTACTGCTCCCCTTCACTTTATTAATTACACTGCATCCTTGTGACCAGAAACACAACCAAGCTCATGGTTCCATTATCAATATGAGAAAATAACTGTGGTTTTAGGATGCATAACTGATAAGAAAGAAAGCCATTACACAAATCAAGTAGATCATCTACAGGGTTTGTTTACCATGACACCAAGATGTGGAGATGTGTTCCATGCTGGTTGCACATGCAAGTAAGAATTAAGAAAATATAGGTAATAATAATAATAATAATACATTTTATATATATATAGTACACTGTATAAACAATGTGATCTGTAGGGGCCTCATGTATAATGCTGTGCGTAGAATTCACACTTAAACCTGGTGTACGGACAAAAGTGGAAATGTGCCTACTCACAAAATAATCCAGGTACATAAAACTGTGCATATGCCAAGTTCCACACACTTCCCCTTTATAAATCCCAATGAACGTGAATTTTAATGCACATGCCTACAGCCCCACCCCCAACTCTTCCCAGAATTTTGCATATTTGAATATGAAAATCAATATAAATAGTCCATTCCATTCTGTGTTTTGTTAAAAGTAAATGGCAAAAGCACATATAAAAAAGAACAATTTCACCGAATGCAAAGGCAAGGAAAACTTATTTTTTGGTGGATTAGGCAGTGGTATAAGCAACAAAAGAAAATTGATGGAATGACACTCAAAAGTTCAAGTTCAGAAAGTTGCATAGTGCCCGAAATAAAAAAGAAGTGATTAGATCTCAAAGTCGATGTGAAAATAATAATAAATAATAATAAATTTTATTTATAAGGCACTTTACATTAGCAGTAAATCTCAAAGTGCTACATGAAAAGTTTAAACAAAGACAAAGCAAGATAAAAACAGAGATAAAACAACAATACTTTTAGTATTTTTGTTAATATGCTTTCCTAAATAGAAAAGTCTTTAGCTGTTTTTTAAAACGGCCCACAATCTGCTGTGTTCTTAGGCTCTCTGGTAGGTCATTCCAGAGCCGTGGAGCAGTGGCTGCAAAGGTTCGGTCACCTATTGTATGAAGTTTGGTCACAGGGGGGCGAAGGCGGTGGGTATTTGCAAAATGGAGGTTTCTTGCAGTGGATTGTAATATTAGGAGTTCCTTCAGATATTGTGGAGCATTTCCATGGATACACTGGTGAGTGAGCAGACAGAGTTTGTATTCGATACGGAGGTGGATAGGGAGCCAATGAAGTGACTGAAGGATTGGTGAAATGTGTTCATATCTCTGCACCCTCATCAGGATTCTTGCAGAACTATTTTGAATTTGTTGGAGCTTTTGAAGGCTTTTGTTGGGGATCCCGAAGAGGAGTGCATTACAATAATCGAGCCTGGATGAAACAAAGGCATGAACCAGTTTTTCAGCATCACAGAGGGAGAGGTAGGGACGGAGTTTGGCTATGTTTCGGTGATGAAAGAATGCAATTTTAAAAAGGTGATGGACATGTGCCTCAAATGTCAGATGGGAGTCTAACTTGACACCCAGATTTGTAACAGAAGCAGAAAATACGACTCATAGCCCACTGTCTGAGTGTCACACAGAAGCATATTAGGACACAAAAGAAAATAAATTAGGGACACAGTGAAGAAAAAAAATGTCAAAATGGCGACTCTTATCCCGAAATGTACAATTTAATATCATAGTTTATTTTAGCATTAAAGTAGAACATCGTACATTTCATTTTAAAATCGATGTTTAATTTACTAGAGCTTCTCAAATCCCATCATAATTAAAATAGCATTTTATGTGTTCTATGTATGTGAATCACTTAATATTTCTTAAATGGACTTTCTCTTTTGCAGACAGGGGCGTGCAGGCAGTGATTGCCACATAGAATATGTTACATTCATAATATTAAGCTCTCTGAATATTTTAGAATCCTAAGATGTATACTTGATATCATTTTCATGATGAAATGTATTTAAGCATGTATTAAACATGTGGGGGCACAATTGCACAGCAGTAGTGATGAACTGGTGCCCCGTCCAGGGATTGTTCCTGCCTCCCGCAAAATGCATGCTATGACGCACGCGACCCTGGATGATATAATGTATTGCAGCAGTATTGTGTCTGTCAAACGTGCCAACCCCCAATTCCCGTCCTTCCATTTTCTTTCCCCATGTAACCAATTGCCGCAGTATTATCTCTGTAATAAATGTAAAACCAGCTATAAGCTTAAAACACCAATTCTTCAAAACATTTAAGGAACATTGAGAAATCTTTGTAATACATGTTTAATTATTACATCTATCCATCCATGGCTGTGCCAGTTCTAGCAAGAATACAGTGCGAGGGAGGAACAACCCCTGGACGGGGCACCAGCTCATTGGTACCACTGTGCCACAGTGCACCCACATATTTAATTATTAGCAGTATATATTATTTAAATGAAGTTAACAATTTATCTGAAAAATGTTATGTACATACTTTTTTAATTTTACTAAAATTATATCAAGTATACATCCTAGTATTCTAACAGCACACAGCTCCAAGAGAATAGCTCTTGGAAATCTAAATCAACTTAGAAGCCAGTCATCATCATCTGTAAATATTGAATTCCTTTATTGTTATTGTATGGTACAATGAGATTTAATATGCAAATCCTCCATAAACCTAATGTCTTAAACTTCCATAAACTAAATTTTCCTATAAAATAATAAAATAGCAATAATAATAATGCAATAAAAAACAATAAAAAATATACAATATAAACAGACAAGTATAATATGTAGTGCATGTACATATAGTGCAGATAGTGCAATTGTTTCATAAAGTGGCTCAGGGTGTGCAATATTACAGTTGTAGTGCAGGTTTACAGTGAGGTAATTGTAATTTTAAGTACAAACAGTTCTACTGGGAGCACTTGATGGACTGATGGAGTGCCTTTATAGCTTTTTCTGAGCCTCAAGGATAGTACAGAAAAGGCTTCTAAAACATTTTTCAGATGGGAGAAGTTCAGATAGACTGTGCGCATCGCCAAGTTTAGTTTTTATGCATTTCAAAGTGTGTGTGGAAATGGGCATACGCAACATTGTTGTGTGTACATACCATTTATACATGAGGCCCCAGGTGCTTTAGAATTAGAGAAAAAAATAAACAACATAAGGAGATTACATTTAGATACAGAAATCTGAATGTTTACCTCCCATAGTTCTTAGAGAGGCAGAAATAGTGGACTAAATATAAATACTCTCATTAATCATATTCTGAATTATAATTGTAATAAAGAAAATCTTTTTTCTAAATACCTTATTTCTCTTAAGAAAATTCAGGCTATTCAAAGTGAACAAGAAAGAATACAGGAGTTTGACCAGGATAGTACGGGTGACCAAACTTATAATCAGGGCCAGGCAAGGGGTTAGAATAATAATAATAATAATACTAATAATACATTTTATTTATATAGCATCTTTTCTATGCTCATCTGAGAGAACGAAAGCATAGCAAACAACAAATCTATAAAACAGGAATCATGTTCATGGAAACGAAGGAAATATCCTTACAGTAAATCTTCTAGGCATTGTATTTTAGCTTCCTCCTAATACTTTAAAGAAAGATGTAGTGAATTCTAGTGAATTGTAATTTAATTGAATCTATAGATGGCAGAAGCTGTACGGTTCCAGTCAGGTCCCCACTTCTACATTTCTATTTAAAAATGCAGATATTAGTCTCTGTTTTTGCCTTTCTTCCACACTATACTGGGATTTTAAAGTCCCTTCTTAAAACAGAAGAATGCAGACTCTAATCGAGCTCTGATTTGCTTGTGTCTGTTATATAGCCAATTCTTGATTGGATCCTGCTTATTGCAACATATCAGTCCCTGATTGGTCACCCTTCACAGAAGAAAATTACATTCCCACATAGCAGAAACTAGAAAAGTTGCTTTCCATGGTACTTGCTGTGTTGCTTACCTGTATGCATATAATCAATTTTTTGTACAACCTGAATGTTGCATACTTGCAAAAAAGCCAAATAATTTACTGGACACTACAATTTCACAATAAATCCCCTGTGTAACTATCCCTTCAAGGGTTTTTCCAATGATGCATGCATGCCCAGTGCAGGCAGACATCGATATCATATGATTTTTTTTTAATTGCAGTGTTGATAGAGAAACTTCAATAAATAATGTGACGAAGATTCAAAAAATAAAAACATTATAGTATGGATGTAGCAATAGGCAGGCAAAAATGGTAATTTATGTCACATGACCTCCATGTTAGAAAAACAGGATCAGGGGTAGTGACCATACTGTAGATATATAAATGGCAGTGGCCATTCTAAAAACAGAATCTCAAAATGACATCCCCAGAATACTTTAATAGTTAAAATGACATTAATACAATAAGTCAAATTAAACGCCAAGGTTACAAACATGGGTACATATGTTAAGTAGATATGACTGAAAAAAACAGATTTACAGTGGACCCTTGACTTATGAACTCAATTCATTCACGAGGGCTGGTTGTAACTCAAGTTGCTTGTAAGTCAAGACTATTTTTCCCATAAGAAATAATGGAAATACCCATAATGCGTTCCGAACCTCCTTCTGCAACACTAACTTAAACTTTTCATAATAAAAAAGGATTGTATAAGGTGCATAATTTACCAAAACACCTACTAATGTACTAACCAAAAAGTTATAAAAAGTGCCTAGCCTACCAGAAACAACAATTTCATATTGTACTCACCATTTAATTTGATATCTTTGGGCTGCAGGAAGGGAGGAGGAGGAGAATGAAATGGAAGGTGGTTATTGTTTAGAAGGAGCCTCCTTATGCAAATCTTTTCTTTGTAAAAATTGTTAAGAGATGGTGGATTTCGACATGCTGTACATATTAGCGAGATTGGTCACACGAACACCACTCTCATATTTCCGCACAGTTTCCTTCTTCGTTTCGATTGTGATTGCTTTCTTTACCTTCGTTACCTTCTCTTCCTTCCTTAGTAATTACATGTCTTGCTTGCCATGGTCTTAGTGAATTATATATATAGAGAAATCACTGCACTGACAAAAATTACGTCCACAAACACATGTATCTGGGCTTCGACTGACACTTACGAACACTCTTGGCTGTTTACAATCGCACAAGCGGATACACGTGACCGCATTTGGGTCGTAACGCAAGATGTTGGTCGTAAATCTAAACAAAGATTTTGGTCGTAAATCAAGTTGTTCGCATTTCAGGCCGGTCGTATATCAAGGGTCGACTGTAATTTTTTTCATTTTTAAATTTGACTAAATAACAACTAACAAATTGTTGTTACCATTCAGGTGTGTGTATAGATTTGGTTAGCTCATCTGAAAGAATTTTTTAATTTTCTGAAACACTTTCATCAAAAACTTTATTATCACAGTTTTATTTACTACATACAGTTAGTTTCATAAGTATTTGCACAGTGACTGAATATTCAAAATGTTGGCCCTATAAGCCACCACAATTGATTTGAAATGAAGAAATAATTACATTACTGATGTGTAGGCTTTTAACATTAATACAAAGGGTTTAACAGAAATATAGTATGAGCCACTTACGAATGACAGACATTTTTATACATGGTCCACCATTTTCAGGGGCTCAAAAGTATCTGGACAATCAATGGAAAAGCTGTTCCATAGCTAGGTGAGAACAGTTCCCTTGTTATTTCATTATCTATCAAGCAGGTGAAAAGTCTGGAGTTGATTCCAAGTATTGAATTTGCATCTGGAAGCTGTCACTGTGAACTCTCAATATGAGGTCCAAAGAGCTGTCCATGCAAGTAAAAACAGGCCATCATTAGGCTGAGAAAATAAAACAAACCCTTAACAGAAAGAACAGAAACACTAGGAGTGATCAGATCAACCATTTGGTACAATTTTAAAGAGAAGGTATTCACTGGTGAGTTCAGCAACACTAGAAGGCTTGGACAATCATGAAAGGCAACTGTGCTGGATGATCGCAGAATTCTTTCTTGGTGAATAAAAACCAAATCACAACATTTAGCCAAACCAAGAACACTCTATCAATGCCAAAGTCTACAATCAACTTCATGAAAGTAAATAGAGATGGTTTACCATGAGGTGCAAACCACTGGTAATTCTCAAGCATAGGAAGGGCAGATTAGACTTTACCAGAAATAATTTTTTTTAAAAACCAGTCCAGTTTTAGAACAGTTTTCTTTGGATAACTAAAATTAAGAACAGTATGTATCAGAATGATGAATTGAGAAGAATATGGAAAAGAGAAGGAATGGCTCATGATCTGTAGCATACCACATCATCTGCGAAACATGGTGGAGGCAGTGTTATGGCATGGGAAAGAGTGACTGCCAGTAAAATTGGATCACCTGTGTTTATTGATGACATGACTGCTGACAAAAGTTGAATTCTGAAGTGTACGGGGCTATACTGTCTGCCCAGATTCAGACAAGTGCTGCAAAACTGATAGGACGATGCTTCACAGTACAGATGGACAATGAGCCAAAGCATACTGTGACAGCAAACCAAGTGCTTTTCAAGGCAAAGAGATGAAATATTCTTTAAAGTCCAATTCAATCAACTGACCTCAGCCGAATTGGGCATGCATTTCACTTGCTAAAGACAAAACTGAAGGTAGAAAGTCCAATGAACAAACAGCACATGAAGACAGCTGCATAAAGGCCTGGCAAAGCGTCAGTAGAGTGGAAACCCTGCACTTGGATACAGCCATGGGTTTTAGACCTCAGGCAGTCACTGACTGCATTTTCAACCACATATTAAAAATGATATATTCATTATATTCATGATTATGTTAGTATGTCCAAATACTTTTGAGCCTCTGAAAGTGGAGGGATCATGTGCAAAAATGGCTGTCTGGCTAATAACATGTTTTTGTTAAATGCCTTAAACAGAGAGTCATATTCAAAAATAACACTGATAAAAAATGTAATTACATGTGTTAGTATTGTTAGCTGTTCGATGTGGCTAACTTTAGCTCCAATTGCTTTAACATAACATTTTCTCTGTCCCAATGGAGATTAAAAATCTGTGCTGAATATTATATTGAATATTTAATTAATATCATTATTACCAAAATTGAATAAATAAATACAAATCTGACATCTTACCTTTCTTATATGGTAATACACAGTCATATGACATCTCCCTATCCTGTGTCCAGCAGCAAGGTGCAGTTGATTCACTGCTCACTGCAGATATCTCAGTGTTTCACCATCCGAAGAAGGGGGTGTCAAATGAGTAAAATAAATAATATATAAGTAACTACCCCAAGGTAAAACAGACACTGTAAACAAAACTCATAGCTGAAAACTAATAGATGTTTCTTTTTAAAGACAGACAGTCTTTGCAAATTCACAAATTCTTTTCAGAGGGAAATTCTAAAATTTCAAAATCTAAATGAAAATTTAATTATTACAACACATTAAAAAAAATAGGTCTTCTGGAAGTCAAGTTATTTTATGTGGACAGATAAACAATGCAAACCCAGTAGGTACTTTCACCTTTAATTTGGTTTATCGCACCTAAACCTTACCTTAACCTCAATAATGATGTTATGATAGAAACCTGCCTGCTGCAATCCTGATTTTGAATACGTGGGTTTGAAAATTAAGTGAGTAAACCATGAAAGTTGCTGTATGAATTGTAAAAATTCAGAGTCATAAAGCTGAAATGTTTTTTATATAAGAATACCTTTATTTTATTAAAAGGTATTATAGTACTAACAATTGCTAAAGGATCTCATGTAGTTTCCAGAAATATTATAAAAATTAATTAAATATTTTTCAGACTTTACTTTTATATCTACCAGTATGTAAAAGAAGAGGTGGACAACAACATCTTTACTAAATCAGGACTCTATGTTACTGTACATATTTGTTCTGTTTTGTCTTTCAGCTACAGGAGGCATTTGGCTGGGAACCCTACATTCAGCTTTTTTCTGACTATCAGAAAATAACCAACATAAGTTCTGATGTCACTGTCAAAATGAATATGTGGGTAGAAAGGTTTTCCAGTGAGGTGAAGAAGAATCTGGTTCCTTTCTTCAAAGCCTGGGGCTTTCCTATTACAGATGAAGTTAGTGCCAAGCTGGCCTCTTTACCTGAGTGGGAAGAAAATCCTATGAAAAAATATTTAAAAATGGCCTAATATCTAGGAAGAATGCACACATCTAAAACGTGTTCAACACGGATGAGAATAAGATGAAATTTGAGCTTTTTAATGCCAAAAATACAATAAAATTTATTGATTCATATGTCTATCTTATTTATTGATACTTATGTCTATTGGGTAATCCATTCTAGAAAGAGTGAGTCACCTCCTTTCCCCTTGAATGGATTCCTGCACAGGAAGCAGAGTTATACCACCTGGACAGGGGACGCCTTTTTATGGATTTACTTGATGCATGTGCATTTATTTATGAAAATTTGCTAGATCTGAAAACATTACTTCAGAAACAGTGCCCTAATAAACATATAGGTTTTAATTGTTAAATGGTGCGACTCAAACCACTTACACCTGAACAGCAGAAAAACCAAGGAGCTGATGGTGGATTTTAGGAGGCCCAGGCCCCTCCTGGACCCCGTGATCATCAGAGGTGACTGTGTGCAGAGGGTGCAGACCTATAAATACCCTGGAGTGCAGCTGGATGATAAATTGGACTGGACTGCCAATACTGATGCTCTGTGCAAGAGGGGACTGAGTCGACTATATTTCATTAGAAGACTGACGTCATTCAACATCTGCAATGATGTTCTATCAGACGGTTGTGGCGAGTGCCCTCTTCTACGCGGTGGTGTGCTGGGGAGGCAGCATAAAGAAGAAGGACACCTCACGCCTGGACAAACTGATGAGGAAGGCAGGCTCTATTGTAGGCACGGAGTTGGACAGTTTGACATCCATGGCAGAGTGACGGGCGCTGAGCAGGCTCCTGTCAGTCATGAAGAATCCACTGCATCAACTGAACAGTATTATCTCCAGACAGAGGAGCAGCTTCAGCGACAGACTGCTGTCACTGTCCTGCTCCACTGACAGACTGAGGAGATCGTTCCTCCCCCACACTATGCGACTCTTCAATTCCACCCGAGGGGGTAAACGTTAACATTATACAAAGTTATTGTCTGTTTTACCTGCATTTTTATCACTCTTTAATATTGTTTTTTATTAGTATGCTGCTGTTGGAGTATGTGAATTTCACCTTGGGATTAATAAAGTATCCATCTATCTATCTATCTATCTAATTCAGTAGGACATCGAATATGAATAATTCTGGTGGATAGCTTAATAAACCACTGAGCTAATGCATTTTCTCCAGTGTGTGAAATTTTCCATGATAATTGGATGATCCTGTTGGTTAAACAGTGAAATCTTACTCTATTACTCAACTTATTATTAATCTATTATGTAATAAATTAGATATGGAGAACGTTATTAGTTCCGAAATATATGTGCTAAGTACAGGAATAGCATTATATATGGATACACAGTTAGCAAACAAAAACTATGCCCTACATCATATGAATAAGCCAACGTATAAAGACCACTGCAGCTTCATTCTGAATTTTTCCATCCGAAAGCAACTCCCTTTGAAATGTGCCCTCCTGTTGATTGCCGAGAACTGAAGTAATAGATAGATAGATAGATACTTTATTCATTCCAAGGGGAAATTCATAAATCTCAGAATTAATCTCAGAAATACTGCCACAGGTTCATCCCAAAAATGAGCCTGTTTATTAAAAATCAAAATTCAGCAACAATCAAACTCTACAAGTCTATCAAGATCGACGTATTGACATTTTCATATTTACGGGTTACAGGAAATGCCTCCAGAACTGATACACATTGGCAACAAGACACGGCTGGTTTACACAGTTCCCAATCTGGACACTCTCAGTATTACGGTATAAGCAAATCATGGTCACTCTCTTCTTCATCACTGAGTGAGTTTATATGCACACACAAGACTAGGATAAGGTGAGTAAGCCAGTTAAGGCAGAAACCTGGTTTCTTAAAATCCTCTGTTTATATGCACATGTCCACATATTTTCTTTGGGCAAAATGCTCAGATGCCATAAAAATGTGCTAAAAAGCATTGATCATCATCGCTGGCTACAATGAATCTGATAACAAGCATGAATCCTGTATCTCCTAAGATTGTGCAGCTGAGCTTAGCACAACTTATTCAGCTCATCAGCATAAATTTATCAATTTCTAAAACATTGAGACAGATTATTTTAACCAGAAGAAGGAACAATGTGCCCATTGGGTATTTGCCTCAGGAGATGTATCTTTGTGGATACTTCCACTGTTTTCTACCTGTTGCTGGAAGCATCTGTGAAGCAGACACATGCACAGGCAGACAGAGTGCAATGGACACAATGCAGAGTATGACCTTCTTAACTGCAACCTGATTGTGGGTTTATATGGCCACACAACTGGGTTACTTGTCACAAAATCTTTTTGTGTTAATCTGGTTTCTGAGAGAGCAATAATCTGGTTTCTCTAACTGGAATAAGGGCATACATGGCACTTTTCAAACTAGGTTTCTATGAATAACTGGGTTCATAAAGCACATGTCAACCCACTCACTAAGATGACACCCCAGCATTGTTTCCTAATGAAGTCACCATTCTCTTTCTGCACTCCTCCAGATTTAAAGGATGTACACTCCTTCCTTGCTAGAGGGCTGCTGTCATCCACTCATCTCAACCCATCCATCCTGTGAAGTTCTCACAGACAGCCATCTTGTAGCCCTGCCTGTAAAGAGCTCTATGCTCCCTTCTACGATATTTTCTCACACATTCTATAATTTTTAACAATGTAACAGGTTGTACTTTTTTTTCAGTAGTTACCAAAAATTTTAATTTTCATACTTTTAGGGGCCTGACTAATTTATTTGAGTGTCCAGACATGGAAACTGTATTTCAAACCTTGACTTGCTCTGTGGATATGGGCACTTACATTTTGGATTGCATCCTCTTAGAGCACAGGGATGAAATGTGTCCCTCAGAAATCCATCAGAATCATTTAAGCAGAAATTAGGAAATGTAGGATAGAATTTAAAAAATATACCCAGAGAAGCCAGAATTTAGTATTTTACTAGTGAGATTGTTCCTGATTGGCAAGAGCCAAGGGCACCACCCAGTGGCACAAAGTAGGGTTACATTTCTATAGTAAAGTAAAGAAGTCACACTTGCAGCAGGTGAGCTCCTGCATTTGCTGTTGACCCTGGAAAGCATAGGCCAGGGCACCAGCCTATGTGGGAGATAGAGACAGACACAATATGGGTTTGCTAAGCAAGTAGTGAGACACCTCTCCTGCTAGACAGAGGTCAGCTCTATGAATGCTATGTCACAGATGAAAGAAAAGGCAGGAAAAATGTTTTTCTTTTAACAAACAAATTAATAATAATGCTAGACAAGAAATACAGCATTTCAGCTGGCCTGCCAAACATCCCTGCTAAAAATATCAGGTCACAAAGAGATACTATAAATAAAAGGATTAGGAGATCACACATTCTCAAAAAAGAATCACACAAAGTTCAGAACCAGGAGATCAAACTGCACTGTCACCAATGCCAAAACCAAAACCCTAAATAAACGTGGAATGTTGAAGTTAAAGTTCTATTACCAGGAACTTACAAGCAAGGAAACTGACAGAGCAAGTCTCAAGAAAGCATTCAATCTGACATTACCTCACAGGTCACGACCACCATAGGGCAACCACCTTAGGAACAACACACAAAGACCCTATAAAATGGTGCCACCCAAGAAAAGAAACAAAATGGTGTCAGGAAAGACACAAGTTAATTTAACAAACTTTAAAATATCTTTCAAACTAAAAATAAATACTAGAAAAGGAATCTGTAAACTTCAAACTTATATTTATGCATAAAACAACAAGATGAAATGAGAAGAAAAAGTAGGAAAAAAACCCCACCCAATTACTTTTGTTAGTCCTTTCTGTGATCATCATTCCCTTGACGTTTTTATTTAACAAAAATTCCACCCTTTTTTATCTTGGACCTTGTTCTTGGTGCCGATGACTGCCACAAAGGTCCTCCCTCGTTCCAAAAGCTAATATATTTACCAGCTAGCAGCTGAAATGTCTTTGTATTTTATCCTCACATTTTAAAAATATGGTCAGGGTCTTTATTTCATCTAACTAACACAGTTTGTTCTCTCTTCTCAAGGTCTTTTTGTAAAGAAGTCATGCTTCTCAGATTTTTCTCTGTAGAAAATATGCCACAGTATTCTAACAAATGTCACCTCTTGAGTCTCAGTCAGCAAAGTTACACAATGAGTTCAGATTTTCCAAATAGTGTCTTGACTTTTTTTTTTTTGCAATTTGAAATTATTTACATTGCATGTTCAGTAATATACGATTAAATGTTTGTAAATTCATTTGCGGTAATAAAATACTTGACTGTGATTACAAAACTGCAGTCCTTGTTTCTGAGTAATACTGTTAGCTGCTCTAATTTATATTGCTGTGCTCCAGCTAGATCATACTAATTCTGGAAGAGAAGAGAACAGGCATAGTGGTTAAGAGTGTAGACTTCAAATGCTGAGTTGCTGTGTTCAAATCCCACTACTGACACCAAGTCACGAAAGTCACTTCATCTGCCTGTGCTCCAGCTATAAAAACAAAAGAAATAGGACCGATTGTTTGTCAGATGTTCTAAGACATCTTGAACAAAGGAACCTTTCCAATAAAAAGTAAAAAGTAATTACAATTAACAATTATAATAAAAAAATAATTACAATTCAATATCGTAAGTCCTGCTGGTGCTAATGGTTTCTTTATTTCAAATAAAGTTCTTCCAACAAAATTCATTTAATTAAACAGTGAATAACATACTCAAGGACACCTGCGGAATGTAAGGAGAAATGTATTTGAGGCCAGACATCACCTCTTCACACAAATAGTTTTGGGAATCGGTAACAGTCTATCAAGTAATGTATTTGAAGCAGAGGACCTGAAATCTTTTAAAAAGTATCTGGAAGGGATATTAGGCAACTTTTAGCTAATCACACATGCCTGATGGACTTCGTACAATGTAATAATAACAGTAACAATAATTAGAATACTGGGTGACATGGTGGGGCAGTTGTAGCACTGCTGCCTCCATGTTAGGAGACAAAGGTATACATCTCGGGTCCTCTGTTCATGGAGCTTGCACTTTCTCCCTATGTCTGTGTGGGTTTCCTTTCGGTGCTCCTACTTGCTCATGTAGTCCAAAGATTAGGTGAATGGGTGATGCTATATTTTACCCAAATATGTGTGTTTGTAGGGGGTGTTCTATCAATCATATCCATATGCAGATTTTTGCATTGTTAAACATTCACAAAGTGTGGACAAAATCTTGGTCCCTACTTGGAAAAATCTGTTCCAAAATTCAAACTATTGTTTGTTTTTCAAAATAACTTATTTTGACCAAAAATAAACAGAGTCATCCAGGAGCAATTTTAAAAAGATTTTACTCTTTGGCCAAGTGGTGACCTGAGTGGTCCCAAGTGTGTGTTTTCTTTACTCTACATTGCCCCTGTAGACCTGTCAGAGTACCGCAGTCATTTCACATGGAGGTCATTCGCACACTTTAGCTTTGGTCTGAATGTGTACTTGAAATGAGGTCCTTTACTTAATGTGTTAATTTCTTTTAAGAGAAAAAGAAACAATTCCCTGCAAGGTTCAAGTTTTTGCAAAAGGAATGTTTGGATATTTAAAATTTGCTCTTTTCTACTGACACAGCAATGCAGAAGACACAAAATTTACAGTACATTTACAATTTAACTGTAAAATATCAAAAATAAAGTAATTAGAAGGAAAAAATTATTTTTATAAGGCAGCATTGTTTATGACTGGCAAGATGATTTTTGACATTCATTTGATTTGTGTTTATAGTCATACAGAGTAATAAAAGCATACATAATAGATGCAGTATGAATAAAATAAGCACACCATTTTCACATTTAAATTTATTGTAAGACAGAGAATGCTACAACAGGCTGTACAGATTCACACTTATTTAGATATACATCATTACAAAACATTAAAAAATGTATTTTTAAAACAAAATTTTCTACAAGATGCCTTGTTTCAAAAAAGTGTTTGGAGATTATGATCCCCACTTTGCTTGTGTAGATCGATAGTCCCTGTTTGGTATGGTAAATGTGTATGTGTGTTTGTGTGCTCATCCAATGATGGGCTGGCACTCTATTCAGGGACTGTTCCCACCTTGCGCGCAGAGCTTGCTGGGATTGGCTCTGGCCCAACACAACCCTCCTCAGGATTAACCATGCTTAGAAAATGGTATGGCATAAAAAAAAGTAAATAAATGTTATTAATAGAATGTGCCTATGTAAGTTTTTCTTTGCCTGTTTATAAAGTCTTAAAGTGGTTTCTTACAAAAAATACATGAAAAATATGATAAAAGGAAGATACAGACAGCTAATGACAGAACCAGCTCACTAAAATTATCTGTTTTAAGAAAAAGCCCAAGAATACAAACAAATAGGTGACAGACTGAAATAGTGCTTGAGAAATGCAAATCACAGCAGTTCAAACTTTTACTGGGAGTCAAGAAACTTAATCACTAAAGATGAAACATCTGAATATGTTAGAACTTCAACAGTGAGTGTGTATTAGAGCAGTTATGGGGCACATATCTTGTACTAAACACCTTCACAACAATGTTTTGGCACCATCCTCTGGTCATATTTATATTGCAAAAATCCAAAGCCAAATCATGTAACTGTATTGATACAGAAGGTGTAAACTACAAATAAAATATCTTTAAACTTGTATAGTGTGGTAAATCAATTAGCATTGCTATCTCACAGCTCCATAGACCTTAAAGGAAATCCCAGACTAAACTAAACAATGTCTGTCTTAAGTTTACACATTTTACCATTGACCGAAGAGACCTCAGGAACCTCAGGTGTTGGATTTCAAAATACAGTTGTGTCACTGTCCAGATACTTGTGGGCCTAATTTTGATCATTCTGGCTTTATACACCACCACCACAATGGCTTCAGCTTTAATCCAAAGCATTTAACAATAATATAGTAGAACCCATTTAGGAATGACAGCCATTTTTAAAAATGGTCCCCTCATTTTCAGGGGCTCAAAATTATTCGCACAATTGAGTGACAAGCTGTTCCATAGCCAGATGTGAATCGGTCCTTCATTATTTCATTAACTATTAAGCAGGCAAAAGGTCTATAACTTGATTCCAAGTAGGGAATTTGCATTTGGGAGCTGTCACTGTGCACTCTCAATATGAGGTACAAAATGCTGTCCATGCAAGTAAAAACAGACCATCATTAGGCAGAGAAAATAAAACAAACCCATCCGAGAGACATCAGAAACATGAGGAGTGGTCAAATCAACCACATGGTACATTCGTAAAGAGAAGGAATTCACTGGTGAGTTCAGCAACACCAGAGGGCATAGACAACCATGGAAGACAACTGTGCTAAATGATTGCAGACCATTTCACGACATTTAGCCAAACCAAGACCAATCTCTTGGAGGTAGGCCTATCATTGCCAAAGTCTACAATCAAGAGAAGACATTCTAAAGTAAATATAGAGGGTTTACCAAGGTGCCAACCACTGGTAAATCTCAAACATAGTGAGGGCAGATTAGATTTTGCCAAAAAAAATTCTTAAAAAACAGTCCAGTTTTGGAACAGTTCTCCTTGGATAAATGAAATTAAAATCAATATGTACCAAAATGATGAACAGAGAAGAACATGGAGAAGAGAAGGAACAGATCATGATCTGTAGCATACTATATCATTTATGAAATATGGTGGCTGCATTGTTAGGGCATTGGCATGCATGACTGTCAATGGAAGTCAGTCACTTGTGTTTATTAATGATATGACTGCTGGCAGAAGTGATCAGGATGAATTTTGAAGTGTATGGGGATATCCTGTCTGCCCAGATTCAGACAAATGCTGCAAAACAGAGAGGATGACGCTTCACGGTACAGAAGGACAATGAGCCAAAACATACTGTGACAGCAAACCAAGTGCTTTTCAAAGCAAAGAAGTGGAAGATTCTTCAATGTTCAAGTCCATCAACTGATCTCCACCCAATTGGACATGCATTTCATTTGCAGAAGTCAAAACCGAAGGCAGAAAGTCCAACAAATAAGCAACAACTGAAGATAGCTGCAGTAAAGGCCTGGCAAAGTAATAACAGAGTGGAAGCCCAGCACTTGGAGATTTTCACGAGTTTCATACTTCAGGCAGTCATTGATTGTAAAGGATTTTCAACCAGATATTGAAAATGATCATACAGTTATGATTATGTTATATACTGTCCAAATACTTTTGAATTACTGAAAATGGGGGGACCCATTTGGACTCACCATCAGACTTGACAAAACCATGTTTTGCGTAGCACCAGCACATCAGGGCATTTCACCTCCAACAACAACAGCATTTATTTCTATATCACGTTTTCATGCAGTGTTAGCTTGGAATACCTCTATTGGTAAAGTATTCTGTGTTTTTGGTGCACAACAGCTAAATGGCTGCCTTACCAGTTTTTTTATACTTGGCTCTTGGAACAATAAGCAAACCGCTGTTAGAAGATCTAAGGTTACAACTTGGAATATAAGGGGACAGGCACTCCTAATATAGGAAGGAGCAAGATTATTTAAAGCTTTGAATAACATTAGTAGTATTTTAACATCAATTCTAAAACACATGGGCAACCAATGTAACAATGCCAAGACTGGTGAGATTTGTTTAGATTTTCTTTTTCTTGCTGATGCATTCTGAAATAACTACAACCGACCTACTAATACCTCTTATTTCCATTTAAGAAACATTGCAAAATTTAGACCTCTTATATCACTACAAAATGCTTAGGGTGAGGGATAGGGTTACTTTTTTTTTTTAGTCAGCTAGATTACTGTAACACACTCCAAACTGGTCATACCTACAGTTGTGCTTGAAAGTTTGTGAACCCTTCAGAATTTTCTATATTTCCGCATAAATATGACCTAAAGCATCATCAGATTTACACTCAAGTCCTAAAAGCAGATAAAGAGAAACCAGTTAAACGAATGAGACAAAAATATTATACTTGGTCATTTATTTATTAAGGAAAATGATAGAATATTACATATTTGTGAGTGGCAAAAGTATGTGAACCTTTGCTTTTAGTATCTGGTGTGACCCCCCTTTGAAGCTATAACTGCAACTAAACGTTTCTGGTAACTTTTGATCATTCCTGCACACCGGCTTGGAGGAATTTTATCCCATTCCTCCGTAAAGAACAGCTTCAACTCTGGGATGTTGGTGGGTTTCCTCACATTAACTGCTCGCTTCAGGTCCTTCCACAACATTTCGATTGGATTAAGGTCAGGTCTTTGACTTGGCCATTCCAAAACATTAACTTTATTCTTTAACCATTTTTTGGTAGAACAACTTGTGTGCTTAGGGTAGTTGTCTTGCTGCATGACCCACCTTCTCTTGAGATTCAGTTCATGGACAGATGTCCTGACATTTTCCTTTAAAATTCTCCGATATAGTTCAGAATTCATTGTTCCATCAATGAAGGTAAGCCGTCCTGGCCCAGATGCAGCAAAACAGGCCCAAACCATGATACTACCACCACCATGTTTCACAGATGGGATAAGGTTCTTATGCTGGAATGCAGTGTTTTCCTTTGTTTGTGCCATGATACACTTCCACAAACATGTTGTGAAGAACAGACTTTGATAGATCCCTGTTCTTTAAATAACACAGGGTGCCCACTCACACCTGATCGTCATCCCATTGATTGAAAACATTCATCCATCCATTATCCAACCTGCTATATCCTTACTACAGGGTCACGGGGGTCTGCTGGAGCCGCACCCAGCCAACACAGGGCGCAAGGCAGGAAACAAACCCCGGACAGGGCGCCAGCCCACCGCAGGGTGATTGAAAACACCTGACTCTAATTTCACCTTTATGCTAATCCTAGAGGTTCACATACTTTTGCCACTCATAAATATGTAATATTCGATCATTTTTCTTAATAAATAAATGACCAAGTATAATATTTTTGTCTCATTTGTTTAACTGGTTTCTCTTTATCTACTTTTAGGACATGAGTGAAAATCTGATGTTGTTTTAGGTCATATTTATGTAGAAATATAGAAAATTCTAAAGGGTTCACAAACTTTCAAGCACAACTGTAGGTATGACCAGTTTGAAGTGTGTTACAGTAATCTAGCTGACTAAAAAAAAAAGTAACCCTATCCCTCACCCTAAGCATTTTGCAGTGATATAAGAGGTCTAAATTTTGCAATGTTTCTTAAATGGAAATAAGAGGTATTAGTAATATTTTAAAAACATGATTTAAAATTTAGATCAGAGTCCATTATTACACCTAAATTCTTTACTTCCATCTTGAATTTTAATGCTAAGGAATCAAGTGTACTTCTAATTCTATTTTAGTTTTCTCTTATTTAGCTTGAAGAAATTACTACTCATTTATTCAAAAATACAAAACAGACACTTGGTCAGAGTGTCAGGGTTATTCATTAGGTGATACAGATAGGTAAAGCTGCATGTCATCTGCATATCTGTGATAGCTCACCTTGTCTTTTGAGATAATCTGGCCTAATGGGAGTATATAGTTTGGAAATAAATGTGGGTACAGAAAATTTGCCATATACAATATCATGGATCACTAATCTACAATCATCACAAGTAACAAAGAATTTTCTACCTCTTAAATAAAACTGAAACCAATTTAAGACACTGCCTCAGAGGTCCACCCATTGACTAAGTCCACAGTATTCTAATTAACTGAAACTTATCAAGAATATAAGTTTATTGAAATAGCCATTTAATTGCTAAAAGACTACTTTTTGTAGAATTTGATTTTTTAAAGACAGGTTAGAAATCAGTCTAAAGTCGTCAAGTACAGAAGAGTCAAGATTATATTTCTTAAGAGAGGGATTAACTATTGTAGTCTTTAGACAATCCAGGAAGACTGTCATATCTAATGATGAGGTAACTTTGTGAAGTACACTATCAGTTAGCACATCTGTGACTTCTTTGAAAATTCTTTAGGACTTGTGTGATGGTGCAGGTCGGCTCCATGCTACCAGATGTCACTGGGGGCCTCTTAAACCCGACTCTGTCGATAACATGACCAGATGAGCGTGGCAGATGAGAACAAACACTCACTCGCAAGGGGAAGGTACAAAGTGCTCAGTGCTTTTATTAACAAGAAAAAAACAACTTCAAATAGTGTCCAAAGTGCAGTGCTTGAAAGTCTCAATAATTCAATAAATAATCCATAAAAACATCCAAGTGTTTGTGGAGGTTAAAAAAATGCAAATAAATAATCCAATAAAAATGAGATTAAAACAATGTTTTATTTAAAATTCTCAGTCCCCGGTGCTTCCCTTTTTAAAAACCGATGCCTCTCTTATCCTACTTCTTGCAGCACGGACAGATGTCAATCAACAGGAGCAGACACCCTTCAATCTTGCCCTGTGTCCCTGCACCTAATAAATGGCATTTCACGGAGAGCCACCGGACCCTGCTCCCGTGCCCACCACTGTCTTTCCATGCTCGACTCGGCAAAAACACGCTGTCCTCCCACCACTGCCAATCACTGGTTCCACCCAGCGAGAGGACACTCCTAAATGTAATGGTCACTCCTGCTGCCTGGTTGCTCAATGCACTACTTCCAGGAGCTCCATTCCCTGCTTCTCTCTCTAAACACCGACTAACTACTGCTCCTGTCTTTGTCTCCATCTTATTAACCTCTGATCCTCTTTTCATGTCTTTCAGTTCTCTTTTTTTTCCCTTTTTCTCTTGCTCCAGCTCATTCTTATAAGGCGCCTTGAGAAAGACAGCACCCTCATGTACCGGTGTGTCTCGCCCCAATTACTCCACCAATTTCCCGCAGCTGTGTGAGTGCACTCACGGAGAATGAGCCTGCCAATGGATTATATATTAAAATGGCCATTCTTTCAGAGCCACTGACCCGTGTG
This sequence comes from Polypterus bichir lapradei, assembly GCA_026402145.1. Classification (NCBI taxonomy): domain Eukaryota; kingdom Metazoa; phylum Chordata; class Cladistia; order Polypteriformes; family Polypteridae; genus Polypterus; species Polypterus bichir. The sequence continues at coordinate 67,973,502 of JANRMT010028174.1, forward strand.
GTGTATTTCCGGCCGTTCATCCCGGCCAATACCCCCAAGCTGACAGGTGGAGCCCTCCCTGCAGTATGGAGGTGCCCCGAAGACCAGCAGGGCATCATGAACATTGGAGTCTTTATGCACAGCCCTGCTGGATACCATGGGGGCCACTAGGAGACGCTGCAGGGAGGAATGATGTTTATTTGCCATACGCCCCGGAAGTACGTCCGAGTCACATGGGGAATGACGTGCTTCCGGGGTGAAGAAAAGGACTTTTTATCTGACCCGGAAGTGATAAGAATCACAGGTCAGGGAATATAAAAGGACTGTGGGAGCTCCCAGACAGCGAGCTGAGCTGGGTGGAAGGGTGGCAATGCGTCTGGGAGTGGTGGAAAGTTTATTAGTGATTATTGTGTATTGTTGGATGAGTATAGTGGAGAGGAGGATGCTTTGTGCACTGTTGTTAATAAATAAAGTCAATTATTGGACTTTTATCTGGTGTCTGGCGTCTTGGACAAGGGTTCAAGGGAGCGATAACGCCCCCTATCTGTCACACCCGCTACACCACAACTGGGTCAAGGACACGAGTGGAAGGTTTCAGTTGAGAATTGATTTTATGGAGCTCAGTAAAATCTATCTCAGTGAAGGAATTTAATTCTCTAAAAAGACAGTGCTGAGCTTCAACAGGATTCATTTTGGAGGGATGTTTAAAAAATGTGACAAAAGGCCTCATAATTTTCACTCCAAGTTTCATTCACAAGTTTCACTTCATTAAATGAACTGGGTTTAGAAGACAATCATTAGTGAAGAATAAACATCTTGGATTTAAATTATCTATCTATCTATCTATCTATCTATCTATCTATCTATCTATCTATCTATCTATCTATCTATCTATC